>CAUOFW020009180.1:0-309420 GCA_963454935.2 Ilex paraguariensis | reverse complement strand
CAGTTAAAGCTCTAGGGTCTTTCAGAAGCAGCACCTCCTAGTATATATGCATTATGCAAGCAGTGAGAATAATTATCTAGTCCTCTCATACTGTCTTTAAGACAGGAGTTTCGTGCATCACACACGGGATCGTCACTGGTGTTGGAGATATGGAATTTAGATTTGTATGGTCGGGAAAAATTGTATATAAGTTTTAGTGGGAGGGAGGGTCTGGGTACCAGCAATGTTAGCATAGTGGTCTTGGCACTTGTTTTTAAGTGTGCCCAACTGTTGTCATTTTGTTTTCTCCTAGTCCTATTTTCCCTTTGGTTTGTTTTTTCCTTCTCTGCTTTTCTTTGTTGTGGGCAAGGTGTTTTTGATCTAATAATAACAAACCAGCAAGTGCTTTTCTGTTCCTACTATCCTTGCACACCCATAAGCCTCTCAATGGATTGAATTCCGATCCAAATCCGATTCTGATTATTAAGTAAAACAAAAGAAAATATATGGACTTCAAAGGTTATCAAGCCCATCTAATTGTGCCGTCTCTCTAACTTCCATATAATATAGGGGAGTTGTCTGCAACGGGTTGGATCGGGTCACATTGGCCTGATAAAAAAACACCTGGGCCAAAAATATTTTCTTTTCTTTTTTAATTTTTATTTCAAATTTCATATATAATCATATTTCTTTGAATTTTTTCTGATAGGCCAACTCATGTGCCTTAAACAATTGCCCATTGGGTCCAATGGGCCTCAAATACCACCAATACCAGGCAGTTGGCTGGGGCCAGGCCACTAGCAGTGGGCCGCCGTTGTTGTTGTATCAAAATGTAATATGACTGGACTGAAATTGCGTTGATAGAAAACTCTTCAACATGAATGTGTTGAAATTGCGTTGATCAAAAACTCTTCAACATGAATGTGTTGCCCTCTAATCTCAAAGAAGCCGCCTTGGCAGTAAACCAATGAACTCATTGTCATGGTCGTAGAGCCACTTGCATATGCATGAAGAGTTGACATATCAAGCAATTATTTGTTTTATAGCATATTGTATTCTACTACCGCTATTGTGGCCTAATTTTAAATGAGCTATATCAAGTAATATTAAGTTGACCGTCCTATTTGAAATTTTATCTTCAATAAATATTTCAGATACTCAATTCACACGGATTGATTCCTTCGAACAAGGGTCGATTTGTGAACCGCACGCTTTGAGTTCGAAACAATATGACTTCATTAAACTCGAGTCTAATGGATTACAAGTGATTACATTCATTGGAGATTTATTTTATACCCATAAGTCTAAAGTAGACGTGTTTGAAATGATTTTTCGTTACAAAAAAAAAAAAATAAACTTGTCATTTTCCACTTACAAGAAGTTACGGTGTTGCAGTGCAGAGAAATAGACCTGAGAATCGTCCAAGAAAGCTCTTCAAGTATGAACATAATCCATAAAGTCTGTACACTGCCCCCACCAACCATTCTCACTTTAAGCATTACATAGTATGTGAAATTAGTGAATGTTTGGTCAAATGCAATGCGGATGGGTACTTTAGAATCACAAAATCATGATTTGAATTGCTTCATTTTCTTGATTAAAAAAATAAAAAATTTGATTCATTTTCAAGAGAAATACAATTGACAGGAGTATCTGTCTGTAACTCTACTTCAGTTCTATTAGCATCAACAAATAAAGTTGTCTCTTACTATTCAAATGGTCTTCTTTGGTCCAAGCTAGCCTCAACAGCCATCGCCCGGCCGCTCTATATTTTCATACCGGCGGATGCCTAGGAAAAAAAGCTACTTTTTCGGGAAGAGTTCTTCTGGCCTATTTTAACATCCATTAGATCGGCAACAAGTCCAGGTTGTGAAACCTTGACGTTTTGGATGTCAATCACATTTGTCAACATCTTGATGGCTGTGGACATGGGAGGGCAGAGCTTGGTGTTCTCTTGCACACAGAGCAGGCCAATTTTTAAGAATCGGACCGCTTCTTCTATTGGAAAATCTCCTTTTAGTACAGGGTCCACTAGCTGCAAGAGGTTGTCGGCGTTGTACATCTCCCATGCCTGCACATAATTAAATGTGCACAAACGAAGTCATTGTCTACTATATGGAACCAAGCAAAGCTAACAATATGATCAATTGAAAGTCACATTATCCCACATTGGTATGCATTTTTTACAGTCAATCTAGTATCTGTAAGAAATTTTAATGATTCGTATATAAAATTTCGAACACCTAAATTATAAAATTTGGATCATATAAGTTTAGAACATACATGTATGAGTCATGTTATTCGATCTCTGAATTTCTTTCATGAAAGGGTAATGTATTTTTTCCTTCTTCAAAACAATAGGTGACTCTCAGTGGGACAAGCCTATTTAGGTTTATGAAGTATAAGGGGACCTAACCTGCTATTTATAATAAATCTAATGAGCTCTTCTATTACGGACCACAATTAGATTAAGGCATATACTTAACCGTGTCAACCATATCAATTAAAGGATGTACACAAACCCATCAAAATAGACCACTTAATAATATTGAGTTCTTCTCATTGGACCATAAATTCAACCCGTTTTGCACAAATTAGAAATTAACTGTCAATTAATGGAAGTAGAATGTAGAAAAAAATTCTAATATTCTCTCACTTAGACAACATTAATTGTAATCAGTTAAAAATAAAATAAAATAATATATATTTGACAAATGAATCTCAGGCTAATCAAATAAAACTCAATGTGGCCGCAATAAAAAATAATATGTTCCTAAGACAACATCTCAAACACAACCCGGTCTAATAAAACTATTATTTTCGAACCATGACAATCTTTACATCCTTTATTGATTATGACACATCTATGATTAAAAAAATAATAATCATATTGACATGGATCAAGATTTGGTAGTGTAACCATAAAATAACATCTCAATATGTGATCTAATAAATATGTTATTTTCATTGTCAGTCCTCCTAATGATTTCTCTTTAACAACATGCTTCAACAATAAATTAGAGAAATCCATTAACTTTAACAATAAGCTAGTATGTCTCTAAACTTCAAATCACAAGATTTTCTCAAATTGTGTAATCAGATATATACTCAATTGATAAAACATTTATATTTAAGATATACACTAAATCTTAAGATTTTGTATAAAATGATATGTCATAAATGTGCACACCTATAACATAGCAAAGAATATCATGCTAATAATAAGAATAATCATCCAAATATTTATTATTCATCAAATAGATGTATCTCAACCATAATAAGTATCAAATATCACATATGAAATTAAATCAATACTAAAGTTCTTAACACATAAAAAACTCTCACTAACCAAGTACATCAAAAGACCCAAAATGCTCATGTTACCAACATATTTTTTAAAAGTTACAGATCTCACTCCCTTGGTTAAAGGATCAGGAAGCATTGATTCTGTATCAATATGTTCAATCACAATATCACATTTTTTCACAAGATCCCTAACAGAAAGATATTTAATTTTCATATGTTTAGATCTACTAGAATGTTTGTTGTTCTTTAAAAAGAACATAACTGCACTATTATCACAATAAATTGTTAGTGGTCTAGAGATAGAACCAACAATCATAAATTCTGAAATAAAATTTCTTAACCATATAACTTGTGTTGCAGCTCCATAACAAGCTACAAATTCAGCTTATATAGTGGAAGAAGTTGTGAGAGTTTGTTTAACTCTCTTCAATGCTATTACTCCTTTAGCTAACATGAAAATATATCCTAAGTGAATTTTAAATCATCCTGACACCCAGCAAAATTTGAATCTGAGTAACCGATCACTTCAAGACTATCAGCTCTCTTATAAACCAGAATGTAATTTTTGGTTTTTTGCAAGTATCTCATAACTTTCTTAACTGTCACCCAATAATCAAATCTTAGTTTGGAAAGATATTTGTCAAGAGCACTAATTGCAAAAGCAATATCAGGCCTGGTACAAACCTGTGCATACATTAAACTGTCAACAACACTTGTATAAGGTATATTCTTCATATACTTCTCTTCAAGATCATTCTTGGGACATTGACTTAAACTGAATTTATCACCTTTCACAACAAGTACATCCCCAAATTTACAATTTACATATTAAATCTTTTAAGTACACAATCTATATATGCCCTTTGAGAAAGTTTCAATAATCTACGACTCCAATCTCGATGAATTTGAATGTCTAACACAAAAGATACTTCCTCAAGATCTTTCATGTTAAATATTTTGCACAATAATTGTTTGATCTCATGAAGTAAACTCAAATCACTACTTGCAAACAAAATATCATTAACATAGAGAATAAGAAAAATAAATTTTCTCCCACTAGCCTTAAGATATATACATTAATCCATCTTGTTCTCAACAAAACTAAGATAACTTACTATCTCATCTTTCATGACACTTATCCACATATTAGACTGAAAAGTAATATCATCATAGTATGTTACATGATTAACAATATCACCAATATCATAATCATTTTCTCTAAGGTATACATAATATTCATAAAAAATAACAGGTTTCCTTAGTCTTGTATACATTCATAAGAAAATTTCAATAGTAGGCTCTAAACGCTGAGGAATCTCAATAGGAATCGAAGGTTTAATTACAGGAACAAGAGAATCAACAACTGGAGCAGGAAAATTAACAACATGAGCATGTATAATATTCTCTTGTACAACAGGTAAAAAAATTGAAATAAATTTATCTTACCCATTCTCATTAATAGGTTGTGAGCAATCAATATCAGTAACATCAAGCTCCAAATATTTTGCTGCTAAGGATTCAACAATTTTAGTACCACATGCAGGACAATGGAACCGATATCCTTTAGAATGTTCTGGGTAACCTGTGAAGAAACAACGAATAGTTCTAGAATCAGTCTTTTTCTCAAAAAGGTTATAGATTGACTTTAGTAGGACAACCTCAGACTTGAAAATAATTAAGGCTTGGTTTCCTATTGGTTCATAATTCAAAAGGTGTTTTTAGAACAGATTTTCTAGGAACTCTATTAAGAATGTTTGAAGCCGTTTTAATGGCTTCTCCTCAAAGATAATCAGGTAAATTACACATACTCATCATACTCCTCATTATGTCTTTAAGGGTGCGATTATGCTTTTCAGCCACATCATTTTATTCGAAACTACCAGACATGGTATATTGGGCAACAATCCTACAATCTTACAAGTATTTGACAAATGGTCCCAAATGCTGCCTAAACACGTAATGTTTGCCGTAATACTCACAACTACGGTCAGACCTAACAATTTTGATGACTTTTCCCTAATTGTTTATAACCTCAGTCTTGAAAATTTTAAACTTTTTAAAAGCATCAGAGTTTTCATTAATTAAATAAATATATCTATAACGAGAGAAATCATCAATAAATGTAATAAAATATTTATTACCACACAATGTACGTGAATAAGATCCACTAATGTCAGTGTGAATGATTTTTAAAAGATCTAAACTGTAAGTCGCATTTTTCTTCTTAGTCTTGGTCAATTTACCCCTAATGCAGTCAACATAAGTTTCAAGGTCTCCAAAATCAAGAGGAGAAAGAATATGATTCTTTATTAATCTTTCTACTCTTTCCTTAGAAATGTGATCCAAACGTTTATGTCACAGCTATGAAGATTTTTCTTTAATGAAAGGTATCTTAAATATAACATTCACAATATTTAAAAGATCGTATTCATTATTGATAGTCAAACATATACTATACAGACCATCTGATAAAACACAATGACCAACAAATTTGAAATTTAAAGACAATTGAGTTTTACCATTACTAAAATTAAAATAATATCCAATTTTATGAAACAAAGAAACTGAAATCAAATTCTGCCTAAATGACGATACATAAAATGTATTTTCTAAAACAAGTTGAAAACCAGTGTCTAAACTCAACCTAACAGTTCTTATGAACTCAACATGGATTTCATACTTTAAACTTGACTTCCCCTTCACTTGGTCTCCATTTGTTTGTGAATCCCTGCAAAGTCATGATCACATGAACCGAAGCCTCACTATCAATTCATCAAGAACTTAATGGGACATTAACCAAATTGGATTTAAAGTAAACAAATGCTAGTAAGTTATTTTCTTCTTTATTCTTCTTTTATAACCAAGACTTGAATCAAGTGTACTCACTTTTTTTATGATCTCGTTTCTTGTAAAAGTAACACTTGACATCTTTTCGAATGACAAGCTTAGGACTTACTACATTCTGACCAGTGTCATGCCTTTTGAAATTTCGATCATTATTTGGAGCATTATGATTAAGTTTTTTATTATTTCCATGATACTCACCTTTGAAATTAGATTTAGGCTAGAAAACAAACAAGGTAGTTTAACTATTTCCTTTTCTATTTTTTTTTTCCTCAGAATCACACTTGGAGATAAGATCATTTATTGTCCAAGACTCATTTTGAGTATTATAGGCAGTTTTAATTTGGCTAAACTCAGGAGGCAAAGAATTAAGAGTGTGATAAACAATGAAATCATCAGAAATAACAATTTTAAAGACTTTGAGCTTGGTTTGAACATGAACCATTCTAAAGATATATTCCCTAACACCACTTACATTGTCACATTTCATACTCGTTAATAATTTATTCATTAGGCCCCAGCTTTAGTCTTATTAGATACCTTGTATTTCTCTCCCACAGTGGTGAAAAACTCTTTGACATTCTTGGTTTTAGGTAAGCCACTCATAAAGTGTTCAGAAAATGGACCTTTTCATGACAATCATACTCAGTCTATTAGATTTCTCCCACTTTGCATAAAATTTTTTTTTTCAGGGGAGCTCTCACTAGTAGGTTTAACAAGTTCATTCTTTTTTAAGGCAAAATCTACATCAACAATTCTACTTCAATATCTTGCTTTCATCTTTTATAATTAAAACCAGTCAAAACTTTAATGCTGACATTATTATTATTCATAGCAAAAGTGACTGTTCAAGACAATGAGAATATAAACAGTTAGCAAAATTGGGCAATAAATAAATAAAATATGTTTTGAAAATAATAAATTATATTTTATTAAGGGAGTCCAAATACATCACTACAAACTTTCCTTTGGGCAGAAAATACAATATGCTATAGGTCTTCTCTTTTATGAAACTAACCAATGAGAATGTTCAAGTTTCGAAAAATTTATCCCCTTTGGGTAGATAAATTTTCTAGACTATTGCACCTCTACCACAATGTTTCATGACATTTCTAAATTATAATACACAATATCCCACTTTAGGCAGGTAATTATATATTATAATTTAGTGACCATCTCGTAACAAAAGTATGAGAAATCCTATAAATTTAATAAATAGACCACTTTGACGGTAAATATCCATCTTAACTCATAAAATTGTTTCAAACTAGGATATTTTTACGACATCTTTAAATTATAATACACAATAACCCATTTGGACAAATAATTATATATTATAATTTAAAGACTATCCCATAACAAAAACATGAAAACAATCTACAAATTTTAATGAATGGATCACTTTGGTGACAACCATCCATCTTAACTCATAGAATTTCTCAAACCGGGATATTATAACAAATTATTCATAATTAAATATCATGTGATCAATCAATACGAAGTATTAACCAATATATACCTCTATAGATCACCCATTATCAATCATTGCATTCAAGTCTCAATTATATTTTTACTATTAAAATTAAGTAATTTAAATTCACATCTACCAACATTTAATAAATAATATGTAGATCATAAAAACAAAATTGATTGTATAAATCACTAAGGACTAAAATTAGAAGGGTATAAACACCCTCTATAAATTATAGCAATTCAATCAAAGTTGCATTAATATAAAAAAAAAAATTGATTGATATCAATAATTTGTATGAATAAAGTATGTGTCTACTCGTCAACAAGGCCCATAAAAGAAAAATTAAACCAAAAAAAAATATTAATAGGTTAATTGAATATGACTTGTATTACAATAAATAATTGTATGGCTGCAAGAATCTTTTTTAATGTATACCTAAAAGATCAATTTGGAAACCTTGATGCCACTGTTATATATTAAATAAATAAAGTGGCATCAATTTCTAAATCTTTGAAATATCATGAATGCTTTGGCTTTTTTCTTTCCTTTTTTTACCTTTTTATGACGCACTGGCCGCCATCCTTATATATGCTTTCACTCTTTTTGTTTTCTTGAAAAAGTGTAGTAATTTTATTGGATTAATCTCATTTTCCATCTTAAAAGATTGTTTAAATTTTAATTTGTATCCTCAAAGATCAAAATTTTTAATTTATACCCTAAAAGATAGAAATTTGTATCAATGTACATCCCCAAAGATAAAAAATCTCAATTTGCACCCTCAAAGATAGAAATTTGTATCAATGTGCACCTAAAATTAAATTGATAAATTATACCTAGATCCCCTCATGTTTGTCACTTAATCATTTGAACTCCTCCACATTTAGAATATTTCCCTTACATTTCATGACGTTTGTGCATGTGTAAGACATAACCATTTTTCGTTCATATCTGTTAATATAATCGTTAAAAAATATGATTTTATCTTAATAAAAAATTATAATTTCATATTACCTTTTATTTTGTGGATTCGATATATTCTAAAGTTGAAAATCAAGCTTACCATTTGAATGTCTAATAAAATGTAGATATTTATATAAAAGGTAATAAGAAAAACATTATATAAATATTTACATTTTATTAGACATTCAAATGATAAACTAAATTTTGAACTTTAGAATATATTGAACCCATAAAATAAAGGGTAATGTGAAATTATAATTTTTTATTAGAATAAAATTATATTTTTTAACGGTTATATTAATAGATATCAATGAAAATGAGTTACGTGTTATACGTGCACAAATGTCATAAGATGTAGGAGTAATATTCTAAATGTGAAGAGGTCTAAATGATTAAGTGACAAGTATGAGGGGATCTAGGTATAATTTATCAATTTAGTTTTAAGTGCACATTGATACAAATTTCTATCTTTGAGGGTGTAAATTGAGATTTTTTATCTTTGGGGTGCACATTGATATAAATTTATATCTTTGAGGGTGTAAATTAAAATTTTTGATCTTTAAAGGTACAAATTAAGATTCAAACAATCTTTCAAGATGTAAAATGAGATTAACCCAATTTTATTTTGGATGAAAAGGACGATCAGTATTGTCATTGATGGCGACGGTGTGATTCAACATTGTATGCCGTTATAAAATTGGTGTCGCCAACACGATAAAAAATAGTTTTAAAATTCTAAAATTATATTAATAAAAATAAAAAAATAAATATCGTTCGGTTCTAAATTCATATACGATAGGCTCTAATACCACATGTAAGAAATTTTAATGATTCGTATATAAAATTTAGAGCACTTAAATTACAAGATTTGAATCATATAGGTTTAGAACGTACCTGTATGAGTCATGCTACTCGATATCTGAATTTTTTTTATAAAAGGACAAGATCTTCATTTCATTCTTTAAAGCAAATAGACAACTCTTAATATGACAAACCAATTTAGGGTTATGAAGTGGAGAAGAGACATACATGCTATTTATAATGAAATTTAATGAACTCTTCCATTACGGGACACAATTAGATTAATGCCTACACTTAACCGTCTCAACCAGATCAATTAAAAGATGTACATAAGCCCATTGAAATAGATCACTTAATAATATTGGACTTATCTCATTGGACCATAGATTCAACCCGTTTTTCACAAACTAAAAATTAACTTTCAATTAATAAAAATTTAATATAAGAAAATTTCAACAGTATGTACACACAACAACATTGTACATTTCTCATTTTGTATACATGTAAAAGAACGCTGAAAACATTGAGGAATGCGCCTTTTATTACACCAGTATCATTCAACCACCTGTTTAGCAATACTACTACTGCTAATAGCATTCGTACTTTGGCCCCCCACCCCAAAAAAAAATTGTGTATCATTAGTTAATATCTATTCAAATTCCCTAAATTCTTAAAGAATAAAACACAAAGGACACTAATCTTTCAAGAACAATGATATCTTCCACACCTACACGACACAGGTTAGAATGCCCTGTTTTGGAGAAACTGACGCGTTGTGCAATTGGGTGAGAATATGTTTGTGTTCCACTGGAATTCGAGAATATGAAAATTACATATGAGCCAATTCTTGCAAAAGCCATAAATTGCATCCTTTAGTAGCGCACCAAAAACCATTTGAGTTAATTTATTACATGGTGCCTATAATTAATTCCCGCACCTAAAAGCGCTGTGTAATTAAAAAAAAAATCAACATCACATAATTTGAAGGTTTTACAATGAGAACTCACATCATGATCACAAAACAAAGCTTGTCAATGGTTATCTAAAAAAACATAGAAAGCAAGGATCCAACCCAAGTGCGAAAAAATAATTCACATGACCAATTTATAATATATAACAAAAAACCCAATGGCAGTGTATGATATGTAAAATACAATTCAAATAGTGCTCAAATCACGCGTTGTCTTCGTGGTCTACAGTAAGGAGTTTTCCATGTATTCCATAAATGAAATATAGTATGCCCGCCCTCATCATCGCAAAGCACAGTATTGTAACAACATGAGATATGAAAAAAGAAATGACACCCTTGTAAGGGGTAGAAATCACTATGGATCTCATCCCTCCGCTTGAAGGATTCCGGCTGACCTGGCGGCACCGAGCCCTAGTAGCCTTTTACCTCTCTTCGCCAATAGGACCATTTCCTAAGGCAATCCCACATCGGAAGAGAGTCGTCTTCCCCCTTGCCATATAAATGAACACTTCCTATGGAGGAGGGAGTGGAGGGATGAGATCCGTAGCGATTTCTACCCCTTACAACCCTAAACTAATAAATAAAGACCAATGTTATAGGAACCTAATTTAATATAATAATTGAATTAGTTGTGAGTTTCAAATTTAATCTAATAACTACATTCAATTACGTCTCCAAATTAAGTCTAAATAACATTTTCTCTTAATAAAATAACATCAATCGAACTGGCCAACAGATAGCTTATCATGACCACTGTTATTTATCAGCAAATAACTGATGCACAAAATAAAAATCTATCAAAGGATTTTTTGGTTTTGTAATTCTACCGATAATGATTAGCAGGAAAGTAGTGTGGAATGTGGATATAAGTTTTGGAGCCAAAGATAGATTTACATATGCAACAGAACCAAGGTTAGATTTACCAGACTTTGATACTGCCAAGTTTTGAACTTGATTACTCTCGTTCAGTTATATTCCGCTTGATTGGTGAAACTTATCTGGTTTAGTCAATCCTCTTAGTTCGCTCAAATTCCTTTCGGGACCAACAATATGAAGACATACCTTGAGGGTGGGTCCCTGGCGCCAGATATAGACTGCATTGCTAGTGGTTTGGTGTTGGGGAGAAGTTCTGGTTACGGAAGGAGATAAAATAGAGATGAGAGGGAGAGACGGTAAAAGTATAGAGGTGACAATTTTAATTCATTACTCATTAATGAGTTAGATATTTATATTAATTAATATGGGTTCTAAATGAATTGAATAATATCATTTATTTTAATTGAGGGGGTTAATATGGATAATAAATGGGTACCCATTGAGTTGAGTATTTATATTTTTATTTTTATTAAATAACACAAGTAATAAAATTAAATAAATATATTAATATACCAAAAAATACACACACTATTACACTAAAAAATATACACATATATACTAATACACCAAAATACACACACACCAGTACACAAAAAACACACACTAATTCACCACCCATGACCCATGATCCATGGGTCGACTCATAACCCGTGGGTTGACCCATGACCCATGGGTTGACTGACGACCCTTATGGGTGGCCCATAGCCTACAATCGTCTCGACCTATTATTTGTGTATTGTTTTATTAAATATATTTTAATTTTTATGCTAGTATATGTGTGTGTATTTTTGGTGTATTAGTGTATATTTTAGTGTGTATATTTTTAGTGTATTAATTTGTGTGTGTTTTGGTTATTAGTGTGTATGTATGTTTGTATTTTGATGTTCTACTAATGTGTGTGTGTATGTTTTGATGTACTAATGTGTTCATTAAAAATTTTAATTATTTTATGGGTTAATTAGTTTAACCCAACCCTTTATAAACCTAACTCATTTACTACATGAGTGAAAAATAGATTAGATTTATTTTAACTCAATCCAATTTAATCAAACCCATAACCAATTCAACCCACTCATTTGCAACCTCTAGAAAAGTGTAAGGATGGTGGGTGCTGGAGAATGAAATAAACATAGAGATAAGGGAGGAGGGAGTTAGGGCATGTGGAAGAGGGAGGAGAGAGAGCGGATGTGAGAGGCTGGGCCAGCAAGGTAAAAATGTGTGTGAGAGCGCATTGATATGGAATGTTTTGGACAGGAACTCATATTTTAGGGAATGATTTCCAGTCATGAGATTGCTTTTGGATTTGTTTTGAAATGACTTAGAATCACAAAAAATAAAAGTCATTATTATGTCTTAGCGAATTTGAAGTCTTTTGTACTTTATTATATAGATGTTAAAGAAATAATTGAATAAATGCCCCAAGCTTTAAATATTTTTCGGTTGATGCAAAACTGTGCATGGATACTCAGACAAATAAATATGCACTTGATTCTCTATATAGTTAAATGCTATGGTGGGTTAATTTTTTTTTTTTTCACTCGAATTTTTCTGGGTGAAATCAATTTTGGATTATGATCATATTCGGAAATGTAAAGATGAATTCCAATTAGTAGTTATAGCGCATTACGCTGGGTGTCAATGTGACTTTTATTTGATACTTATTTTACTACTTTTGAATGTGTGAGGTGCTAGAGATTCCTGTAAAAAAATAAAAGGTTATAGAGATCACTAAGGATTGTTCTGCCATAGTGTTGTTCTGTTTTCTCTGTACTTTGATTGTGTGTGTTTTTTCCAGTTTGTCTTGGAAGCAATTGTGGTGCCTATGTAAATTGGCATTGGCAAGATCTTGTGAAGGTTGCTCACCACTAGGTTTTTATTTTCCTTGGAAGCGTTTAGTGTAGCAATTTATGTTTTAAAATTCTTGAATTAGGCTCTGCATCTTGTGTGGCTCTATTCCCTCTTTTTCTTTTCTTTTTCATTGCCTGTTGTTTGTTCCTTCTCTTTAAAGAGCTATGTCACTAGAATAAATTCAGAGTAGCAGCGTTGGTTTATGTCTGTTGAGTCAAATTCCTTATATATAGATATACTTTATGAGGAAAGAGAGAGGCCTCCCTAAGCCCCTATAATATAGGGGAGTTGTCCGCAGCGGATTGGATCGGGTCACATTGGCCCGATAAAAAACCCCTGGGCACAAACTCTTCAACATGAATGTGTTGACCTCTAATCTCAAAGAAGCCGCCTTGGCAGTAAACCAATTAACTCATTGTCATGGACGTAGAACCACGTGCATATGCATGAAGAGTTGACATATCATGCAATTATTTGTTTTCTAACATATCGTATTCGAGTACCACAATCTAGACGGCTTTTTAAATGAGCTATACCAAGTAATATTAAAGTTGATTGTCCTATTTGAAATTCTTTCTTCAATAAATATTTAGATACTCAATTCGCACAGATTGGTTTCTTCAAATAAGGGTCAATTTGTGAACTGCACGCTTTGAGTTCGAAACAATTTGATTGCATTAAACTCTGAGTCTAATGGATTACAAGTAATTACATTCATTGGAGATTTATTTGGTACCCATAAGTCTAAAATAGACGTGTTTAGAATGATTTTCCGTTGCCAAAAAAAAAAAGAAACTTGTCCTTTTCCACTTACAAGAAGTTACAGTGTTGCATTGCAAGGAAATAGACCTGAAAATCGTCCAAGAAAGCTTTTCAAGTATGAACATAAAAGGGTAACTCAATCCATAAAGTCTGTACATTGCGCCACTAGCCATTCTCACTTTAAGCATTACATAGTATGTGAAATTAGTGAATGTTTGGTCAATGCAATGGGGATGGGTACTTTAGAATCACAAAATCATGATTTGAATTGCTTCATTTTCTTGATAAAAAAAATAGAATTTTTGATTCATTTTCAAGACAAATACAATTGCCTGGTCCAAGCTAGCCTCGACAGCCACCGCACGGCCGCTCTATATTTTCATACCGGTGGACGCCTAGGAGAAAAAGCTACTTTTCCGGGAAGAGTTCTTCTGGCCTATTTTAACATCCATGAGATCGGCAACAAGTCCAGGTTGCGAAACCTTGATGTTTTCAATGTCAATCATATTTGTCAGCATATTGATGGCTGTGGACATGGGAGGGCGGAGCTTGGTGTTCTCTTGCACGCAGAGCAGGCCAATTTTTAAGAATCGGACTGCTTCTTCTACCGGAAAATCTCTTTTTAGTACAGGGTCCACTAGCTGCAAGAGGTTGTTGGCGTTGTACATCTCCCATGCCTGCACATAATTAAATGTGCACAAAAGAAGTCATTGTCTACTATATGGAACCAAGCAAAGCTAACAATATGATCAATTGAAAGTCACATTATCTCATATTTGTATACATTTTTTACAGTCCCTATGTATTGTACACACAACAGCATTGTACATTTCCCATGCTTGACCTAACAAGGGGGCACAATGCCTCATTTCTTTTCCTAAACAAGAAATTGTCTTAGCCGCGTGTCCTTTGGATTTATCGTAGTAACAAATATTTTGAAGGAATGAAATCACTCAATGCCTTATTTTTTGACCATACAAAACCAATGATGTATTCTCCCAATTTTTTTTTCTCCTTTTTCAATACAAGAAGCAAATCTACCTTAAATGGTCGAAAGACAAAAGTTTGTCATAGAGTGTGAGGCTTCTCTCTAATTCCAATTCTCTCCCAGTTTTTTTATTTGATGCAATCGTAAAAGTTGAATACATTGGCCTGGAGAGAAATTGACTCCTGAACTCTAGTAAAGACCAAAAACTTTTCTAATAGCACATTCAACAAGGTATTATTGATGAACCAAATCAATCCAAGTTTGTTTGCTTTTCCCCCCCTTGAAAATAACTATGGCGATTTCTGAGTCTTGAGCTTCTTAGACTGATATCAAAAAACAGGCTTGTCACATTTTTGCCAGGAAATATTAGCTATGATAGATTCAACAGTGCTTAATTAATTTTGTTACCTTATCAACTAGGAACTGCTCCCCACGTTCTAAATCAAAATCAACGATTGATCGGCCACTGACCATCTCCAATAGCAGTACTCCATAGCTGTAAACATCTGACTTCCGCGTTAAATGTCCACTAATGGCGTATTCTGGAGAAAGGTAGCCTCTTTGGCATTTGTCATTGCAGAAATCCCCATTAGCAACACAGCACTCAAAAAGGAATGAACCCAATACAGACAGATCTATGTTGCAATTGTTGGTTGAAACTTGAAAAAACCAGTAATTCAACTTACAATGTCCCGGCAACACGAGTACTAATGTGAGACATGTTATCGCTGAATAGCTTCGACAGACCAAAATCCGAAACTTTTGGTGTAAAATTCTGATCAAGTAGTATATTGCTGGCCTTAATATCCCGATGAACGATGTGGGGATTGACCTCTTCATGGAGATAGGCAAGTCCACGAGCGATTCCTAATGAGATATCCCTCCTCAGTGTCCAGCTAAATCTCATCCTGTTTTTCTCTCCACCTATTGATCAAACATCACACAAAGAAAACATTTTCTAGTAACATTCTGAGATTCTTATGAATGTACAAATCAAAGAAGAACTTTAATCTTAATATCTCCTATATACACTACACTGCAGATTAATAGCACAGAAATTGAAATTACCAAGAAAGGTGTGAGCAAGGCTATTGTTTTCCATATGATCATACACCAAAAATCTCTTAGCTCCTTCAACACAACACCCTCGAAGTGTAACAAGATTTTCATGTTTGATATGGAAGAGTGAAGCTATTTCAGCCATAAACTCCCTTTCACCTCTCAATGATTCAAGCTCAACCAATAGCACTTTTACTGCCACAAAAGTTCCATCTCCAAGCCGGCCCTGTATTAGTCCAACCAAAACCAAAAGTATTATCAAAAGGCATTGCCAAGACAAACTACAAATGTACATAAGGTAAAGAAGAAACTATTTTTGTGAGTCAAACCCATAACACGCCTTACCTTGTAGACAGTGCCGAATCCTCCCTCTCCAATCTTGTTGGATGAACGGAATCCATTAGTGGCAGCTTTTAATTCTTTGTAGGAAAATACATGGAAATTCTTGGTGGTTTGTCCACCTGCTTTAGCAATTGATTTTATACATGCTCCCTGGTTTTATACATGGAAAAAGCAGAATTCAAATGAAAAGAAGGCCAAAAAGACAGAGAATTTACCAGTCTTGTTCTTGCTGGTAGCCATGATATCTGATGCAGAGGAGAAACATTTAGGGCAAGGGAAAGAAAACTTCATGGTCATACTACTATTTCCTCTACGGAAAACTTCCCTTTGACAGGTTTTTCCCATGATACTGAATATGGGTATAGAAAGCAAAATTTAAGAGAGAGAGAGATAGAGAGACTTATAGGACTTGAAAGAAACAGATTGAACAATTGCTGGTGCACACAGAATTTGACCAGTATTGCAGGCTTAATTTTTTGTTGTTGTTTTTAGTCTCAATTTATTAATACAAGTTGAGAAAATCGCAAGAAATTCAGCCTGGAAGACTTCAGGAGAAATCAAAATTTTTTAGTATCTGAATCTTCTTCAACTAATCCCAACTTCTATATCCACGAAAGGTGTTGTTTTCTCAATTTAAAATTAACAAAAAGAAAGGGGGAAATACCATTTTGTAGCCCGAAAGATTTAAGTTTATTCACTTTAAACCCTTAAAGATGAGATTTCTCATATTTCACCTTAATGAATTAAAAGTGTTATAATGTGGCCTTGTTATTATCTTCCGTTACTTATTTCGTCAAAACCCACCTTATTGACGATAACGAAATGAGTAACTAAAACTAATGGGGCTAGCCTAAGACCCAACTGAGGTTGTGGGCCTAACATGAATAAAGGATCCACCTAGATCAAATTCAATGGGTCCAGTCCAAAAGAGTTTCACGTCTAGTCAGGTTTATCAAGGCTCCAAGAGCCACGTCATCAAGGAGTAGGCAATGTCATCCCAAAAGTCTCATCCACGCTACCTTGGAGTAAGCAGCAAGGAAGTCGACCACACTATCCTAATTCCTGGTCTTGAGAAGAGCCCCGCAACAGCCTTATTCGTTGCGAAGATGACACCCCTTCCACCAAATTAGTCTTTTAGTTACTAATAAGTCGTCTCAATCTGCTAAGAGGCGACTATAAAATATAACTCTCGCATACACATGAGGGGCATCTCACACAAATCGATCACATCTTGCATTAGTCTCATATCTCTCACATCTTGTACGTCGCATGAGCTCTCATTGCTCCCACTTGAGCTCTCACCTGATCCTCTTAGGCTCGTACAATAATAAAACACGCAGGTCATTCTAGCCTTTTACAGTGAAGTAGATTACCTTGACCGAACCAATTAAATTGTGTATTGCTTCTGTTGAGTTTTTTGCTCTCTATTTTATTATTTGCATTAATTACTTGATAGGTGGTACGCAAATTCGATTTGTGCATCATCAAAAACTATCGAAAAGATCACATTGTAATAGTTTTAATATATTAAGGGTATCATATAAAAAATTTAATCTTTTACGAATGTAAAATTAAAGTTTTTAAAACTTTTAGGATGAAATTCGCCATCAAAATTTTGGTTGGTTTCATTTCTTATTTTATTCAATTTTGACCAGGTCCTTGACGCGGGTCAATAACGGAATTTCACTCACCGAGAAAAATATAAAGAAATTCTCTGTCCAAAAAGATAAGGGATGAAAAAGCAGTAATTAAAAATATTTTCTCCAAATATTTAAAATAATATATAGGGCGACTAACGGTGCCACAGAATAACGGTACAATGCATTTGACTTCATAATTCAATATAACATAACAAAATACCCACAGATAGAATGCATTATTAGGTGGGTAATCAAAATCCATTGATGCTTAAATGCTTGTTTTAACACGTTCAATAGTTCCATATCAATTGATGCTTAAATGTTGTTCAATGCGATTTAAGTTTATCGGGTTATTAGATATGATGTTACAAATTCGATATTGTGCACTTTGTTTATAAAAACTCCATCCACTAAATTATGCGTAAATATTAATTTTATCACCTCGTAAAATAAAAGGAAAAAAAAGAAATAAGAGAAAGAACTGTTGCTATCTTCTTCTTCTTCTTTGTTTTGGGGTAAATGAATGGTTGTTATCGATCTGATCAACAAAAACAAACTGTTGCTATCTATTACAGGTGAGTCCAGCGTGTTGGTTGCTTCGAGGGAGAATTGCATCCAAACTTCTTCAAGTTTATAAGCTAATTACTCACATCTCTTGATTTTAAAATATTATACGCACATTTTCTGAGATTTATATGCACGTAACACTTAGGCTCTTGTCGTCAAATGTTCGTTAATAAATTACACTTAGATCCCTTAAAATTTGTAAGTATATAATACTTATACCTCTTAAGTTTAAAATGTTATATTTAGACTAAAAAAACTTCAATGAATAAAATATCAAATATTTATAATTTTACAACTAAAATTCATGTTATATTATATCATTTATTGAAATAAAATAAAAAATTGAAAGTCAATTTTTTTCTCAAAAACTCATAATTAATATACAATTATATTATCTATTAGAATAAAACTAAAAAACATTAAACAAGGGGTGTAATTCATTCATAATAGAACATAAATTTTACAATCAAAATTCATGTTATATTATGTCATTTATTGAAATAAAATCAAAAATAAAAATATAATTTTTTCTTAAAAAATCATAAGAATAAAACTAATATATATTCTAACTTTAATTGGATTAATTTGGTAGTTTAATTTGGTCTTTTAAAAGATCAAATTAAATTCTAATAGATAATATAATTTTATACTAATTATAACTTTTTAAAGAAAAAAATTAGATTTTATTTTTAATTTTATTTCAATAAATGTCATAATAGAACATGAATTTTGATTGTACAATTTAAAATATATGATATTTTATCTTTGATTGAATGATTTTTGATCTAAATATAACATTTTAAACTTGAGAGGTCTAACTATTATATGTCTACAAATTTTAGGGGGTCTGAATATAATTTATTAATGGATATATAACAGATATTCACAGTAGAGGTCTAAGTGTTACGTATATACAAACTTTAGAGAATCTATGTGTAATATTTCAAATATTAAGGGGTTTAAATAATAAATAATAAATTTCAGAGTGTCTGAGTGTAATTTTCTCAAATTTAAAATATTTATTGAATATATGTATGTCCACCCTACTATTTTTTAATTCCAATTAGAATATAATTATAATCATAATAATAATTAAATTGAAGCATAAAATCATATTATTACTTTAATTTAACGATCTTCGACAGAAATAATAAAAATATTCATTACAAGGTCATGCCATCGGTGACATTTATTATCACAATAGAATGACAAAATTTTACTTCTACATCAGGTGTTGAGAGGACCAAACACACCGTAGCTCATAAGAATTCAAAGGCCCCAAAACCAAAGTAACGAATATAAAAATTGGGGTAGGGTCACAATGCTAAGTCTGACCAAGTATACGACTATTATTATTATTATTCTAGAAAGACTTAATTTGTACTCAATACTCGCTATTCGATCATATACTTAAAGGATATTCTTTTAAGTATCTAAAATTTCATTGTACTCCTTTTAAACTCAATTTATCGTAGATGGTAGATCCTGTAATGATTAGCGTCTATTACAAACTAAAAAATTATTGAAGGCTGGTTAATTTCTTAAAATAATTTTTAAATTACTTTACGTATATTTAAGAATAATTTCGTATACACCTCCATATACATTAACTCTGAACATTGTTTTGAATTTATTATTATTCTTTGAGTGTAAAGATATAATTTTAGTCTTCTTATTTCAAATTTACTTAGTTTTTCACATAAGATTTTATCAAAATTGAAAACAAGGGTGACATTAGATTATCATTGCATCCAATAACTAAAGAAAGGGTAAAACTTATATTATAAAAAATAAAACTTTGATGGCATCACCATATTTAACGGTGTCAAAAGTAGTATTTCATGAAAAACTAGAAGGGGTTAATTAAAATTTCAAATAATTAATGAAAGATGTGTACGTGAATATATGAGAGATCTCAAGTATCCATTATAAATAAAGAGAATATTAGTGAAAGTTCAAATAATTTAGTGATTCCATCCCGCTCCCCTCCCCTGCCGGAGTGGTGCGAAGATATATATACATTAGTGTAATCCGTGCATGAAAATATAATATAATGTGAATGTTTTTAAAAGATATCCCGATAACTGTTGAATGAGTTTATTTAAAACTTTTAGATGAATATATTAAATTTTTTAAATTTTATAATACCGATATTGAAAATGCAATCATGCCATTTAGATGACAAACAAACCCCCACTTTTTCTGCAGCTTTTGAGTAAGCCTCAAGACAGAACATTAATGAGTCAAAAGAAGGCGAGTCTCTTCTTCAGAACAAGAAGAAGGATCTAAAACGAGTCCATTGATTCCCTTTGAATCTGATCACGACTGGTTCAAAACGCTGGTTCTTTACTTATTTTTAGGGAAGAAGGACTTATGGTACAAGGCATTTTAGTATCATCGTCATGTAATGTGTATCCTTGGACTACTAAAACAGCTAGCGACCATTCAATGCAGATGTATGGGGAAAGGGGAGGGCTACGGTAGTTTTTCGGTTCCGCATTGAAAAGTTGTTAGGTTCATAAGGTATTAGATTTTGCCACAAATAAAAGCAAAAGATAAGACCTCAATAGTGGACAAATTTATAACATCATTGAAAAATTTATAATATTAGTAAAAGTTTTATTACAGTAGTAGACATAAATATGATACTGTTGCATTTCACCGATGTCGTAAATTGACTTTTAAGTTTGTATAATTAATCAAAACGAAAGTAAAATTGGCCTATATACTAATAATCTTAACCAGAATCATTTTAACTTAACCTTAAACGGTAGCAAATTTGCCTTTTCATATTATAATGTTAACACAGTTGTAATAAATTCATCCATTAGGGTTTTAACTTAACCCACTTCTATGGAAAAATTTACCATTTATCTTCATAATTTTGCCCAAAATTATCATAATCTTAATGAAAGAAGTCATAAATTCTACTCTAAACTTATAAATTTATCAACAATTGTGGTAAATTCAAACCCAAAAGTAATAAATGTGCCCTCAATTGTGATAAATTGCCCACTATTATGGTGAATCTTACCACAATAGTAATAATACTATCATTAACGATATTAAATGTAACCAATCTGGAAGTAAAAGTATTGATCGACACTTTTAACCATATTTGCTCTAAATATGTTACTAGTGCATCTCATAGGTGTCTTATATTTACCTTTATGTTTAGAAAATTATCCACGATTATTGTAAATCTAACCAAATTAATGGTAAAATTTATATAATAAAGTATAATACGATTTAAATGTCATAAGATAAGCAAAATGACTTTTACTATTTGCGATTGAGATTTTTTTAAATTTTACTTTAAAATTAATCTAACGGTTAATATTAACACCCAAAATTTAATATGAAAAATAGGCTCCTAAGGGTGTGCTTGAAGTGAATTTTTAAAAATATTTATAGTAATTATTTCTCATAAGTACTTTAAAAAAAATAGTGTTTGAAACTGCTGCACTACTACCTCTAACACCCCCACCCCCATCACTATCATCACCCTACCATACCCACCACTCCACCACCACCACTACCGTCACTACAACCACCTTACCACCACCATCACCACTTTTATTGCCCTTCCACCACCTCCCACCACTACCACCATAGTGCCACCACCACCATCCCCACCATCACCGCTGTCGCACCTTACCATCATCACCATCGTTGTCGCATCTTACCACCGTCGTTACTGCCTCACCATCACTATAGAGATTTGAAAAAGTGAGAATAAATTTTTTAGTTTTACCGATAGGGCACTAGTCATGCATCATTTGCCGGTAGGGCATTACATATGCATCATTTAAGCATAAGTCATGTTTAGGAATAATTTGAGTATGTCATAGAAGAGAAATATTCTTAGAATGTTAAAATACACCTACTGTGCGAATTTGAGTTTAAATAAACATAGTTTCAAAAATTAGATAAAAATGGTATCTCGGGTGGCCTAGTTGGGACCGGCCAAACCCGGCCACTAGCGAAAATTTATATTTTTAAAAATTTTCATTTAAAATAATTTTAAGAACTTTGGTTAAAATGAATTGTCGAATTGAGACGTTTCGGGACGAGTTGTAGTGTAACGGGATTCCGAATTCATCAAGGGCAAAAGGGTCATTTTGCACCTTTGCCCCTCCGTTATAAATACAGCCCCTTTAGTGTAAAAATATCAGTTTTTAGGCTGGAAAATGTCAGTACACATTTTTGGAGGAAAAGAGAAAGAAAACCCTAGGTTCTTCAAACTTCAAGCCACCAAAACTCATTCTTAGGCTAAGATTCTTGCAAGATTTCCTTCTAAAAAGTTGTTTCTCTCAACAAGGGCTACATTCTCACCAATCGGTTCGGCTATAAAGTGAACACAACTCTCTTGGTTTGAGAAAAATTATTTTAGGTATGATATTTTGCTAAGTTGAGAATATATTTAATTTTTCTTGTCTTCTTATGTGTTGATTGAATGATTTAGGTGTCTACTTGATGTTAGAAAATTATTTACTTGGTAGTTGCTTTGAAAACTTAGAATTTATGATTTAAGTACTTTTGTGTTTTTTTGAGTTTGTTGACAATTTGTTGCTATGGTAAAAGTGTTGGATTATTATAGTTTAGCTTATATTCTTGCAGAGAAAATCTTGTGGTTTGAGAGTTATGATTTATTACATGAGTTAATAGTTGTGTATTTGTAATTTCTTTGAGAAATTGTGAAAGTAATGAATATGAAGCTTGATCATATGTTTAATCCATTGAATGATGCTTTACATTCATGTAGATAAGGTGTTTGATGAAATATTTCATAAAATGCACATTGAAAAAAATCAAGGCATCTTAGCATAAATGAATCTTGGAACATAGTATGGGTTGAGCACTTGGTGCTATGCATTATGAGGGTGTAGATCCTGTGGTGAAAAATTTAAAATTTGGCCAATGATAATACTCGTGGGCTGACGGGGGCGAACTGTGAAGTGAGACATAGGTAGCTGAATTACATGGGTGTGTCATGCATATTGACATTGCATAACATCAAGGAATTATGAGGTTGTAGTTTTTTTTAAACTATACACTTGCATATGCCACACCTTAAATTTGTTCCTAGCATTAGCCTTTTGTCATATCAGCAGTTGAGTTGACCGATTCGTGGAATATCATATTACAGATGAAGCTCCCGATACTTGAGACTTGAGGAAGTCTTAAAAAAGGGAGGGAAAAGGGACTTGAATGAATATTTGGCCTTTGGACATATTTTGTATGTATGTGCATAAGTCCAAATGACTTGTATTTCAATTTAGAAAAGTAATGAATTTAGATCTTGAGTCATTTTAAAGTGTAATAATGTAAACCCAATTGATATGTAAGATATCTCTTATGTAATGAGTATTATATGTGTATATTGTGATAATTAGATGTGTATGTTGAGAACAAGGGATGTATGTTTAATTTACATGAATTGTGGCTATCGAGTGAGGGTAGGTTGTGATATAATAAAATATTGTGAATATAATAATGCATATGAAATATTGTGAATATTAGGTGGGAAAAAGGCTTGGAAACAAATGAGGTTATGTCAAAATTTTATGAAAAATTAAAAGACTTGTTAAGTGTGTAAAACATCTTTTAAATAGGTGGGAATGATGTCAAAAGGGAGGGTGTAGAAACCTTGAAGAAATAGGTTAAAAATGGAAGAAAAGTGGCTTGAAAAACTTTGGCAAAACATGAGAAATGAATGAGAAACTAATTTATCCAACCTAATGACATTTCATTTACATATTACAATCACCCCTACCACCCCCACCGCCCTATCACCCCACCATGACCATCACAATCACCACCACCATCACCAACCCACCACAGCCACCTCCATCATCACCACTGCTACACCCCCACCCCACCCTCATTGCCCCACCGCCACCCACCGCCGATTTCTACCATCGTCGTCCACAGTCATCATCTACCACCATTATCATCTTATTCTTATATTTATGATTATTACGACCATCATCTCACTACTACCTTTAGCACCCACCACCACCCATCGCCACCAGCCACTGTCACATACCCCACCACACCTACCACCACTAACCACCACCATCTGTTATCGACCATCACTACAGCTACCCATTGTCACCTACCCCCACCACCCTTACCACCACCGTCATTCGCCACCACCCATCACATTGTTGCCTAGAAGCGCCCATCGTCGCCCATCACCACCATCATCACTGCCCACCACCACCACTGTCAACCACCATCACCGTCATCCACCACCACCCATACCCGCCACCACCATCATTGCCACCCACAGTTGCTATCACCACCACGGTCGTTGTCTTACCTACCACAACCATCATCGTCTTCCATCATCGCCACTGTTGCCCACCATTACTACCATCGCTCACTCCCATTACAATCGGTACTTAAATTTTTTTATCTTTCTCTATATTTGTGATTAATTTTGTATGTGAATACAAATATGTTGACCATTTTCTTTATTACTCAATGCCTTCAGGCACAGGGAATAACTAGTTGTCTTATGTAGTAGTAATCTTACCCATAATCAATGTATTTAACCACCGATTACTACCATCGTCATCCATATCCACTACCCACCACCATCGTCATCTTATTCTTATATTTATTATCATTACGACCATCATCCCACTACAACTGTCAGCACCCACCACCACCCATCACCACTAGCCACTGTTATAAACCCTACCACCACCACCTGTCATCGCCCACCACTGCAGCCACCCACTGTTACCTACCCCCACCATGCTTACCACTGCCGTCATTCGCCACCACCCATCACATTGTCGCCTAGAAGCACACATTATTGTCCACCACTACCATCATCACTGCCCACGACCACCATTGCCAATCACCATCCCCATCTTTTACCACCACCATCGTTGCCACCCACGGTTGTTGCCACCACTACGGTCGTTGCCTGACCTACCACAACCATCACCTTCTTCCATCTTCACCACTGTCGCCCACCACTACTACCACTGTTCATTCTCACTACAATCGGTGCTTAAATTTTTTTATCTCTCCTCTACGTTTGTGATTTAATTTTGGATGTGAATGCAAATATGTTGACCATTTTTTTTATTACTCTATGCCTTCAGGCACGGGGAATAACTAGTTGTTTTATATACTAGTAATCTTACCCACAACCAATGTATTTAACCACCAATTGCTATCATCGTCGTCCATAACCACCACCACCACCATCATCATCATCTTATTCTTATATTTATTATTATTATGACCATCATCCCACTACCATCGTCAGCACCCACCACCACCCATCGCCACCAACCACTGTCACTTACCCTATCACACCTACCACCACCACCTGTCATCACCCACCACTGCAGCCACCCACTATAACTTTCCCCCACCATGCTTACCACCGCCGTTATTCGTCACCACCCATCACATTGTCGCCTAGAAGCACCCATTGTCGCCCACCACCACCATTATCACTGCCCACCACCACCACTGTCAACCACTAGCATCGTCGTCCACCACCACCATTGTCACCCACGGTTGCTACCATTACCACAATCGTCGCCTTACCTACCATAACCATCATCGTCTTCCATCATCACCACTGTCGCCCACCACTACTACCACCGCTCACTCCCACTACAATCGGTGCTTAAATTTTTTTTATCTCTCCTCTATGTTTGTAATTTAATTTTGGGTGTGAATACAAATGTATTGACTTTTTTTTTATTATTTCATGCCTTCAGGCACGGAGAATAAGTAGTCGTCTTATATACTAGTAATCTTACCCACAATCAATGTATTTAACCACTGATTGCTACCATCGTCATCCATATCCACCACCCATCACCACCACTATCGTCATCTTATTCTAATATTTATTATTATTACGACCATCATTCCACTACCACCGTCAGCACCCACTATCACCCATCGTCACCAACCATTGTCTACCCCCACCACATTTACCACTGCTATCATTCGCCACCACCCATCACGTTATCGCCTAGAAACACTCATCGTCGCCCACCACCACCACCATCACTACCCACCACCACCACTGTCAACCACCATCACTGTTGTCCAGCATCACCCATACCCACCACCACCATCGTTGCCACCCACGGTTGCTACCACCACCACGGTCATCGCCTTATCTACCACAATCATCACTGTCTTTCATTATCACCAATGTCGTCCACCACTAATACCACCACTCACTTCCACTACAATCGGTGTTTACATTTTTTTATCTCTCCTCTATGTTTGTGATTTAATTTTGGGTGTGAATACAAATATGTTGACTATTTTTTTTATTACTACATGTCTTCAGGCACGGGGCATAACTAGTTGTCTTATAAACTAGTAATCTTACCCATAATCAATGTATTTAACCCTGAATTATAATAAATGTTTTCTTTGATGTCTTAAAATTTCTCCAGTTGTTGTAAATTTATCCACAATGGTTTTAAATTTTCCCCAATTGGGGTCGATTGAGAAGGCTTCATCTCTAGTTGTTGTTCTAGATCTATTTTTTGGCGACTGATACTCCAGTGAAACATCCTCAATAGATCTGATCTTCTACCTTCGAATTTGTTCTAGACCTAATAAGGCTTCAAATTTTTTCCTCTTCAAATTGGAAAGGTTAGTTTGTTGATAGCCTATGGATAAAAATTGAGATAAAAACCCCAAGAATTTGCCTAGTAATAGATCAACAACTTGATAAAGCACATTATGAAGCGTAGGTTAAGAATTCAAATATCTCATAGATGTACATCTTTTAGGATCACCACCCTCTGACTTACCCTCCCTTGTGTGAATTGGTGGCTCTTCGTAAGGTAAAGTGTATTGGATTCAGTGACATAAATTCTTTTTTTATTTCCTTTCATAGTTACATAACTTCTTGGAGTTACTCTAAGGTGTCACCCTCCCGTAAATTACTGTGATATATATGCCTTAACAACAAATTTTTTGATAATTGGGATGATATTAGTGACAAATCTTGATTAATTAACTATTAAACCCATTTGGTGGCTTTCAATTAAATATAATGGTTGTAATTTAATCCAATAGTCCATATAGATACAACTCTAATCACCTTGAAGTGCACTTAGAGACCCAATTGTTTGTTTTTACATGAAACAATAGATGAATTAATTAATATAAAGAAAAAGACACCAGTTTCAGAGCCTTGTATATAAAGTACTATACGGTCTTTCTAAGATAATGCTAATAAAATAAAGTCTTCAAATCGTGCTCCCGACTATTTCTCAATTATCATCAGTTCTAAGTAATTGACTACTTCTACCGATTGGACGAAGCATGCACTTCAAACATGTATTCAAAACCTTCACAAAAAATAGAGGAATAAATTTTCAAACCTCATACTAATTCAGTAGTTCAATAGTAAATAATATCATAACAATTCCACAATCAAATTGACACTCAACAGTCTTTAATGGCTATGACCACATTTATCCGGGTCAAGTTCTTAATGTTACATGTATCTCTCCCACTGGCTGTTGGGTCCAAACTTCACATTAATCCATGTGAACTAGTTCTCAAGTCAAAACTACATCTTAACCAATGTATTTCTTCCCATGTGACATCGGGTTGGATCGTAGTCAATTTCTCCATCATGATAATGCCATCCATATACCACAAACAAAATCACCCCTTGGGATGAGTTCGATCATATCTAAAATGAGAGTCAAATCAAAAAATTATTTTACAAACAATTTCAAAATTCATTTGTAAATCATATGTCATGCCATCAATAAAGTAAGATCTACAATTACTTGCATCTTTAATATTCTACCATAAATAAGATTCTTACAACTTGGGATTAGGTTTGTGGCAAAAAAGATCACAAATGAAACTTTTGAGTTCTTGGTTACTCTCTCAAATCGAAAGCTCTCCTATTTTTGAGGTGAGGATGACCTCATAAATTCGTTTGCTTAAGGTGGACGCTCGATCCAACTGATCTTTCACAAGGGTCAAATAACCCTTGGACAAGTTTGGAAACGATTTATATAGGTCTTTAAAGATTCAAGTCTCTCGATACGGTTAAATAAATACATTTATGATTTTTTTTCAAGTGGTCAAATATTCAGAAGCCATAGTTAATTTCTCCTATGAGCTTTGTAAACTTTTGCAGTATAATACAGACCAACATGAGATATTACAATATGGTTGGCCGCAGGGCCGACTTAGAAGGTAAGCTACTAAAACATCCTCCTAAGGCCCCTAAAAAAGAAGGGTCCCACTTTTATTTGTAGTCTTTATCAAATAGTCTTATAGGTTTTTTGAATGTGAGTACATTTTTATAAACTTATTTGAAAGGAAGTGTATTAATAAGTTTTTTACTCTATTAAATTCATTTTTTCTAAAAATCTTGTTATTAGGTATAAAATTCAGATGACCTTTTATTTATATTACTTGTTTACCCTTCCTTAAATAATGCATAATTGATTGATAGTTTATTTTCTAACTAAATATGTAAAGATTTGATTATATTGTATCATTCATTTGAATTTTGAATATTTATTCTTATTCTCTCACTCATTCTCTCTCTCTCTCTCTCTCCCTATTTTTTATCATCGTTACTCTCTCTCTCCCCCTTTTCCTCTTTCTCTGTTCCATAATGCTATTAGGACATAGAAAGAGGACATAAAATAGAGACTTAATGATATGACATGTGACTTGGATTTGCCACATCATTAAAACAGTAATGCTATTGAGACATAGAAAGATGACATAAAATAGGGACTTAATGATATGACATCTGACTTGGATTTGCCACATCATTAAAATTTCTCCAACTAGTTTAATCCTATTTCTATTCTTCCTTATCTTACTCCTCTTGATCTCCTACTTTGGTTGGTCTCTTCATTCCATTACCTTGATTTTGTCTTCTTCCAGCCAACATTCAAGACACTCTTTGGCTTAGCACTTAAAGAACCCAATCAACACCAATGCAATCTTTGGCGACCCATTCCATTCGAATCTCCAATCACTTCATCTAGTATCATGTCCAATGGCCAAAAAAAGTGAACCTGCAGTGATTGAGATAGATGCCAAAAACCAGGTCGCCATGAATCCACATCCACATCTTCAGCAATTCATTCAAGGAACCCAATCAATACCAATACATTGTCTTCGGCAACTCACCTCAAGCCACGGAATAAGAACTTTGATTGACTTTGATTTTTGAGGGTTTTGCCAAAGGCTTTTAATTTGATCACAGTAAACAAGATTTTTTTTGGGTTAAATTGTACCACTTTTTTGAAATGGTGAAAATATGTCAGTGCAATCTCCATTGGCCCTTCACTTTCCTTGGCTCTTCAAATTGAGAGGTCTTGATTCAGTAGCTATATAATGAATACAAATTTTCATTTGTTTGATACTGAATGGATCCTCATCATATGTTCTTTCATAATTACTACAGTTTTATGCATAAGTTTTGTTTATTTAAAGAGGTAAGTGATGTATGACCCAAAAAAAAAGAAGGTAAGTGATGCTCTTTTTTATCGGAATTTCTCAAGAAATGCAGATTTCTTTCTTACTTCATCCCAATCCTCAATCAAAACTTCACTTGTTTTGCTTGAAAATGGTTGTATGTAGTCCTTGGATTTGAGTTAATTGATTTGGAGATTTTACTGTTGTAAACCCCCACACTCTTATCTTTATATAACGTAATTATGTTTTTTTGAAATACTAATTTAAGTAATGGAGTATGCATGAATTAAGTAGATGGTAAGAGCAGAGATAAAAATGTTAATAGTGTAGAATCTGGTAAATATTTATTTTAAACTTAGTTTTGCCTTGTAAATATATAAAACCGTTTGCAATTGAACTTATACCAACTATGTTTGATGTACAAAGGTATGTTGTATAAGTTTGGATTGGTTTTGGAAGGATTTGAAATGACTTAAAAATGAAAAATAAAGAAAACAGGCAAAACTGAACAGACCGTACCAGTACTGCGTACCGGTACTTTCGAAAATTATCGTACCGGTATAGCGTACCGGTACGCTACTGTCCAGAGGGTATACCGTACCGGTACAGGTACACTTTGTAAGTTCCAAAGATTTTTAAGTCGTGATCTGTGCTCGATTTTCACCCTATAAATATCTAAGAACGTCCCATTTAGCCCCATTTCAACACTTATAACCCTAGAAAACCTTAGAGAGGAAGAAATGCAGAGAAAAATACAAGATCAAAGGGAGTTTACACTTCAAGGAGGGTCAAATCTTCATCTTCTTCATTCAAACTAAGGAAGCAAGGTAGGAGATTTTCTTCCATTCTTGTCTATTGATGCTAGGACTAATATATATGTATTCTTTGACTCTAAATCTTATATATTTGCTATGACATCATCTTTTCTTGGTCTTCTTGCAATTATTATCATACTTTACATAAGTTAGGGTTGAATACCCATGAAATCTCATTTTCTTGATATAAAATCCTAATTTTCAAAAGAGATGGACTTTCTTCTTGATTTTTCCTTTGTTCTTAACTTAGAAAACTTTAGTGCTTTGAGTTGAGTACTAAAATAATATTGATGATGATCTCTAGCATTTTCTTTACGTACCCTATTGAAATACTACATGTGAAATTTGAGATTTATGGAATTGTGTGTTATTGAAGGAAAATGTTGGTATTGTATCTCTTGTGTGGTTGTTGGATAAACATGGGCTATTATTGACCAGGTATCTTGGAGTATGTAGACGTCTTCTTACTCTGTGTGGGTTAAAACTTTTCTTACTACTCGTAATGGGGTTAGTGCCTTGCGATGACTAAACCATTATCGCTTACCGGTTACCATGGAAAAAGGGGTTAGTATACTACTCTTTGGTTGGATATGTCACTGCTGTGGTGTTGGCATATGCCCTTCCTAAAGGTTGGATATCTTTGCGAGAATTTATGTGGATTGTACGTGGGTCATGATATTTTTTATGGTATCAATGCGATGTCTTACTTTATACCAGAGATACGAATACAGTGGTGGGTTATTGTTTTTTGTACCAAAAATAGTTTCTATAAGAATTTTGGGAAGTATGAGATTCTGCAAGAACTTGGGAGAAACGGTTTATGGTGGAATGGATTATTAGTTGTATATTGGTTTCACTTATGCATTAAATTATTACTGTTGCTTAAACTTGAGATCTGTTTAAATGCCTCAGTTTTCTTTCAAAATTCATATATGTTATTTGTGAAAGGTGATCGACCATTTTTATATGCTTTTCTAAACCTTGTTCGAGTTTGGGAGAAATGTTGCTACAAAGTTTAGTGCTCACCCCCTACAAACTACTTTTTTTAAATAATGTACTGGAGGAGGATTTGAGAATTGAGGAACTGGCACACTAGGAGATTCCCGTAGAAGGGCGTGTTGATCCCGAGGTGGACGCTTAGAACATCATTACTTTTTATTCTAGATTAGAAAATTTACTTTAAAAATATTGTGAAGTCTAGACTCTTTTGTAATTTCGCTGCGAGTTTATGTTTAATTTTTTTGGGATGTAATTATCTTACTTTGGGATCATATTCTTTTGGGGATATATTTGTCATGTTTTAGCGTATTCTTTTGGGAACAAGATTGTAAAGATTACCTTTGTTGTATGAAATTTCTTTATGGAGGAATTATTTAATTGCTCTCATCATGTGAATAGTTTTTAGTTTATAATGTCGTCTAGGGTGGGTTTTGGGACGTTACAAAGTTTTGATATCAGAGTTTAGGCTTTAGGTCTTACATGGGAGCTGTAGGTTATGGATTATCACTAGAGAAATATGATTAGATTGAATGAAATTATTGATTTAAATTTTATACAAGTCTTAGGCTAAGGTCAAGACATCCTAACTATGTCTTGTACATCAATGAAACTAAATCGGGAATTGATTTGCAGGATGGACGGTAGACATGGACGTGGACGATGTCGTGGTGGCCAAGCAAACCCACCACCACAACCACCTCCCGATGCCATGAACGACATCTACCAATGCTTAAGGGAGATCACCACTTTAGTACAAAACCAGAATGGAAACAACAACAACCACAATGGGGGAGCTCATCCACTAGCCCAAGTACCGGGCAACGAGGATGAGAATCAGAGAATGGTCGTTCTTCGAGAGTTTCTAAAACAACGTCCACCCAATTTTCAAGGAAGCTCCAATCCCTTGGATGCAAATAGATGGATTCGTCGAGTGAAGAAGATTTGTGACGGCATGGGTGTGGCCGATGATCTTAGTGTCGGCTTGGCGACATATCTATTGGAGGGAGAGGATGACCATTGGTGGGATTTTGTAAAGAGAAGGAGGAACACCGATGCACTCATTTGGGAGGAGTTCGATCAAATCTTCCAAGACAAATATTGTTTGGAATTAGTTAGAGACAGAATGAAGGCAAATTTTCTTGCTCTACGACAGGGTAGCATGACGGTGGCCGAGTACGAGAGGAAATTTGATGAGCTATCCCATTATGCTATAGAGTTTATATCTACTGAGGTCAGTAGGGCCAAGAGCTTTGAGTAGGGATTAAGGTTGGTTATTCGGGAGAAGTTAGTGGCCCTTAAGATTAGGGAGTATGGGGATATGGTTGACCGAGCTTCACTTGTGGAAAGAGATATAAAGGACAACCAGCGACGACAGAGCTTCACGAGAAGAGGTTCGATCTGGACAGGTGCTAGTTGTAGCGGATTACAGCGAGCGGCACCATATTGATGGCCAGACCAGGCAGGCAGACAGGGACTTCTGACAGCCCGGGGAAATGGAGTTGCATAGACTAGAACAAGCACTGACTCGCATCACTACTTTGCATATGGAAAATTTGGGCATTTCAAAAATCAATGCCCATCGTTTCTACTAAGGACCAATCAAGCAACTAGGCATGCGAATATAAACAAGCCACCACTACCAAAGCCATTACATCAAAGGCCATTAGGAGCTACAACCCCTGGCGGCGCTTATCAAGGAAGAGTGTTTGCTTTGACTCAACCGAAGGAAGATGTCTCCAATGTCGTGGTGGAAGGTATTGTCCTTCTCTACAATTCTTGGGCTCAAATTTTATTTGACCCCAGTGCAACACAGTCATTCATATGTACTGCATATGCTTTTAATTTGGGATTGGGATTTGAGAAGCTAGAGCATGCCCTTAGTATTGACATGTCCACGAGAGAACGGTTGGATACAACAAGGGTGTATAGAGGATGTGTGCTTCGCATTAGGGAGCAAGAGTTTATTGTCAATTTGGTTGCGTTAGATATGAAGGGGTACGATATTATATTTGGGATGAATTTGTTGTCCACTTTCCGTGCGATGATGGATTATTTTCGCAAGCGAATTTCATTCTAATTACTGAGAGGGGTAGCTTTTACTTTCAAGAATGATCGCAATTCTTCCAATCCATTTCCCACGATGGGAAATAGATTCTTGAAAGCTAAGGCAGGGAGCAATTTGAGTTTCTTGGCCAGCTTAATGGGAGATGATCGAGACAAATCCCAACCGGACGTAATATTAGTGGTGTCGGACTTTCTGGATGTTTTTCCTGATGAATTACCTAGGTTACCCCCACAACGAGAGATTGAGTTCAAGATTGATCTCTATCTGAAAACCAAACTCATATCCATTACTCCTTATCGGATGACACCTTTGGAGTTGAAGGAGCTAAGGAATCAATTAGACCATTTGTTGGCTATTGGGTTTATCTATTTGAGTACTTCACCTTGGGGAACCCCGATCGTCTTTGTGAAGAAGCATGACAAAACACTTCGATTATGCACAGATTACTGAAGGTTGAATCGGGTAATAGTAAAGAACAAATATCCATTGTCAAGGATCAATGATTTATTCTATCAGTTAAGGGATTTTAAGTATTACTCCAAGATTGATCTTCGCACAGGGTATCATCAATTGTGGATCAAGGAGGAGAATATTCCTAAGACAGTTTTTGATACCCGATATGGTCATTTCGAATATACGGTGATGTTGTTCGGACTGACTAATGCACCACCAGCCTTCATGGATTTGATGCACCGGGTATTTTGGCCATATTTAGATCAGTTTGTCATCGTGTTTATTGATGATATACTAATCTATTCCTGGACTCACAAGGGACATGGACGCCATCTCTCTATTGTGCTACAGACATTGATAGAATATAAGTTATATGCAAAGATGAGTAAATGTGAGTTTTGGATGAAGGAAGTGAAATTTCTTGGCCATGTTGGGTCGGAACAAGGGGTAGCTGTTGACCCCGCAAAAGATTGAAGTCGTGATGAAATGGGAACCAACTAAGAATGTGACCGAAGTACATAACTTTTTGGATTTAGCAGGCTACTACCGGAGGTTTTTGGAAGGGTTCTCCAAGCTAGCGATGCCGATGACTCGCCTTACGAAGAAGGGAGAAAAATTCTTGTGGACTTAAGCGTGTGAACTAGCCTTTCGTACCTTGAAGGAGAAGTTTACAACCCCTCCTGTCCTCATTATTCCAAGTAGTAGGGAAGGATACGATATGTACACCGATGCTTTGCTTGGGGTGTGTGCTAATGCAAGGAGGGAAGGTGGTTGCCTATGGCTCTAGGCAACTCAAGGTTCATGAGCAGAATTATCCCACCCATGACTTAGAACTTGTCGCGGTGGTTTTTGCTCTTAAGTTATGGAGATGTTACTTATATGGAAAAAAGTTTCAAGTTTTTTCTGATCATAAGAGCCTCAAATATGTGTTCACACAAAAAGACTTGAATCTTTGGCAAATAAGGTGGGTTGAGTATCTAGAAGATTATGATTTCACACTCGACTACCATCCGGGGAAGGCCAATATAGTCGCCGATGCACTTAGCCGAAAGTCTTGGGGTGAACTCAATGTTCTTGCAAGTAAATGGAAGATGAGGGATGCACTTGGAGACTATGATCTATGGGTTGGAGAAGATAAATCTCGGCCATGCCTATTCAACCTTGTGGCCCAACCTACCCTTCAACGTAGGGTTGTGGAATTGCAATGCTTAGATTTTGACTTAGCATCGATTCGAGCTAAATTGGAGAATGGAGAAACAATTGAGGGTTATTTTTTGAGAAATGGAGAACTGAGATATGAGGAGAAGCTATGTGTTCCCGATGATTCGTCCCTAAAGGAGGAGATACTTGGAGAGTGTCATCGCTCTAAGTTTACTATCTACCCCGGTAGCACAAATATATATAGGGACATGAAGCGCCAATATTGGTGGAAGGGAATGAAGAAGGATGTGGTAAGGTTCATAGGATGATGTGCAGTGTGCCAGTAGGTGAAAATCGAACATCAAAAGTTAGGAGGATTACTACAGTCTTTGCCTATCTTAGAGTGGAAGTGGGATCACATCACCATGAATTTTGCGTCGGGTTTACCACGAACGTCACACTGGCATAATGTAGTTTGGGTTATAGTTGATAGACTTAGCAAGTCCGCACATTTCTTGAGTATGAAGACCATGGACACTCTAGAGACCTTAAGCAAGCTGTATATCCACTAGATCGTGAGATTGCATGGGGTTCCACTCTCTATCGTATTGGATCGTGATTCCCGTTTTGTGGCACAATTTTGGTAAAGTCTACAACGAGCTATGGGGACAGAATTACATTTTAGCACCGCTTTTCATCCCCAAACGAATGGCCAATCCGAGAGAATGATACAGATTTTGGAGGACATGCTCCGTGCTTGCGTATTGGACTTCAAGGGAAGTTGGAGTGACCATTTGCCGTTGGTGAAATTTGCGTACAACAACAGCTATTAGGCAAGTATTAGAATGGCTTCGTATGAAGCATTGTACGGAAGGCCATGGCGATCACCGACGTGTTGGTTAGAAGCGGGCGATAGTAGCATGTTTGGGCCGAAAATTGTTCGAAAAACTATAGAGAAAATTTAACTCATTCGAGGGAAACTACGCACGGCACAAAGTAGACAAAAAAGTTATGCGGGCAAAAGACGAAGACCATTGGAGTTCCAAGAAGGGGACTATGTTTTCCTCAAAGTGTCACCTAAGAAGGGAGTTTTGAGATTCGACAAGAAGGAAAAATTGACTCCAAGGTACATTGGACCATTTGAAGTGATCAAAGCAATGGGCAAAGCGGCATATCAACTTTAGTTACCAGCTCCGTTGTCAGGGGTGCACGATGTGCTTCATGTGTCGATGTTGAGGAAGTGCCAGTCGGAGACCATGCATGTGATAGATTTGGAAGATATCGAAGTTCAAGATGGAGCAATGTATGAAGAACAACCGGTGAAGATTCTTGATACCAAATAGAAGGTGCTCCGCAACAAAGTCATCCGACTAGTGAAGGTTTTGTGGCAACATCACGGAATGGAGGAAGTTACATGGGAACCCGAGCTAGAGATGCGAGATAAGTATCCTTATTTATTCCCTACTTGAGGTAAGTTTCGAGGATGAAACTTTCTTTAAGGGGGGTGGATTGTAAACTCCCACACTCTTATCTTTATATAGTACGTAATTATGTTTTTCTGAAATACTAATTTAAGTAATGGAGTATGCATAAACTAAGTAGATGGTAAGAGTAGAGATAAAAATGTTAATAGTGTAGAATCTGGTAAATATTTAGTTTAAACTTAGTTTTGACTTGTAAATATATGAAACCGTTTGTAATAGAACTTATACAAACTATGTTTGACGTACAAAAGTATGTTGTATAAGTTTGGGTTGGTTTTGAAAGGGTTTGAAATGAATTGGAAATGAAAAATAAAAGAAACAGGTAAAACTGAACAGACCGTACCGGTACTGCGTACCAGTACTCTTGGAAGTTACCGTACCGGTATAGCTGATTTGTGTGTAAAGTTAACAAATTTTACTATGCCTTTTTGGACTAATTGTGCTTTGATGGAGTTTACGTAATGACATTTTAGGTCCTAAAGTGAACAAAGGCCCAAGAACAACAAAAATCACACTTGAATGTAAAACCAGCACAAAATGGAACAAAAATGCAGAAGGTTGAAACAAAGCAAGGACGTTCGAACGTCATCTGAAACCCTACCAAGACCAACTACTGAGACATGGCGTGTTGCAGTCAACAAAAAGTAGAAAACCCAGAAGCACTTGAGTACAACGTTCGAACGTTGCCTGGAGTGACTAAGGAGTTGCTGAGTGTACAGTCAATGATGTTCAAGGCGTGTGGAAGTGACCAAGTCAGAGACAAAGTTAGTGACCACAGACCACTTGAGTGGAAGAAATTAAACATCATCTCACGTTCGAACGCCCCCAAAGCAAAGACAGACTTGACGTTCAAACGTCCCCTTGCAGAATGCTTGCAGAATAGTTGATTCCTATGGGCGGCAAATACTACTCACTCATCCTCACCTATCTCCTACCCCCTCCCCTTCTTTGCCTATAAATACTCCCTTATTGGGAGCTTAAAATGCATTCTTCCTCTTGTAGAGTAAATGAGGGAGCAATCTTTTTTCTTGTAAAATATAAAGTTTTAAGTAATCTAGTTCTTGAACATTTCTTATCTATGTCTATGTTTTCATTTGTATCAACTATGATGGAGGCTTAGACTCCCCTTGTAGTTGAAGTTTTTTATTTACTCATGCTAAGTCTTTACATTCATATTGTGACAACCATGATAGAGGCCTAGACTCCCCTTGTAGTTGTACTTGTTTTTATTTACAAGTATCAAGAGAGATAACTCAACTTTTGGTTGTGGTGGAAACCCTCCAAAAGTAACTAGCTTTCTTCTACTTTCGTTATTTATGTCTTTCACTTCCAATACTTGAGCTTCCTTCTTTCTTAGAAGAGTGAAACTTTTTCACTTTTCTAGAAGTTTGCCAAAGCCGTGAAGGGTGGGACATGATTCACTTATTCTTCATTGAAGATTAGCTTTTCGTTTATTGTACTCTCACTTAATAGCTCCTCCACTTAGAGAGATGAATATCACTCACTTGTCTAGCATGACTAAAGCCATGACGAGTGAGTAGTTCTTCATTCACTCTTTAGTAAGAGGTGATGAATATGTAAGGATTACCCAGAAGTTATGTTTGTGCAACTCCTTTATGCTTTAATGATTTATATTCCACTTGTTCATTGGATGATTGAATGCATCTAGAAAAGCTAAGATACTTTGTATAACCAATGGTTCCTTCTATGATACGGATGACTCCTACATAGAAAGACCTAGTGGTTCAAGACAAGCACTCCAGCTAGCTCTTCATGACATCTTTTCAATCTCCAATAATATTGCGCTTTATTTAAAGAATGGACCATTAATATCATGGTTGGATGCCTTGTAGAAACACTTGTTTGTTTGTAGATGGATTAAGTTTCATTACAAACAATTCTTGTAAACTACTAGAAAGACATCGAAATCATGTGCTTAATCCTTCCAGTTCATCTTTATTCTTTGATTAACTTCCTGTTGACACGGGAGTTAATTGAGTCATAAAGCACAAACATAATAAACTGGATAATCAATTACATGTTCTAATCCTCGAGCTAAAGGGTGGCTGTTACATTTTAAGAATCTTATATTTTTTCTAAAAAACTCTTGGAAAGGAATTGATATTCTATTTAGAAAATCCCACAACTTCAAATCCTTAAGATTTTCAGTTACTTGGTCTCTATCACTGCTTACTTTTAAACACTAATCATAGTTCCCTGTGGATTCGACTCTGAACTTCACCGAATTATTACTACAACTTGACCGTCTGCACTTGGGTGTACATATTTCGGATCAAGTCAATAGCGTACCGGTACGTTGCTGTCCAGAGGGTATACCGTACTGGTACGCTCTGTAAGTTCTAGAGATTTTTAAGTCGCGATTTATGCCCGATTTTCACCCAATAAATAACTAAGGACGTCCCATTTAGCCCCATTTCAACACTTATAAACCTAGAAAACCTTAGAGAAGAAGAAAGAGAGAGAAAAATACAAGATCAAAGGGAGTTTACACTTCAAGGAGGGTCAAATCTTCATCTTCTTCATTCAAACTAAGGAAGCAAGGTAGGGGTTTTCTTCCATTTTTGTCCGTTGATGTTAGGGATAATATATATGTATTATTTGACTCTAAATCTTATATATTTGCTATAAAATCATCTTTTCTTAGTCTTCTTGCAATTATTACCATGTTTTACACAAGTTAGGGTTGAATACCCATGAAATCTCATTTTATTGATATAAAACCCTAGTTTTCAAAAGAGATGAACTTTCTTCTTGATTCTTCATTTGTTCTTAACTTAGAAAACTTTAGTGCTTTGAGTTGAGTACTAAAATGATATTGATGATGATCTCTTGCATTTTCTTCACGTACCCTATTGAAATACTACATATGAAATTTGGAATTTATGGAATTGTGTGTTATTGGAGGAAAATGTTGGTATTGTATCTTTTGTGTGGTTGTTGGATAAATATGGGCTACTATTGATCGGGTATCTTGGAGTGTGTAGATTCCTTTTTACTCCGTGTGGGTTAGACCTTTTCCTACCACTCGTAATGGAGTTAGTGTCTTGCGAGGACTAAACCATTATCGCTTACGGGTTACCGTGAAAAAAAGGGGTTAGTATACTACTCTTTGGTTGGATATGTCACTGCCATGGGGTTGGCATATGCCTTTTCTAAATGTTGAATATCCTTGCGAGGATTTGTGTGGATTGTACGTGAGCCATGATATTTTCGATGGTATCCATGCAAGGTCTTACTTCATACCAGAGATACGAATACAGTGGTGGGTTGTTGTTCATTGTATCAGAAATAGTTTCTACAAGAATTTTGGGAAGTATGTGATTCTGCAAGAACTTGGAAGAAACAGTTTATGGTGGAATTGATTATTAGTTGTATATTGGTTTCACTTATGCATTAAATTATTACTGTTGCTTAAACTTGAGATCTGTTTAAATGTCCCAATTTTCTTTCAAAATTCATATATGCTATTTGTGAAAGGTGACCGACCATTTTTTATATGTTTTTTTAAACCTTGTTCGAATTTGGGAGGAATGTTGCTACAGAGCTTAGTGCTCACCCCCCTACAAACTACATTTTTCAGATTATGTACTAAATGAGGATTTGGGAATTGAGGAACCAGCACACTGGGAGATTCCCGTAGACGGACGTGTTGATTCCGAGGTGGACGCTTAGAACAACATTACTTTTTATTCTAGACTATGAAATTTACTTTGAAAATATTGTGAAGTTTAGACTCTTTTGTAATTTCGCTGCGAGTTTATGTTTAATTCTTTTGGGATGTAATTATCTTACTTTAGGATCATATTCTTTTGGGAATATATTTGTCATGTTTTGGGGTATTCTTTTGGGAACGAGATTGTAAAGATTCCCTTTGATGTATGAAATTTCTTTATGGAGGAATTATTTAATTGCTCTCATGATGTGAATGATTTTTAGTTTGTAATGCCGTCCAGGGTAGGTTTTGGGGCATTACAGCTGTTGAAATTTGTATGCAATCAACTTTACAAAATTATACTACATGTAAGAATTGAGAACAATTTAGAAATATACATGTGAAAACAAAATCTAGTTGCTGCTGGGTTTTGAAAATTATTTTATTTTATTTTCCATGTTTGAACTTGTAATATGTATGATCCACTTGACTGTGAATGATCACTTTGTTTAGAGACAAGATGGGAACCAATTTCGACAAAAAATAACAACTATCAAATTTCAAACTGTACAAGAATTTATTCAATCCCCATACACTACAAAGCTACTTAGATTCATTTGGTTTGTACTTCCATTATTTATTCAATCCCCATACACTACAAAGATACTTGGATTCATTTGGTTTGTACTTCCATAACAACGATACAAAATTTTAGGTAATTCCTGCCCAAAGGCATATAACCAAAACATATGGTGTCAAGGCAGTAAAGAAGAATAACAATCACTAATTTCAACCAAGTATTACAAAAAAAGTCCAAACAACACTAGTCTTATATAAGCACTTTTCAACCCACTTCTTTAACTTCTGTGACAACATTATAGACCATTGGATGGGCAAGCACATGCATTACTTCAATTGCATGATTTCATACAATCTTCTCCTTTCTAGACCTGTCATACAAAAATTATTCAATCAAATAAAAGTCAAAATTAAAACATAAAAAGTTGCACTTAACACTTTAAAAAATACGTGGTCATGCTTACATGCTATTTGTTTGGCCAAACATCTCAACTATTTCTCTTTTTTGATGCTAGAATCAGGTAAATGTGTGTATCTGTTTCTACTTCCTTTTGACATTTAGGCGTACACACTTATGCAATTGATTCATACTTGGAACTAGTCAGTTAATTTGAATTTTTTGGATATTTCAATATCCTCCGAGAGCGGACATTTTTGGGTTACTTTAGGATTGAGATTATCCGATACAGTTTACACTGTGCTTGGGGAAAGTTCCTCTTCAGCTTGCTTTGAAGGTCAAGCGTGTGATTTGAATCAGTTTGCTATTTTACAACACTAAAATGTAATTTTTTTTTTGGCTTTTTTTGAATTGGGTCTGAGTAATTTCATCTATTTTTGGTGGGCATTTGAGGGATTGGTATTGAGAGTGGAAGATATGTTATTAGCTCAGGATAAGGAATTATGGGTTGTAGCAGAAAATAATATGAAACTAATAATTATGATATAACTTGAAGTGGTTATCAAATATATTTTTTATTTTTTTTTCATAATTTCGTAAACATAAATAAACTACTAAACATATTTTATATTTTCAGTTTTTATCAAATAAAAATAAAAACATTAAAAACGCATTGTGATGGCGACAGTGTTCTAGATGCATGGATGCTTGACACCATTGAAGAAAGATGATGGGAGATGCTTGAGACCATTGAAGAAAGATGACGTGAGGAATGTGTTTTTAATAATTTTCATTTGATTAAAATTTGGAAGATATTTGTTTTCTGCAATGGTAAATATTCATCTATTTGCAATATGTTGTGAGTTTTAATGTTTGAACTAGACTTTTTAAAATAAAGTAAGATCTACAATTACTTGCATCTTTAATGTTCTACCATAAATAAGATTCTTACAACTTGGAATTAGGTTTGCGACAAAAAAGATCACAAATGAGACTTTTGAGTTCTTGCTTATTCTCTCAAATTGAAAGCTCTCTTATTTTTGAGGTGAGGATGACCTCATAAATTCGTTTGCTTAAGGTGGACACTTGATCCAACTGATTTTTCACCAGGGCCAAATAACCCCCGGACAAGTTTGAAAAAGATTTATATAGGTCTTTAAAGATTCAAGTCTCTCTATACGGTTAAATAAATACTTTTATGATTTTTTTGCAAGAAGTCAAATATTCAGAAGTCATAGTTAATTTCTTCTATGAGCTTTGTAAAATTTTGCAGTATAATACAAACCAATATGAGATATTACGATATAGTTGGCTGCAGTGCCGACTTAGAAGATAAGCTACTAAAACCTCCTCCTAGTGCTCCTAAAAAAGAGGGGTCCCACATTTATTTGTAGTCTTTATTAAATAGTTTTATAGGGTTTTTGGATGTGAGTACACTTTTTTAAACTTATTTGAAAGGAAGTGTATTAATAAGTTTTTTACTATATTAAGTTCATTTTTACTAAAAACATCTTGTTATTAGGTATAAAATTTAGCTGACCTTTTATTTATATTACTAGTTTACCATTCCTAAATAATGCATAATTAATTTGCAGTTTATTTTCTAACTAAATATGTAAAGATTTGATTAGATTGTATTATTCATTTGAATTTTAAATATTTATTCTTATTCTCTCTCTTTCTTCCTATTTTTTTTCACCGTTTCTCTCTCCCCCTCTCCCTCTTTCTCTGTTACTCTCTCACTCTGTATACATAACTATTACTCTTTCAATCTCTCCCCTATTTTCTCTCTCCTTTGCATATTCAAGGCACAATTACTCTGTCTCTCTCAGAGTACGAAGTCGGCATTTTTGAATGTCGTTGTATTGATATTCTAAAAGAGATATATTGAATAGATCATAACTGATAGATAATTTATTTTATTCTCAAATATATAAAAATTTAACCTAATCAGATATCAATGCTACACCAACAGTTGTTTCGACATAATCGGATATCAACGTTACACCAAACAATGTTACATCTTTGGTGTTTTTTTTGGTTCATCTATTTTGGTGTATTTTATTGGTATAATAATATGACGATACTAAATGGTATAACTCTTTAATTTATATAAACAACTGAATGATGCATTAGTTATGGTGTCGTCATTTCGTGTCCTCTTTTTGTGTAATTGTTTGGTCTCTCAGAACGCTGTGTAAGCCTATGGTGTACCATAGCACAAGTGTAACTGATTGTTGTAACGTTGATATCCGATTATGTTAGAAGTAATTGTTTGGCGTTACTTTGATATCCGATTATGTCAAATTTTTACATATTTGAAAAACAAATTATCAATCAATTATAATCTTTTCGGTGTATCTTTTTTGGAATATCAAAACAACGACGTTTAAGAATGCCGACTTTGGATTGAGTGAGAGAGAGAGTAATTGTGCCTTGAATATGCAGTGGAGAGAGAAAATATGGGAGAGATAGTGAGAGAGAGGATAGGGGAGAAAGAATGAGAGAGTAACAAAAAGGAGAGAGAGTGAGAGAGTTACGGGGAGAGAGAGAGTAAGAGCTTAAGCCTTGCTTTTTTTTTTTACTTTTATTGAACCCGAGGCCAAATAAGTTTTCTTAATATATTTTTATCTCAAATAAGTTTAAATTTGTGTATCGCCTTCCATTTTTTCTAGTTTTATTTGGTCCAATAAAATTCAAGATTAAAAAATCCCAACCCAAATTCTCTCTCTTCATTAATGATAATGCTTCACTCTTTTCATTAATGAGAACAAATAATTTTACATAATAAATAATTTTATACACCTACACCAGCCAAAAATCCTTACGTCTCTATCTCTCTCATTACTTACTTTACTAAGGAAGACCCCAGGGGCTAGTCTCCCATCTCTCTATCCCTTCATAAATAAATATACACATCTAGATCATCTTACCCCTATGTTGGATTGCAATGAAATTAAACTTCTTTTATCTAATAAATTTATGCTTTAAATAATATAATTTAATTCAATTTCATTGTTCTTCTTATTGATGAAGGTCAGAATTAATAAACCATTGAAATACAAACAAATAATCAAAGTTTATATACAATCTCTATTTATCAGCTATTATTGTTTTATTTTATTTTTAACAATATTCTAAAAAAATTGTAGTGGGTTAATCATATTATCAATTAAAAAATATATATTAATAAAATTTGAATATAAAAACTTTATTATTAATTTTGCATCACAAAAAAGTTAGAACAATAAATTTTAATCATGTATCTTATATATTTATTATTAATTTTAAAGAGCTCCATTTATAATTTTTGTTTAGGACCTCAATTTTATTGAGAACAACATTGGGGGCTAAGGAGGGCCATGGCAATCCTCAACTTTTCAAAAATACCTTATACCTCCTTAATTTTTCTAAAATTCTATATCTTCCCCTAAGTTTTAAAAAACTTTATACATAGGCTAATTGAATTAGTATATTCAAAAACTTTAATGACTTGATATTTAATGACAATATTGGAATATTAATCACATAAATTAATATTTTTCTTATACACTAAGATACATCATATATTTTTGTATCAAACTTATGACTAGAGAGAAAAAGAAAAAAAAAAGAATAAAAGCTACTTTATTTATATACGTGACATATATCATAATAATATATTGTCATAATTAATATTTATGATAGTATCACGTGATAGTAATATTTATGATATTAGTGAATCATGAATGAGAGAAATAGTGAATCATGAAATTATCATAAATTAAATTTACGATGCCAAAATAAGAATCAATTGTTATATTTGCAGATTTTATGACTCAAACTAATTTTTGTGATTCATATCATATAAAAGTTGATTTTATAAGTTCTATAAAAGTAAAAAATTTGACATTAACGATATCTTATTCAATAATCTTACAAAATAAAATTTTTTATTATGCAACTATTTTTGTATAGTCCCTCTCATGATAAAATTCTAGTTCCGTCTGACGAATGAAATATTATTAGAAGGGACATGTCTAATTACCAACTTACTAATGGTTTAATTCACAGTTCACACCCTATTTCATGTCCATTATTTAGTGTATGTCAGACTATAACATAACAAATATGCACAAGTGTGGATAAACAAAATTTTGGGTTAATCTCAAAAGATCACTCGAATTTTAATTTACACTCTTAAAATTTAAAAATGTTAATTTGTATCCTGAAAGACATAAATTCATATCAATGTCCATTTTGCTGTTTAAAAAGTTTGAATTAATTATAAATTATACCCTCAAAGTTTAAATATTTCATATTTATGATCCAAAATGAATTGCATCCACTAATGCTCGTTAAATAGCTCTTAATTGTGTCATGTCGTCTCTAATTTTAAATAGAAAATAGTTATTTAATGAGTATTATATGCAAAAAAATAGGTATTTTAATTATTTTTAAATAGTATTATATGAAATATACGATACAATGCAATTGACTCGACAAAAAAATATTTTTTGTGTTAAAAATAATTTTTTATTGACTCGAACACGAAACAAAAATAATACGACATGACACAAAATGACACGACACAAAAATGTTACTATACAACCAAATTGAGAGATGTTTAATGAATGAAATTCTTTTTGGATCATAAATGTAAAATATTTAAATTTGAAGGTGTAATTTGTAATTAACTCAAACTTTTTTAATGACAAAATAAACTGCATTTAACTCTCAGTACATGTTGAAATAAATTTATATTTTTTAGAGTATAAATTAACATTTTTAAATTTTATGGGTACAAATTAAAATTTAAATTATCTTTAAGATACGATTCGAGATTAGCCCCAAAATATTTTCCATCAGAGTGTTCGTGGCAACCACTTGGGCTTGGGGGCACTTTCCTGTTCGAGTTGGGATGATCTAATGAAAATAACCGACTCACAGGAAATACGAGCGTGAGTTGTTTAGCAAGCCAACACTTTCGATTAAAATAGGGAAAAAAAAAAAAAAAAAGATTGAAATCATAATTGGTAGAAGTTAGTAGGGATGGGCAGGTAATATATTTGCTTTTAATAATAATAATAATAATAATGTTGAAAAAGAAAGCTTCTCACTTCAGCATATTTTTCTCAATCTTGTTGATGATGTTGCAGGTGGAGCTTTACGCAATCCCATTATACCATTACTCCCAAAACCATTATTTAGACTCCGGTTCCACCTCCTTCTCCTTCTCTCTTTCTCTCTCCTCGTCACGTTACAGAGAATTCTCTGTACCTACACACAATTATTGTTCATATATCAACTGTTGTATCTATAGTGTTTTACACAAAATGTGCTATTTGCTTTATTGGGTTTTTATGATTCTCTCAAAATCTTCTTTGGCTAGAAGGAACATGACGAAGAAAATCTGATCCACATCCTGAACTGGGAAAATTTTTTAACCTTTTGTGGTCTTTATTCCTTCCTCTGGTATGTCCATCCAGAATTGGTTGTAGGAATTGGGTTTAATTTCTTTTCCAATTTGTTGTTTTGGTTTCTCTGAGTGTGCGATAAAGGAAACACGACATGGGTAATACAGGAAGTAGTGGTGTAAATGGCCGGCGGAGACACGGTAGCAGTAGGCGGAGCCACCCGCCTCCCCCGTCACTGCAATCACCACAGTCCGAAGTTATGGCGAACCGATATGTTGTCGCTGCGGCGACCCCGTATCCTTCTCAATTCCCTAATCCTCCTCCTTATTATGGCTATTACCCGGCGGTGCCGTTGCCGGCTCCATATGATCACCACCACCGTCATCCGCCGCACATGGACCCAAATTTGGTAGGTGGGCGGTACCCATATGGGCCTCCTATGCACCACTCCGCCCCATATGTGGAGCATCAAAAGGCGGTGACCATAAGGAATGATGTTAACCTCAAGAAGGGAACTTTAAGGGTCGAGCCTGATGGAGAGAACCCTGGAAAGTACCTTGTTGCTTTCACATTTGACGCCACGACAGCTGGATGGTATAGCTTTATGTGAATTATGGTTGATTAGTATTTGAAAATTTAGATTTGTTACTTTATTAAGATTTTATCTATGAATGAGATGCTAGAGTAGTCAGTTTTGGAATTGGATCATGGTAAGTTTTTGATTAATTGGATTTTTGAAAATGGTGGATTTTTTCCCTTTTACTTTTTTGTTTGTTTCGACAAGTGATGCTTTGGGGCTGCAAGTATTTTAATTTCTGTTTTGACAATTTTGTCTTGTAAATTTCTTGTGTCTTATGTGACTCTAAGAATCTTGTGCTACAAATGTGTGATATATAGTTGAGTTATGTAATTAGGGTTTATGAGAAGGAGAGGAAAAGAAGAGACGAGAAGAAATTGTGAGAGTAGAGTAGTGGGTCAGGTTACCCAGCTGCACTGAGCTTTTATATATAACCTCAAAGTACAAAACTACCCTTCGTTTAAAAATAACACATAACATAACACTCTCCCTCAAGTTGATGCGTGAATATCCCTCATACCCAACTTGTAAACAATAGGATGACAAACTTTATTACTAAGACTCTTTGTTAAAACATAAGCTAACTAATTTTCTGATTTCACAAAAGGCATGCAAATCAAACCCTTATTTAACTTTTCTTTGATGAAGTGTCGTTCAATTTCAACATATTTGGTCATGTCATGTTGAATCGAATTATGTGTAATGTTAATAGCAGCCTTGTTGTCACAATAGAGTTCATAGGTCTGTCATCATGAATTCCCACATGAATTCCCACAGTAGTGTTTAGAGCCACATAAGCTCACATACTCGGAGACATTGTTCTATATTCAGCTTCGGTACTAGATCTAGCCATTACTGTCTACTTCTCGCTTTGCCATGTGACAAGATTTCCTCCAATCAAGGTGCAATAAACCTAAAGTAGATCTTCTATTATCCACTGAGTCTGCATTACTAAATGCTTCCAGCTTCAAGTGGTCGTTATTAGAGAATATAATCTATTTTCTTGGAGCTGACTTCAGATACTTCAATATGTGATACATAAATTGAGGGGTTCAAGGATCATGCATAAATTGATTAACTACAACCACTACATAAGTGATGACTAGTTGAGTATGTGAGAGATATATTAATTTTTCCAACAGTCTCTGGTATATCTTTTTCTCTATTACCTCATCAATACCAACACTCAGTTGATAGTTGACTTTGAGAGGAGAATCTGTAGATTTGCATCCCAACATCCATGTCTCCTCAAGAAGGTCAAGAACATACTTCCTCCAAGAAATAAAGATATATTTGTCTGATTTGGCAACCCAATTTCAATGAAATACCTCAGTGGATCCAAGTCTTTAATTTCGAACTCCTTAGCCAACTGAGCTTTCAACTTGATAATTTCATGCTCATCATTTTTAGTTATCACTATGTCGTCCATATATAAAATAAGAACTGCAATCTTGTCATTAACTCGCCTAACAAACAAGGTATGATCCACCTGACTTTATTTGTATCCAAATTTTAGCATAACTTTGAGAAACCTTTTAAACCAAGCTTTGGGAGATTGCTTTAGCCTATAAAGAGATTTCTTTATTTTACACACTTTCCCTTTAGTCATTGGAGATGAAAAACCTGGAGGAATCTCCATATATACTTTCTCCTCTAAATCTCTGTGAAGAAAGACATTCTTCACATCTAACTGTTGTAAACTCCATTCCAAATATGTTACACAAGAGATAAAAGCACATATGGAGTTCATCTTTGCCACAAAAGTAAAAGTGTCATGATAATCAATACCATATGTCTGAGTAAATCTCTTAGCAACTAACCTAACTTTGTACCTCTTAATAGTCTCATCAACTTATTGTTTGACGATAAACACTCATCTGCACCATGTTGCCCTTACTCCAGGAGGAACAGGAACCAACTCCCTTGTTTCATTTTTTTTTTAAGGCTTTCATTTCTTTTACCATAGCTTCTCTCCACTTAGAATCAATGAAAGCTCTTTCCAACCCCAAGGAATGGACATAGAAAACAAGGAGGAAACAAAATTATAATAGGATGAAGACAGAGAATCATTAGAGTCAAAACTAGAGATAAGATGTTGAGTACAAGCTCGAACACCCTTTTTGACTGTAATAGGAAGATCAAAGTTATCAACAACTTGATTATCAATAACATGAGTAACATTTGGAGATTCATTTCCTACTAAAACAATGGAGGATGGAATTGGAGATGAGAAATCCGATTGATGTGGCGGCACATGAGTAATTTGTACTTTTTGACGTCAAAAATAAGTCTTTAGATTATACTTGTGAAGGTAAATACCATGTAGATCATTACCGTCGCCTTTTTCCTCCACAAGTTGTTTTTCCTAACTAAAGTTCATCTAAGTCAGCAATTGAAGAAGAAGCTCTTGACAAAATATCTCTTCCCTTATAGTGATATTCTCTCCGTAAAAAGATGTCTAGGAGAAGAAGGACTCAAATTTACGAAAGGTATTATCCATTCTAACATACATTTTCTGTGACTATGGATGATAACATTTATATCCCTGTGGCGTGACAAAGTAACCAACAAAAATGCATCGTAGAGTCCTGTGATCAAGTTTTCCCCTAAAGGATCTGTGATCATGTACAAAACAAATAAACACATCCAAAAAATTTAGGAGAAATGGAAGAAATAGAAAAAAAACTCAAAGGACACTCAAGGGTAGACGATTAATTAGATAAGCAACAGTAAGAACTGCATTCCCCCTTAAAGATGAAAGAACATTATAATGAACATCAATGAGTGAGCAACCTCAAGAAGATGACGATTTTTATACTCGGCAATATCATTTTGCTCAAGGGTATTCACACAAGTGATTTGATACAGGATATCATTTTCATTGAGATAAACACAAAATTTTTCATCAATATATTCAGTTTTATTATCATTTCGAAGAATTTTGACTTTGGCATCAAACTGAGTACTCATTATTTTATAGAAAGATCTAAAGTATGAGAAAAATTCACATTTACTACGTAGTGGGTTAAACCAAGTAAGACGAGAATAATAATTAATGAAGGTAACAGACCAACGATAACTAGAAGTAGACACAATATGAGAAGGGCTTCACACATTTAAATGAATAATGTCACAAGGTGTATTACTTCTATGATTAGTACTAGGATAAGATTGACAAATTCACAAGCATTACAAACAAAAAATTGTCTACTACACTACTTCAGTAGATTAGGAAAAAAAACATCAAATGATGGATGCCCCAAACATCTATGTGACTGGTGTAAGAGCTGAAAGACTGAAACACCATCTCCCTAGACCTAGAGAGCTTGACAGATAGCCTGAGAAAAGTTTCAGCATTCAAGAGGTACAGACCACCATGTACTCTATCACTATTAGTCGTTTTCCCTATCTTCAATTCCTAAAAGATACAATGAGTAGGAAAAAAAGTCATTGAACAATTTAAGGATTTGATAATATTGCTAACGGACAATAAATTTGTAGAAAAATTGGGGACATGAAGAATAGATGAAAGGGTTAAGGTTGAAGAATAATTAATTGAACTTTTTTCCATAAATAGGGGGTAAAGTTCCATCTGCTGCCACTCTTACCTTATCCCTACCTGAACATGTAGAATATGAAGAGAAAAGACTAGAAGAATTTGTCACGTGGTTCGTGGCTCCAGAGTCGATTATCCAAAAAGTGTATGATGATGAAACACTAAATGCGATGTACCTATTTGAGCAAAGTTGGAAGAAGAAGAGGAAGCATGATTAGAGAAAACATCAAGCTGAGCCATTAAACATCTAAGAGTTTGAATATCATCCAATGAAAATAACGTTGAAGCACTATCTATGTCCAAGGTACTAGAAAAATACCAAAAAAAATGACGAAATCACTGACAAACAAAATTGCACACAGCACCAAGATTCACACCACAATAGCAAGAGACCTCAAACTAAAGGCTACAAAATGACCTGGGGTGAAGTAGCCTCAACTAGAAGCTAAAAACCCAGATCTGGATCCAAACAGCGGTGAAGAACCATGTAGCCGACCCTTAGATCTGCCCAATAATCAATCCTGTGCAACACCCAAATAACTCCAACATTAGCAGAAGATAGGCCAAACACTACAACCCAATAGCCAAACATGGATAAAGCATTACCAGAGGGCAAAACGTAGCAAGCCAGAACAAAATCTAAAGCCAGACTGAAGTAAAAAATGGAATAGTAGCCCGAATAGTAACAGATTCTGAAAATGCCAGCCAAATCTGAAAAAAATGACCAAAAACCCTTCAAATCTGCTCTAATCATAGCCAATCTTCATGGATAATGTGGATCTACAATTTTTGCACCTCATATAACAGATTTGAAGCCAAAAAAACAGGTTGAATGCCTAGAAATTGAGTCATTGCCTGACAACCAAAAAAAATCTAGAAAAAGCTTCAAAAAAATAGAAAACCTCACCAGATGCCTTCAAAAAATCCAAGAAAACGACCAAAAATAGTAGGACAAAATTTCGAGTCTCGCATGATAATTTCAAAAAAATTGACATAGGTGAGTCAGTGACGTCAACTGTCAGTCTGACGTCAGCCACCCTATTTCATGTCTGATAAATTGCGACGCTTTCTGATAACTCCATAGCTTTAGATTTGGATCAATGCTTTAATACCAAGTTAAATTATGATATAATTAGGATTTGTGAGATGGGGAAGAGAAGAAGAGAATAGAAGAAATTGTAGGAATGGAGTGGTGTGTTAGGTTACATAGCTACACCCAGCTATTATATATAATCGCAAAGTACAAAACTACCCTTGCTCTAGAAATAACATATGACATAACATATATGTATGGCTAACCCAGTAGTGAATGCTTTCATGAGGGGTTTGGAGGTTGGGGCAGGCTACGATGATACAAATGACCTTTTTTCTAAAGAGTTTTTGAGCTACACTCATGTGCAGAGATCATTGGACGCTATGTTGGAACTAAAATAACAAAGTTGAACCTGATATTTGGTTCCTTATTTTGATAGGTGTTTACCGGCATTGCACAGTTTCTTGAGTTCTTGCATTTGCTTATTTCATCACATATCCCTATTTAGTGGCTGGTGTATGCAGTAGTTGGAATGGCCAATTTTGTCTTGTAGAGGGACAAATTGTGCTATAGGAATGAATGTCAGTTAAAGTGAGACTGCTATAGGGAAAAAGTATGAACTTCTCTCCATTTGTATTTGCATTTTACAGGATATTTGAGGTTTTCAAATACTGGAAATTTAATTTGTTTTACATCTCACTCTTGTTGAGATTGAATTGTAGGATTTATAAAACGAATTATTTAATATTTTTCTGCTGGTTTTAGGAATCCTTTTGACATATATTGCTGTTTGTGAGCTTATTAGCTTACATTATTCTTTTATCCTTTTATTTTGTTTGTCATATTTGCGCTTCAAGCATCATCACTATTTTTTTCCAGAAGACATAAAGCTTTAGCTTGATTCTGTTTATGTTACTCATTTTTATTATGTATTCTTTGAAAAAGGGATGATGTTCTGTTTAGAGTTTCATATTATTTACTCTCCAAACAGCATCACCATTATTTTCTTTGCAAAAGAGGGTGAAAGCTGTCACCTCATGCCAATGAAGGAAAGCTTGCTTCCACCAGTGACTGTTCATTTCCAGCAAGGTTTGGGCCAGAAGTTTAGACAACCCTCTGGAACCGGGATAAACTTTTCACTGTTTGAAAAGGAATTATTGAAAGTGGGTGACATGGACGTGTATCCTCTGGCAGTGAAGGCAGAGGCATCCCCGGATAATCAAAATGGATCAGGAGAGGGAAACTCAAAGTCTGCAGCCTCAAACGCCCAGATAACTCAGGCAGTGTTTGGAAAGGATAAAGGTGAATACCGGGTGAGAGTGGTGAAGCAGATCTTATGGGTGAATGGTAAAAGGTATGAGCTGCAAGAGATTTATGGGATTGGGAACTCCATTGATGGTGACTTTGACGGGAGTGATCCGGGAAAAGAATGTGTTATCTGCCTATCAGAACCACGGGACACAACTGTCCTTCCTTGTCGGCACATGGTATCTCTCTCCCTCTCCAACTGATTATATTTGGAATGTGAGGGGAATCTTCCAGTACGCCTTTATGTTTTTGATCTCATCACAAAGTTATCCCGGTTGAATTATTGCCAGTGGATTGTCATGCACTCTATGGGGGTGGGAGTGGGGGTGTGTGGGGGGAGGATGCTGCCTTCGTTAGTTAAACTGTGGACCATGTTATTCATTTTACATTTTTTTTACCTGAATGCTGCCAACTTTCTCCTCTTATATGTTTTCTACTGGTTGGCAGTTGTAACAGTCTTAGGGAAAGGGTTTTAGAGTCACAGTGTGTAATGTTAATTCCAACACACTATGTTTTGTAGTGATCTTTCAGTTGGTAATATTAGTGTTTTTTGCTAAGGTTGTATTGATCAAGCTGTCTGCAAGACAATTGCTTGTATCTACCCTATTTCCAATCTCAGCGAGCTAATATTGTTATACTTGATCTGAATAGATCTGTCAGTAGCTTGTTGATAACAGAATTTTGCTTGGTTTCTTTTCTTGGTGCAGTGTATGTGCAGTGGGTGTGCAAAAGTTTTGAGGTTCCAAACCGACCGGTGCCCGATTTGTAGGCAGCCAGTGGAGAGGCTTCTGGAGATCAAGATCAGTAATGGAACTGACAATTGAGGAGAAGATTCATTGCTGCAAATCACTGTTGTCTAAAGTTCTTATTTTCATTCTTTCCTTTTCTCCTTGCTCCTCCCGCAACCCCAAAACTCCTTTTCTCCCCGAAACATTTCGTAGTTTTCAAAAATCAGGCAGGAGTATGCAGTATGCCTTGGATATAATGTTATCTTAGTCCATTGCACCCGAAAGCTGTAAGCCAATGCCTTTCTATTGTCGTGCCAAGTTTGCCATCTCTTCTTCAAACAATGATTATTTGGTATATGATATATTGTATGTTTGGATTGCTTCAGCATGACTCTTTTTTTTTTTTTTTTTTTCCTTTTTTCCTTTTTTCCCTGGCTGTCTTTTGTTTGACCAGTATGCAATATGATCTGAAGGTATGCAAGGGCTTGGTACATGCTGTTAAATTTTAAGAGTTGCAAGCATTATCATAAAGATGCAGTTCATGATAGTTTGGAGAAGCATTGCAATTTGTCATTAGAAATAGATATTTAAATTTGATGGATGCAACTTGCTAGAAACCATAGTACTTGAAATTTGAAGTGTCACGAATTTAGCCCCTCACAGAGATACTTTCTGTCAGCTTCCAGGCACGAATTCTATTTCTTGCCACTTTATTCTGGGTTAGGATCCATCAAGTCCAATTGTTTTCTTGCTGGATATGGACAGCGAAGATCGGTGATTATCTTCTCAATCATACTCAGGTAAGTGCATGACAAGCCAAAATTCAGCATCAGTCTGAAGAAATCTGGCCAATTACACATTTTTGAGGCACTAGTTTGTTCATTTGTATCGTTCTGTGGCCCTATCATTTCTTTGCATTGGTCTCTGACCATGTTCATTGCAGCTCAAAGCGAGAAGTCGCAGTGCAGGAGCCTTTTAATAAGGAAAACGCGAGCTTCACGACTCACTTGGAACTTGGAAGCGCTTTTCAAGTGCTTGAGATTACTTGGCTTTAGATGTTTTATTTCAGTTGTCTCACTATCACCCTCCTTCTTATCTTCCTCACAAATTAAGCCTTCGCTAATAATTTTGATGTTCAATGGTAAGGCAGAAAATGAGCTATAGAATAAAGGATTTTATACCTTGATCGAAGGAAGAAAAACTTACTCTTTTTTTTGGGCCAAGCACTATTATAAAGAGGGTATTTGTGACTTTAAGATTTAGGAAAAATTTCATCCACACCCTCTATAGTTAGGTCTAAATTTAATGGCATCCTCTCTCGATTCTAAAATTTCACTATACACCCATCTAATTTATATTTTCAAATCAATGATACCCCATAAACGATAACTTTTGTCTCTATCGGTGAATAAAGTAATGATTTGACTAAATCTTTTGTAAAAATATCAAAATTATCCTTTATATATAAATAGACTACACTGTCCACAATGCTTTCCCCATTGTATATACCCTAGTCGGTCAACAAGAGTAATTCTATTATTAGATTATTCTAATGAATTTTATCATTTTAAAGCATTACATGATAACTTTGTTATAATATTAGTCATCATGTTATCACTCATTTAATTACATAATCGAATTTTTATAATTTTATAGTTAAAAACAATTTTTCTATAAAAAAAATTACAATAAATAAAGTCAATGTCAAAATCTCATTCATTTCTAACTCCTCTGCTATTGTCGGCTCTTTACAATGGCACCCTATCACTCTTCACATATTACTCTTCATATATAAAATTTAAATATTATTTGATAAAATTTAAATATTAATTTAATTTTGATTTAATAAAATTAAATATTAATTTAGTTTTGATTTGATTTGATAAAATTTAATTTTAATTGAATAAATTTAAATATTACTTTAATAAAATTGAATGTTCAGATTAACATAATTTGATAAGGTTAAATGTTAAATTAATGAAATTAAATATATTAAATTTTAATTTAATAAAATTGAATGTCAATTTAGTGTTGATTTGATGAAACTAAATAATAATTTAATGTTAAATTAAAGAAATATTAAATTAATATAACTAAATGCTAATTTGATAAAATTAAATAACAATTTTTGTGTTGATTTGATGAGATAGAATGCTAATTTAGTTTAAATTAACTAAAAGACATTAATTTGATAAAATTAAATATAAAATTGATGAACCTAAAGGCTAATACAATATAACTAAAAGGGAGTATATTAAAATTTTAGAATTGAGAAGAGGTGTTAAAGTTATGTTTATTTATAAAATGTGTTAAAGTTAGTTCTATTTATAAGGACCGTAGATAAAATTTACCCTATAAAATACTCAAAGGATATTTATGTAAATCAACAATCACCGTTAACGCTATAACCTGACAAGCACTGACAAAGGGTGACAATAAAGTTTCAGAATCGAGAATAAATGTCTTTCAATTTACATCTAATTATAGGAAGCGTGAATGAAATTTTTCCTAAAATTTAATTTTGGAGACCGTGGCCATTAGGGGTGTTACTTTTAAGTACATGTTTTCAGATTATGAAACTTTCACTTCATGCCTTCAAAATTAAGGTGGTTATACTTTACTTTTTTCTTTTTTTATTTTGCTATGAGTAATGCTATACTTCAGAGTTACTTTGATAACCTAATTCATTACAGCTCTTAAATCAGTTGTTATTTCTAATGTTAAATTAGATCCAATTTTCATCCAAAAGTTGTGATGAATTAGGTCCCCAAATTACCTCAAACTAATTTTTTTTTCTTCTCCTAAATGTGCTTGTGCATCTGCTTGTATGCAAATTTAACTGCTGTAAAAGGGGAGGAGGAGAGAAGCTGAATCCACCCCTTAAATTAAAATGCAAAATTTACTCTTTTTATTTCCATGTAACACATTATGCCATTTCATTTTACCAACAGTTTTACAAAACGAATGAAGATGGTTAGATCAGTAAATTCTATTAAAAAAAAAATTTAATGCGACCTACTAATGCAACAATCCCATTGATTTAGTAAGAAAATTTTGGTAAATATTTTGAGGAGTGTAGCCTGATGCAGCAGCACAGGACCGTTGCCCACTTACAGACACCAGAAGTTACACTGTACTGCTCCTAACAATCCTGTAAATGGCATGTAGCTAAGGCAGAAAGTTTAGAATCAGACCACTTGAGAATTTAGGTAGTTCAGTATATATAAATTAAATGTCAAATTCAAACTATGCAATTCCAGCAGTCAAAACTGGTTAGACCAAAAAAAAAGACTCTACAGTAATAAATTTCGAAAGATGCAGCTTCTATTATTCTTGTCAGTTATTCAATATTCTACCTACAGCCATTTCATACTTACAAAAGTGAGCAGGTACTCCCTTTTCAATCTCATGTGGCATTCTCATTCCTGGCTATACAATGGACATTTTGGATGAATGTCCCTGCAAACGGATTAAATTTACCTTCAGTCAGATACAAGCGGATCAAGACGGTGAAAACAAATGATGAATTTGCTAAACCATTAAGTGCAAATACATCCCCACAAAAAAAGAGAGCTTGGTTTCACCTGACATTTGACCACAATCTAGGTCATTTGCTTGTAACCAGTGCTGCCAGCTTTTCCGGGAAATAATGGCTTTTCCTTCAAACTTGTGCTCAGCAGAGAACCAGAGTTGCTGGATTGGCTTTCTGCAGACCCTGGTCTGATCCAGATTTTTATGTGCCCCTCTCTGCTGACGGTAAGGACAGATTCCTGAGTAAAATTCAAACCAGATAGAGGTTCGGTGTGAACGCGATGAATAACCACTGGGGAGAGCTTTGGAACATCACGCATGCTTGGAGCGGGTTGCAGGGTACCCACTGGGCAAGTGCTGTCCCAATGGGATGATTGACTTGCAGTACTGAAAGTGGGGGACCCTCCAGGAGGCCGCCGCATTGGCACAACAATCTCATCCGCTTCCAGGTCCCACAATAGCAATTGTGTGTCCTGCAAAATAACACTAGGTTGAAGATGATACATGAAGATATTGATTCAGCCAAATTGCACTATGAATGAGTAAGTGGTACAGATCAGCTGTTGGCGAGCATCCACGGACAGTACAAAACTGGAATGTCAAGTGTCATGTTTAGATTTTAAGGACAGACATCCATGTCAAATGCAATTACAACTTAGGGTTGTATATGCCCCCTTATTTGCTTTAATCAAGACAATATATAACATGTCCTGATGTCCAAGCTTAACTGAAAGGCCATTGGGGTTGGGCGCCTGAGGTGATTAATAACCAAGTAGTTTGCTATCACTGACCAGAATTAGGGGGTCTCAGCTTGATAGACAAAAAACTAGGCATGTCAAAATCTGACATGACACGATTAACCAACACGAATCGACACGAATTAAATGAGTTTAGGTGAGACCTTCACGGATTCGAGTGGTAAACGGATTAACCCGCTAAACACGTTTAATAAACGGGTCGTGTTCGGATGAGACCTATCAACCCGTTTATCACCCATATACCCATTTAAAAAAATTAATAATTATTTTAAAAAATTTAGTCAGAATTAAAATATTATATACAAAAATATGATAAATGAGTAAAGAAAAATCTTAATTCAAAAAAACAGTGAAAAGACATTTGAAACTTGACAGAAACCACCCCTCCCCCCTTCTCTCTATTTGTCTAGCATTTCTTGTTTCTTTTTGGCTTCTGCAGATGAGATGGAGCTTGGTTTGAGCTTGGGAGATTCATCAAAACCATTTGAGTTCTTGCCAAAGAATCGAGAGCTTGGCAAAGGTGATGCAATAGAGATTGAGAAATTGAGGAAATTCGCGAGGTGTATTGAGTTATTGTTTCAGGTGGTGGATGATATTCTTGATGTTACTATGAAAGCTTTTGGCTTGAATCCCATATCAACAAATTTAAATAAATGAGACCTCTTATGCCTATAAAAGGCTGTAGCCCCTTTCTTTAGTCAATCAACCTTCTCATTTGCTTTTGCATGTGGCAGCCAACTGAAAATTTTTTAATTAAGAGAGTACAGTTGTTGTAAGTAGTTAATGAAGTTTAAAATTTTAATAGAATAATTTTTTGATGTGGGTTAAAATTTTAATAAAATTAAACAAGTTAAACGAATCGTATCGTATTCCTCGTTTATTAGACGAGTCGTGTTCGTGTTGAAGTCTTTCACCCGTTTATTAAACGTATCGTGTATGGATTTATATGTTTTTCACCCGTCACCCGTTTAACCCGACACATTTGACACCCCTAGACAAAACTGTTATTCATCTCGAGTATTTAACAGAGAAGAAAATGTGCAAGTCTCTTGATTATTGACAATGAGAGGCGGATTTCCTTTTTTATTTTGGCCATATTTCGTAATGTGATAACAGTTTTCAATTTTTAACAATACAACAGGTGAAACTACCACAAGAAAGAAGCTAAAGACCATCCAATGCGAATTACGACACTTAAGAATGTCCTCATTTCAAATTCTATCTTTTTTTTTTATATGAACACACACAGGATACATGCATATTTTGAACATATTTTACCAAATATATTGCAGTCGCAAGAGCCAAAAATTTTATTCTGTCATAACACACATTTAACTTAACCTCCTCTTTTTACTTCCAATGACCACAATACACAACACTTTCAGCCTGCTTAATATTCTCGACCACAAGACATGTTACAAAAATCTTCATTTATTTTGAGAGGTATATTCCTTGAGAGGTATTAGTCAATCATAGTTTAAATAAAGCCCAGACATCTCTCTCCAATAATTATCCTCCTCGAATCTCACTTCACAAAATTACATTTTACATCGTCTTGACTCTTGCCAGTCTATAATATCTTTAATTGACATACATCAAATAGAATCAATTTTTTTTGTTTGAACCCTGCACTAGTCTAGTCGGTGCTTATTTTATGTGTCAGTTAATATCCAACCAGCCACCCAAGGAGGTCACCTTAGTCACCTCCTGTTTATTCTCTCAACCTTCCATGCCCAACAACTTGTCCCAAAACTGTCCCTTTTTAAGAGGAGGAAAATTATTCTAGCATGATTATCACGATACTCTTTCAAACAGATGCATATCATACTTATATGGCATACTATCAAGAAAAAACTGTCACATACAAATGCAGAGTTCTAGATGTCTGTAGTACATGACTTACTAGGCTATCAAACTCACAATTCGGAGACTGTACAATGCCATGATCCTATACAAGCAAAAACGATCCGGATAGTGAAAAAATTGCTTTTTCGGTAGCGATCAGAATTGTGTAGTATTGTACATTTTTTTGTTCCATTATATTGCTTGCTTCATCATGGTACTTGGAACTATCCTTTAAACAGAATTGACTACTGTCGAACATTTATCAAAATGCTGGTTCTGTTGTTATATTGAACTGGTTTAAAGTGGGATGCTACAAGAAAAAAACAAATGTGAATGCAAGGATTCAAACTTTGATCTTCTCACGCACCTCCTTAGGGCTCTTACCTTTTTAGCTACATTCTTATCAACTTGCAGACATGTAGGTTTGCCATAATATTTCTCTATTTTGCATACTGAGTTAGTTTCATATATATTTTTAAGATTCTATATTTTTGTTCGTATTTTTAGTCCCATATTGCCAGTTTGTAAGATCTTATTATTCTTAATTTGATCCTACGATCCCGATTCTTTGCCTCACCAGCTGATCCAAGTTATGGATCTTGATTTTAACAAATTTGGCTACTTATAAGGTAGCCAGCCATTATGAACTCAATTGAAGCTAACGCAAGCAACCAGACACTCAACAATTGTTCACATTTAAAAGGAAGAAAAGACCCGATCCTAGCATGCATGATGGATGAGTTTACCTTGATTAAGCTGAAGTTAAGCTACGATCCGAACCAACAACACTTTAACATACCTGACCAACCGAACCAAACCGGTACACAATACTTTCCCCTGTGCCATCTGAAGTTGGTGCCGACCAATACGAATCAAACGCAACTCCACTGACCTGCCACCCTCCAGTAAAATAAGCAATCGACTCCTGGTCGCAGACAAAAAACTCAATAGTTTATACCCGCATACTACAGGAACTTACCCATGAGTTGTGTCCCTCACCCCATGCTACAACCTTTCGATCTTCCATACTCCAAACTTGAACTAGATCATCTTCACCTCCAGTCAAAATGTACTTTCCATCCATGCTGCCATAGCTTTCATTGTCAGTTATTCTATTCTCTAGAGACATGTCAATAACCACAAATACATAAAACAAGAAAAGAGTATCATTCTATAAAAAGACGAGACATCAAGCAAATTTCTAAGGCCTGATGAAGACAATCCTCTCTTAGGACCAGAAAGCAAATCAAGCTTCTCACCTCCAAGCACAACATAATAGAGCACCATAATAGCCTTTTCCACCACATACAAGTTGTTCATTATTGTAGTTGAATACTCGCAAATAACCTACATTCAATATCTGACCTCAGTCCTCCAAAAGGAACAGAATATACGAAGGAAAAATAAACAGAGCATCTCTAAGATAAACAATACCATCCCTTCCAACGGTTGCAATATAGGCTCCATCAGTTGAGAAAGCAATGGTATTAATTGAACCTTGGCAAATATGCCATCTAGCAACTGGATTCTGCACAAAACCACAGGAAGTCAACTTTGAGAAACTGGAAGCACTGCATGGATATTACGTCTCTAGACAGTCACCCAAATTTCCCTTGAAGTTGCATATACTCCCATCAATATTATCATGCTAAGTTCATCCAAACAATCTAAAAAAGATTGGGAATTTTAAATCAAGTATGTCACAATGTCAAAGCACACTCAGAACTAGAAAGAAAAACTAAACCGAATATTAAAAAAATAATGACCTTCCAACTTCCTTCCCTTGTCCACCAGGAAAAAAATGACTTCACTCTACATGATGCAATGGGCAAAAAACACAGGTAAAACATGCACCAACATGGTGAGCCAGTCAACCACTGAACTAACATTAAGAGAGAGAGCAAAGTAAGCTGAATATGCCTTGAACTATTTGGAACTAACTGATAAGATGTCAAAATGATTCATACTACACGAGAGAGTAATGCAGCAGTTTTATAGACAACAAAGAATAACTAAAAAAAATAAACCATCAGATTTTCTAGCACACTTTGGAACAATTACTTAGAATACTTCATGTTGATGTCTCTTTTGCTCATCAGTTCTAACTGTTTTAAGGATATCATGGGTCTGCCCACCTCTAGGCTGTGAACTATTTAATGTTCATTTCTATAATAAAAGAAAAAGGAAAGGTCACTTATCAATGCATACTTTTTACTGCCAAATACGATAATAGTTTTACTCTTGATTTTTCTAACTGCCTTGCTCTCCCACTGTTCCAGCTTGCTCCAAAATTTCTTATATAAAGTTCTAACACTAGTTGAAATTAAAGAAACAAAACATTACCTTCTGAAAAAAGAAAATGACCAAAGCATTACTAAGCATCAAACCATATGACATGGACACTCCCCAACACAACTTGTAAACCATAGATGAATTGTACAGTACCTTACTGTAACGTGCATGTGCAACAGAAAATTGAGTTTGATCCTTGATAACAGGGAATGAAGGATCAGCGGAACCATCTTTGCTCTATAAAACAATAGCAAGAATAAGAATAAATGGTGATCACTTCTCAAACAAGTATGAGATATCAATGTTATAGGCAGACATTGAAAAGTGTTGCTGCTAGCATTAATGACTTGCCTTTTCATATATGTACAAATTTCCATCTGCATGAGCCACCACAAAAGCGCCATCACCATTAGGCACCCATGCAATACCAGTACAACGACTGTAGAAAGCAAAAGGATTACTTAATCAGACAAGACCAAAGGTACATAAATCTCGATGTATCTCACACCAAACAAGGGCCATGATTAATACATTAGAACAAAAGACGTCAGTGTATCTTCTATAATGTCCAGAACAAAGATTTCAAAGGTATCACATTGAAGTAGAAAGCTAGTACCTACTATTGAAAAAAGGGGAGGGTGGAAGATAAATCAAATGATAGACTAATATGAGAGTAAATTTCTATCACTGTGACCAATACAGTCAAATGTTTGCTAGGATTAATAGTAAACTACAGTGCATCCAATTTAGCTAATGCTAGCGGCAGGTCCAGGATACACACTAAGAGATTTCTCCGCAAATTCAGAAACCATTCCATCAAGTAAATGCTTTTGGAATTATATCCATCTAAAGGTGAGATGTATAATCTTTAGCCATTTTCGACCAACAACAAATAATTCTTGAAACAGTTTAATTTGGGCCAAAAAAACCATTGATCCTTATACCAATAGAAAAGTCCTCCTTGTCCAGTACTTAAGCATTGCTTCATTTCTCTTCTATCATAACATTAGCCTTTGCAACAGTCTATAGCACATGAATTGAAAATTTACTAAGCTTTTCTATGCTGACCCACAGCTACAAATGCAGATAAATTGATCAAAAATGTGTCTTCAATAGCCATACCATACAACACTACCGTGTATGACTAAACAAGGCATGTATAGGGGAAAACTTGTAAGGATTGAGTTAAGGTCTCGCCTATTATTAACACAACCATCTTTGTTATAATGCTGTGCTCCAACAAGCTTCTTTCCCACATCTTGCAATTGTTGTCTTAGTGACACTGAATAAACTACAAAAGATGCAAACAGAAGTATTATTCGCAAATACTGAAAACTGTCCATAAAAGTAACTTTCAAATGGGAGAAACAATTACCATCTCCAGAATTCAAACCAATGAGCAAATCATGCCCATCCTTGGCATCTGGATCAAACGCATGGCAAGCAGGATTTGAATTACTGAAATGTATGGACTTGATAGGATCCTAAGTAGGAGACCAAAACTCTTAAAACCCAAAAAGCATTAAAGTAATGTAATACCAATAATTCCAAACGTATTTTTGTGTGTGTACATATATTTAAATTTATATTAGAGAACATAAGCACCCAATTACCTTGTCTTGAGAATTCAAATCACTGATTAAAATCACATCTCCAGCATTGAATATCAAGTAAGTCCCCTTCCCGTCAAAATTTGAATTACCCAACAGACCATTTGAACTAGAAGCCCCCAACGATCCAACTCTATTAGTCCCACTAACTGATTTACTCCCACCATTCCCTCCAACAAAACCAAGCGCCCTACTTCCATTCCCACCGCCTAATAATCTTGCAGCAGCTGATCTAACACCACTGCTAACACCCAGACTTGAGGATGATGGCTGTGCAGTCTGGGTTGGCTTATCCTTCAGATGAGCTAGGGTCACCTGACAATCAAAGCGATTATATAATTGGGTTGTTTCAAAAACTGACTTGGAAATCAGACTTTGGGAGAAAAAAGAAGAAAACCAAAAGCATTCAAATTAACAATAATAATAATAATAATAATAAAAAAAAAAATCGCCGGTAAACCGATTCCCAAAGAATAAGTTGATTTCGAATACTGATTTGTAGGGTGAACTCAAAAACTTACAACTTTCTGATTGAAACGTAATCTCAAAAAATCAAAACTTTCTGACAATAGATTAACAGAAAATCCCCCTAAATTAACTACAACATGCTAAAACAATCTAAACCAACCCAAAACATCGATTCATACAAATTGGCTAAGATGACAAAACGATTTTCAACTATGGTTTGATCACAAAAAGTACTTTACACAATGGTTATACAGAAAAAAAAAAAACCCTAAAAATTAAAGTGAGTGACAATACTTGAGTGACAGTCTTGCCATGGGCGAAGTGAAGGAGACCAGCAGGGTAAGTCTTCTCATACTGGAGCTTGTAACGGCCTTCCGGGGTCTTGAAATAGGTCTTCAGACCAGGCGATTGTGCGCCGTTGGTCGATGTTACCGACGAGGACATCATACTATTACTACTGCTCGTTGTATTGATCATTGTCACCAAATCAAACTGATAGCTCCACCAATAAATAAATGAATAAATATGAAAAAAAATATGTGATTTAAAAGAACAAGAAGATCATGATATTGCAATATTGCAATTGGGTCTTCTCTATGGTCCGTTTGTTTGGGTCTGTGTTTCGTCTTCTTTCTTCTTCAACGGGTACCTGTGCCAGTAAGATCAAGGGTTTGGGGGGTGGTTTGGGTTTGAGTTATGGGACTGTTGAGAGAGAGAAGAACAGGTGGGTTTTTTCGACGGGGACGATTGACTTTGTGCTTTTGCTCGATGGCACGGACGGCTGGGACAACTCAGTCTTCTCTTTCTCTCTGTTCTCTCCCTCTCTCTCTTACGACGTTGGGATTCACTCTTGAAAAACAGTTCTGTTTACTTTGGCAAGGGACAAAATCTTCGTTGACAACATCACATTAATTTTTAGTGTATATTGTAATTTTCAGTATAAGCCTAAACATGAGTTTAAATTACGTTAATAGTTATTTAATTTAATAACTAGAGAGAATTATACTCGGATCACCTAAAACATGTCACTTAATCACCAAAAGTTCTTGATATTTAAAATATTACATACAGATTCTTTGAAGTTTGTACATGCTTAAAACCATGTCGTCAATGTTCATTAATAAATCCGTTAGTAAATTACACCTTGACTTATTGAAGTAAATTACACCTTGACTTATTGAAGTTTATAAACGTATAACACTTAGATCTCTTAAATTTAAAATGTTATATTTAGATCAAAGATACTCCAATCAAAAATAAAATATCAAATATTTTAAATTTTATAATCAAAATTCATGTTATATTTGTATCATTTACTGAAATAAAATTAGAAAAAAATTATTTTTTTCTTAAAAAATCATAATTAGTACAATTATATTATCTATTAGAATAAAACTAAAAAAACAAACAATGAGTCTAAATCATTCATAATAGAACATAAATTTTACAAATAAGATTCATATTCTATTGTGTCATATATTGAAATAAAATCAAAAATAAAAATATATTTTTTTCTTAAAAGTTATAATTAATATACAATTATACTATCTATTAGAATAAGACTAAAAAATCAAATAAGGGGTCAAACTGTAATTGACACCATATTTTCTAACTTTAATTGAGGTAATTTTGTAGTTTAATTTGATCGTTTAAACTGTCAAATTAAATTTTAATAAATAGTATAATTGTATACTAATTATAATTTTTTAATAAAAAATTAAATTTTGATTTTTGATTTTATTTTTATAAATGTCATAATAGAACATAAATTTTGATTGTAAAATTTAAAATATTTGATAATTTATATTTGATTAGAGTATTTTTGGTTTATGTATAACATTTTAAACTTGAGAAATCTATGTATTATACGCTTACAAACTTTAGAGAAGTTGAGCGTAATTTGCTAACAACAATACTAACGAACATTGGCGACAAGAATCTAAATGTTATGTATGTACAAACTTTAGGGGGTTGTGTGTAATATTTTAAATATCAAGAGGTCTAAATGATTAAATGAAAAATATCAAGGAGTCTGAGTGTAATTCTCCTTAATAACTATTATATTAAAAAAATGGAGTTAACTAATTTTATTTAATATTTTATTATTGATTAGTAATATTACATATCAAGAATAACGTGATATAACTGTTACATCAAATATTATTTATGGTGCAACAAAGTGGATTAAGATACTATACAACACAAATAATTGAGTGTCAGTCGTGTAGTATAAACACTAGTAGGATTCCGTATAAATGCAAGATTAAGTGTCAAATACAAAATATATCTAATTATTCTCGCAATTTTAGTAAAACCCAAAAATATTGTGTGCATTGGGCGACCTATGAGATATGTGAGGATATAGACACAAAGTGTGAAATGTTTTATTGTCACCGTAAGATGAGAGTGCTAAAGTTGTCTACTAATAATATGAAGATATAAACATTTTATAGAGTTTAACATTTCAATAATTACTAAATATATTGTGGATATATTTAATTCGTAATTTGCACTACTAGATAACCATTAATGCAATTGAATTAACAAATAACATTGATCATACACAAATATTACAACCTTGAATGTCATGAAATAAATTATATCATTAAAGACTATGTTATACATGAATCAATTAATAATGATTTATGTGAAGATGACCATGAATATGGCATAGAATGTTTCGGAAGCAAGAATTGAACATAAAATAAATTCAATGTCTTTAAAATAACTTAAGTCAAAATTGCGAAATCCATAACAATCAAAATGATAATATGAATATTTAGCCAACAACCACAAAAGTAAGCACCGTGATGCTATGATAAAAATAAATTGGGTAAATTAAATTCACAACTCATGACATTTGACTTTATTATACAGACACCCCTTCACATTTTAAATATTATACTGAAACCCCTTGACATTTGAACACGTGTTATAGCCGCACCCCCTTTTGTCTAACAAACGTTAAAAATTTCCTTAAAAAGACTTTTTGACCCTTGTCATTGAGATTAACCAATGCCCAAATTCAATCTATCAAACTCACCTCTCTATTTGATTAAGTCAAAATAAATAAATTAAAAAAAATCCAAACCTCCACACCACTCAAAAACCTCAGCCCCAACCCTAACTCTAATCATATTTTCCTCAATCCCCTTCACCACCCCCACACAAATCAAACCTAACACATAATGTAACATGTTTGGCGGTTGTGGGCAGTAGACGCCGATGGAAAGTGGTGGTGGTGGCGGTGGTGTTAAGACATAACTTTAGCAAGGTAAATTTGGTATAATCATTGAAATTTGATAAAAATTGTTGTTAATTCAAAATAAATTAACGTTATTAGTTTAAGTGATAAGATTGAATTTGGTGATAAAATTATAAGGTTAAATTTTAATTAGGTGTTAAATTTGTTTAAGTGTTAAGTTTAATTTGAATTAACTGTTAAATTCATTTAATTAAGGTCTGATTTGTAATTTAGTTTACTTGAGTTTTTTTTTTCATCTCAAAATGGAGGGTATGATGGAATCCATTATTTTATGGAATTTGGGGTCTCAATGTAATTTTTGAAATGTGAAGGGGGTGTCCTTGTAATAAAACTAAATGTCCAGGGGTGTCACTGAAATTTACTCAAATAAATTTCACTGCCAAAATCAATAGCACCACCCAGATGAACGTGTAAGGCCTCCAAAGGAAATATTAATATAATTTGAAGTTTTCACCATTGACAAAAAAAATTAAAATTCATTTTTCCTTCCTCCACAACAAAACCAAAAGAAAAAGATAAAGAGAAATAATTACCTAAAAATTATTATTCAACTAGTTGGATCTTAGGCTTCAACTGAACTCCCATGTTTTCCAGAACTTTAAAAACGTGTCCATTCTCAAGATAATATTAGTCACAAAATATTAGTGACCAATTGAAGTGAACGAGCGCTTGAAATGATTTAACAAGTAAAAATGGATGAATTCTGAATATAAGATAGTTTGTAAAATTCATTAGTCACGTTGTAAGGTGACTAATGAAATCATCCAGAAGACTTAGTAGTTAGTATCATAGAGAGCTAAAATTCTTGTTAAATCATAGGGTGATGACTCTGTTGTTTGCTTGAAAGTGTTGTGGTTGAGAATGTTTAGGAGACTGAAGTAGTGGGGGGACAGTTAATAAGAATAAAGGGTCAGATAATTTTTAAACAATTAATTAATAAAAATTCTGAAATAATTGAAATGAAGTTCGGAAGAAAGTGACCCTAAATAACTGTTTTAAACTATTTAATAATAAGCTAATTCAAAAATTGAAAGAAAGATTAGGAGAGGTGGAAGTTCAAACAAGTGTAGTGAGAACAAGGATAACTTTGTTGTTGTTGGAATGAGATATCTAATTAGAAAATTTAAACATTGTAGAATTATGAGATATCTAATTAGAAAATTTAAACATTGCAAAAAATAGAAACAGTTTAGTAATGTGGATATAATAATTAAAAACTGAAAATTCTAGAAAAATAGGACGGCTAGAATGGTGGTTTCTCCTTGTCTGTAGATACATCTCTTAGAAAAATAAAATAACATTTTATTTATTTATTTATTTTTTTATAATTACACAATTTAAAATAAATCTTGTCCCACCATTTAAAAGGTATGGAATGAGTGGAATTTTCAACTTTGAGAGGAATTTGACCTTGATTAGTGTAACCATATGGTGTTTGAAGATCGATAATTAGGACATAAGTTAGTGTATGAGTGCAATTAAGGGTTTGGAGTCTAGAGTGCGGGAGCATGAAATGATAGCTTCTGAGTATCTACGTTGATGACCTGGAGGTGAATAGGATGTTAGCTAGGTACAGGAACATGGTTGACGATGAAAAAAAGGGTTGGGATGCGCAATCAGGTGAGCTAAGGGTTAGCGTGTATTGGGTACTTAGAGGTGTGGGAGTTTCATTTACGTATCAAATTGGATTAATTTAGTTTTAATGCATGAATTTGTGTTTTAAAGTTTAGTGGGTTTTAGATTTCATGAAATGGGTATTTGAATTCGAAGGATTTTTGCTTAATTGGTTAATTGGGTTGTGTTTTAGGGAGTTCAAGTAGTTATTTGGTGGTAGTGGTGATGGAACGGTGGCGTGAGGGTTTGAAGAAGTTGAAAATTTGATTTTTAGAAAAAAATTGTTTTAAGCTTCGAACGGGAACTTGAGTCTAGGTAATTTGGACTCAAGGAATCAATTTTCGGCCTCAAAATTAGATTTAGAGGTCATTTAGGGGGGGGGGGGGTTGAAATAGGCATATGCAAGGCTGCCCTTGTGTTTAAAAAGTGAGTTTGGACCAACTTTGACCATAATTTTGATTGGGTTTAAGTGAGATTCGAGAACCGAGACTTATTGGATTTGAAACAAGGATATGTAGAGAGTTTGCAGGTTCTAAAAATGCGAAATTTGGTGTATTGTAGTAGCAGAACCATGGGGTCAATGTTGGGTGGTTGAACAGAATTTTGGGAACCTAGGGTTAAAGTTAAACATTCCAAGAAAGAAGATGAATAGTGTCTAAACTTTCTAATGGCGATTTGAGGTTTTTCGGGTGGTTTTTAGAGATCCAATCAATGCTATCCGATTTAATTTTTTATAAGGATTCCAAAAATGGTCACTATTTTGCTATCCGACACTCTAGACAAAATTGTTTAAAATGATCGTTTTACCCCTGAGTCTCAATTTGACCTAAGAATGGAATTTTTGAACCAAACAAATTTAAAAACACATTTAGGGAGCTAGTTTAATTTTATTCTTAAAATATTACTAAAGATGATTATTTTTCTATTTTTGGCAATTTCAGATCGACATGCGGATCGAAATAGAATTTCTCAATTCCGAAACAAGCGATACTTTTCAAACTTGTTTCTAAATTATTCCATATGTTATTTATGATTATTTTATATCTTTTGAAATATATGATTGAGTGTTTTGAATATTAACTTGGAATTCGAAATCGGATTAAGGATTTTGAGTATGGTTCGCACAAATGGCCACAATGATCATATTGCTTTTATTGTTCATATTGAATGAAACTCTGAGATCCTTTTGGAATTAAATATAAGTGCGCAACGGTCGAGTGACAGAGGGTTTATGTTTCAGTTTGAGGTCTTAGAGGGTTTTTCATTGAGTTTTTAAATGCCTAAGTGGCCCTATTGGTCTTTGGACTTGGGTACTGAATTGTTACTAGGGAGCATATCTTTCGTGGGGTAAAAATCCCCCAAAATGTTGGATTGTATGTTCGTATTGACCCTGAATAGTATATTAGGATGATCGTCCACTAGTGCAACACTATATTAATGTTATGATCGTATTATTGTTTTCAACTTAAATGCTTTCGTTCAATGTTTTCTGCTCTGTTATTTATATATAAAATGAACCTTTGATATTGTCCAATCATGTCAAATTGTGGTATTTTCAAACTTGTTTATTTAGAAATTGAGTTATTCTACTGAGCTATTGATACTCACTCTACATTATTTCTTCTTTTTCTGATTAGCAGGTGGTGGAAAAGTTCGTGAAAGTTTGAACTGCCAGTTTTCAGGACTTTTATTCTAAGGTTGAATAATGTTGTTGAGGCATATAAATTGTAGTGAGCATAATGTACTTGTGTAGATTGTAACAAGTCTACCACTGAGTCGTATTATAGATGTGAATGAAATGTTTATCTGTTGAACTTAATAGCAAACACATGATTAGTTTTTGGAAATGGTATCAAAGTTTACTCTTTATTTGGAGACTATATTATTTAGTAACTATGGAGACTATTAGCACTCTGAATATTTTGCTAAATGGGTCGGGGTGTTACAGTTTGGTATCAGAGTTTAACCATTGTTGGGAGATTGAATTGTTTATTTCTAATGGAGGCTATTAGAGGTTAGGGTTTTACAATTAGGTGAGACGATACAATGTAAAATTCAAACACCTAAAAAATTGATTTGATCCCACTATATCTAATTACATAATTTAAAATTAATTTTCTATCCATTATGTTTTAAAAAAATCGACAATTTGTTTTTCAAAATATATGACTCAACTAAATATCAATATGTGTTAGACTATATGAATAATGTCTGAAATAAAAATTGTATTGAGTCAAAAGTTAAATGATTTAACTTGTTTATAGAAATTAGTGATGTTATAGAAATAGGTAGTAAAAATATACGAGAGTAAGATTCAAACTCATAACTTCCTTGTTATATAGATTGGAGGGAATCTGACCTTAATTAGTGTGAAAAGATATGGGCTAAGTGAGATTTTTCAAGTTCGGGGAAAAAAATTTGGGGTAATGATTTTGAACCATCGGATTGAATAAATCTCAATAACTCTTATGTTAAATTAAGGAATTTTGAAGAATAAAATTTTTTTTAGATCTAAATATCACGTTTAATATTTTGACCAAAATCTATCATCTCAACTCAGGTTATTTATTACACTTGGCAGGCTGTGACACTACGTTGAATGACTTTATGCTTTTCGAAGGTTATGGTAAAATTTATGCAATCCTTTACTTTATTTGTATTACTTTTAGTTAGACACATTTTCATATTTTTAGATCTGAAATACCAAAAAATAAAATAAAATAGAAATCATGAGTAAAGATGGTTTCATAAACTACATTTGGGCCTGGTTTTTGCTAGGGTGAACCATCTCCGTTGCCCTGCTTTTATAGTCCAAACCATCCATCCTTTTTAAGGGCCCATGAAGCTAATTTCGACAAGGGTCTTTCGAAGGCCTATACACTTAATTAGACATATTACAGTTTAAATCCATCAAGAAAATTATTTTTGGAAAGAAGTCAACTAGTGAGAAAAAAGACTATACTAACCTTCAAAATAATACTCTAGTTGTCTAACCGGATTAAGAAATTCATAATTCCATCCCCTTTTATTCACGACAAAATAAATATTCCCATTAATCCACTCCATTATTTAATGTTAATCCATGACTATTGGGGATGTGTGTGTGGTTCCTTCTGAAGTTTTGTTTTAAGCATTTCAACCTTTTCTTGAACTGAAAATTATTCCAGAAGCTTACATAGTATTCTCGAATAAGTCGAGAGGAAATCCATTATGATTGTGGTCAGAGCAAAAATACCACGTCCATACCCAAAGAATAAAAAATTCAGTAGAGAAGTAAATTATGGTTTTATCCTCAATCTTATTCTCCTTTAAGTATGGAATTTTTTGCTTATAATGATTTAACAATTGTAATATTTGAGGTGGATATATCTCTTCCACAATACCATGGTTTCCCACCATAAGTAAAACTAGTTCGATATTCCTATTACGGAAGAAGCAAAATAGAAGTACCAAGTGTGTCTTAGTGCTAAATTTTGAAAATAAAAGGCATTATGCTATGCTTGGATATAATCAAAGTAATTATATTGACTATATGGATATTTAGTCAGTTTTCTTAACTTATAGCAAGATTTAATCTCCTTTTTTCAGACAATATCCATAGTAAATGATGATGCACAAATTGATTTTATGCACCACTTGTCAAGTAATAAATGCAATAAATAAATAAGGAGAGGCAACACAAGCAAAACACAATTTAAGTTGTTCGGTCAAGGTGACCTACTCCAGTACGAAGGACTATGATGACCTGAGTGTTTTATTGCTTCAAGGAATGTTGGGTGCTCAAGTGTGAATGATATGTGAGATACAAGATATGAGAGATGCCTCCTATGTGTAGGCGGGACTTATAATTTATAGGCACATCCTAACAGATTAAGACGCTTGATCAGTAACAAAAAAGTTGATTTGGTGGAGTGGGCGTCATCCTCATGACAGGTGAGGCAGTTGCTAAGAGGGCATGGAGATTTCAAGAATAGGTCCCAGGATGGCGTGGCAGACTTCCTCACACTAGGATGGTGTGGCGGACCTCCTGACTCCTTGACTTTAGGATGGTGTTGCTTTTGAGGCTTTGGTGAGCCTGACCAGATCTAAATCTCTTTTGGGTTGGACCCATTGGGACTTGTCTGGGCTAGGCCCACTATTTGAGTTAGCCTAATTTAGGCTAGGATCATTATCTGAGTTGGGTCTTAGGTCCGGCCTATCATTTTCCCCATGCCCCGAGCCCAATGATTTGGGGGAGAGGGCATTAGTTGGTCTAACTGCGGCTGAACTCTTTTCCTTAACGAGGAGATATATATATTATTTTTTTAGGCTTATTTTTTTCTTTTTGGTATGGATTATCCTCATGAGAACTTCTCAAGGTCAATCCTACTCTAACTAGGATAGCCAATCCAATTAGTTAACTGCCAAAGTGAATGAGAGCTCTTCAATGTCAATCCTACTCTAATTAGGATACTTGAATGTCAATCTTACCAGGTAATTCCCATGGTTGGGCAATAAATAGGTCCCTCCTTCTTTCCTTTTGCTCCATTCCTTGATAGGGCTAGACTGAAGAGTGATAGAGGGGAAAGGTGGTGTGAGTGAAGCAAACACAAGCAAGGTAGGTATAGGCGTAGCTTGCGTGGGCACAGCGGGGGCTGTCTGGGGTGCAAGAGCTGCCCGGGGGGCAGTCTTGGGCACTCAGGGTGTCGTGGTTGGTGTTGGCACATGGGTAGGTGCATGTACATGAATGGGCACAAGAGCTTGGGGCAGGTGGTAGGTGCTGCGACACAGGCATTCGGGCTATCTATTAGGAATGAGCTACACGAGGAGACAAGGTTAGACATGTGGCGAGAAATGATGATGGTAGTGCTCCTTCTCATCCACAAAGATGCAAGTATCGTGGTAAAGTGTCTACTGATGATTGCTCTAAGGTATACTCTATATGTAGCTTCTTTAACACTAATATTGAGATTGCTAGGATTATATCCACTTTTTGCATTCCTTCTGTGGTGTTGTGCTGTTGGGCTGAGATGGGCAAGCCAGCCTCTAATGATTCCTCAGGGGACATTGTTATTTATGAGGAGGTACTAAAGGCGAGCTTAAGGTGTCCCATACCTTCTCCCATTTGTCAGATTCTTCATTATTTTTCACTCATGCCGGGGTGTTTGTCGCCTAATGGTTGGAGAGTTTTGCTGGGATTTCTTGCACTATGGAGGAGGGTGCATTATGAGGATGTGTCCTCTGAAGAGTTTTCTACTGCTTATATTTTGAGTGAAACTCTTGCTCCCAATTGCGGCTGATATTACTTCACTTCGAGGGGAGGAAAATTAATTGTTGGGTTGTGATCTAATTGACATAGCTAGAAGGATCGCTTTCTATTTGTGGGAGGAGAGTGGGATTCAGAGGCAGATAGGGCTCTGGTACCAGTGAGGTGGGGCCTTCCAAAGAGGATAGGTACAACTTTTCTCCTTTTTTTTTTTGGTATTAACCACCCTTTTTCTAGGCTCCCCGGTGCTCTCAACAGATCAAGAGTAGAAGCTCCAGGTCGTGGGGGCCTGTCCCGCAAGGGACTATGAGACCCTCATACCTAGAGAAGGTGAGGCTAGGGACCCTCATTTTGGAGATGCTAGGAGAGGTGTGTCTTCTTCCAAGGCTAGTAGATCCTCAGTGAAGAGAAAATGTATGTTGGGTTCCTTCAGATCTCTCTCTTTTTTTTATTAGGGTAACATTTTACCCTTTTTTAGTGGATAGAACAGTGGTGGAGTCCCATTATTCCACTAAAAGTACTCCTCCACCCAAGATGATCAGGGTGGATGATGTTCAAGCAGACCTTTCTCAGATGACCATTCCAATGGCTCCTCCCCAGATAGCTTATTTAGTGATTCCTTTAGAGGTTCTTCTAGTTATTGCTCTAGTGGTGACTGCCCCTCCAAAGGCTCCTTAGGTGACTGCGCCTCCTGTTCTCCATACATCTAATTCTATGATAGGGACTTTTGCAGGGGTAGGCTCTTAGATGATGTACATGCTAGATGATGTGTGGATCATTAGGGAATGACTTAGGAGATTTGTGTTCTATGTAGAGATCAGGCAGGTTAGTGCTTGGGGTACCGAGGGCATTATTGACACCGTCCTAGAAGGCTTGGCTCAGGTAAGTGTCTGTTCTCTTCCTTGCCTTTGTGTCTCCTTTATGGTGCTGACGTTTCTTTATCTTTTTCAGGTTTTTACTGCTTCTGTATGCTTGTTGCAAGGGTTATTCAGTTTAGCTAGCTACACTCGATTGTCAATGAGGAGATGCTTGCTTATGAAGTTGTAAAGGGGGAGTTGTTGGCAGCTCATGAGAGGATTGCCAAGCTTGAGGTTAATGGTGAGGATTCCCAGGCAGAGCTTATGGCCACCCGTGAGAGGCTGCTCTTAGTAAGGCTGCCTGTTCAAGGCCGAGGTAGAACTTGTAGCGACCTTTGAGAGGGCTACTCTTAGTGAGGCTACCTACTCGAGGGTAGTGAAAGAGCTTGTGGCGACCCGTGAGAGGGTTGCACGTAATGAGGTTGCCTGCACGAGGGTAAATACAGAGCTTATGGTGACCCACGAGAGGGCCGCTAAGCTGGAGACTAATGACAAGGCTGTCCGCTTGAGAGCGGAGGCAAAGTTGGAGGTGGCTTGTGAGAGGGTTTTTCGAGCTGAGGCGGATCTGTGATTGGCCCATGAGAGGGCTACCAAGGTCGAGGCTGATTCAGAGGGAAGCTTCGCAGATGCCTTCATTGACGGCTATGAGGAGCTAAGGGGAAAAATTTTGACTGTCTTTCCTGATATTGACTTCTCAGGGTTTGTTTCATACAAGGTGCCACCGAGTGATGATAATGATGGCGATCATGGTGGCGATGACGATGGAGACTCTGATGGTAGAGCCGAGGACAACAAGGAGGATGGCGACAACAGTGAGAGTAGTTAGAGTACTGAGGAATTTTGATTTTTTTTAGTAGATAGAAAGTGTTAGACTATGCTCTAACTTTTGTAATAGTGAACTTTGTCTTTTAGAGTTTCATCTGAGATTTATTTGAAATAAAATGCAAGGCAACTTTTTGGAGTAAATTCAAAAATTTTTATTTAATGATTGCCCATAATAGGCAATGGTGGGCAATAATCCCAAAAAAGGTACAAGTCTTTTGACTAAAAGGAAAAAATAAAATCAAGTCCTTCAGCTTTATCACTTCTGCCCTCCTCGAGTGTTATTGATAATATCTCTTCAAATGTTCAATATTCCATAGATGAGGTAAGAGCTTTCCCTCAAAATTCTGGATTTTGTAGGTGCCCGACCTTATTATCTGTATCATAGTGTACGACCCTTCCTAGTTTAATCCGAGTTTTCACTCTTGTGAGTCTTTTGTGGTGAGTATTACTTTCTTGAGGACTAAATCTCCAAGTAATAAGGAGCGAGGCTTCACCCTCGAGTTATAGTATTTTGTCATGCGGCATTTGTATTCCATATTTCGGACCATGGCCATCTCTCTTTCCTCCTCTATCAAGTCTAGGTTGATGCGAAGGCCTTCTTCATTAGTGATGGGGTCGTGGTGTTGGACCCTTAGGGAATGTATCCAAATCTCTACAAGTATGACTGCTTCTATTCCAAAGGCAAGGGAAAATGGATTCTTGCTAGTGGGGACTCTTGGTGTTATTTGGTATGCCCACAACACCCCTGGGAGCTCGTCTACCCAAAGACCCTTGGCTCTTTCTAGCCTAGTCTTCAAATTGTGCAATATTGTCCTGATTGTGACCTCTGCATGTCCATTTGCTTGCAGGTGTGCTAGGCTAGAATAAGGCTGCATGATTTGGAGGTTGGCGTAGAGAGAGTTTAGGAGTTTGTTGTTGAACTGCTTGGCATTGTCGTTGACTATGGCATGGGGCACCCCAAAGCAGCAGATTAGGTTTTTTCAGATAAAGTCTTTAACCTTTACGTCTGTTATCTCGGCTAAGGGCTTAGCCTCCACCCACTTTGAGAAGTAGTCAACAACTACTACCACAAATTTACACTGTTCTTGGTTGATGGGTAGAGGGCCCAAGATGTCGATGTCCTCTTGTAGAAGGGCCAGGGACTTATGATGGCTGTCAATTCCTTTGGTGGCTGTCTAGGCACGGTGGCGAAGCGTTGACACTTGTCATATTTTCTAGTGAACTCTCGGGCATCCCTAACCATGTTAGGCTAGAAGTAGCCTTGTCTGATCGCCTTATGGACTAAGGAGCGTCCTCTAGAATAATTTCCACAAACCCCCTTATTAATTTCTCGCAAGGCGTAGTCAGCTTCCTTTAGAGAGAGGCAACATAGTAGTGGTAGAGAGTAACCCTTCTTGTACAGGATGTCCTATAGAATGGTGAACTTAGAGGCCCTCAATCTAAGCTTCTTGGCTTCCAATGGTTTATCTGGCAGTGTGCCCTCTTGTAGGTATGCCTTAATGAGGGTCATTTAGTTCAACTCAAAAGATGTGCAGTTGATGTTAGTGGTCTCTACACTTGGTCTACTTGGTTCAAATTGGTGACCAGTAAATGCCAGTCCTGGTGGGACTTCTAACAATGAGGCAAATCTGGCCAACACATCAACTACAACATTTTCATCCGATGGAACATGGTGGATTTGGAAATGGTGGAACTTGGTTAGTAGGGCTTGCACCAATATCAGGTACTCCTACAGCCTGACTTCCTTTGCTTCAAACTCCCCCCTCACTTGGTTGACTATCAACTGAGAATCACTGTAGGTGATGAGGCGTTGGGTTTCCATATCAACTTCCAACCTTAGGCTAGAGAGGAGGGCTTTGTATTCTACTTCATTATTGAAGGGTACAAAGTGAAGTGTAATGACATATTTGATTGGAGTGCCATCGAGGTTGATTAAATTAGGCCTACTCCAGTTCCGTCACTGGTTGAAGAGCCATCCACGTAAAGTTTCTAGGGAGATGACTCTGTAATGCAGGGAGGCGATAGGGGCGAGGAGGCAAATGGGGCCATGCCTGGAGAGGGGCCTCGAAGGCCGTAAAGGATAACAAGTGCATATTTTGCATATAATTTTACATATTTGATGGCCTCATTACATGCATTTTAACTTAACTTTGCATTTAATTACTTAGAGTTAGTCGAGTTTGTGAATAATGTTGAAATCTTGTGGTTGCAGGTAATTATAGCTTAAATGATGGATTTTAGAACCTTGCAACTAAATGTAGATGTGTGGTGAAGATATAAACACATTACTTGAGGATTTGGAGGCTTAAAAGTATCGGTGCTTGGCAGCATAGGCACTAGCACCCGCACCGTTTGGTTGTAGTATCTTAGCTTTTCTCCTTTTTGACCATGATCTACTTCGAATTTGAAGAAGTTTACAACATCAAAGTTGTAGATCTGGATGTTTTCTGTTTTGTGTCAAAATTTAAACTTAATTGAACGATTGGATCAAAAGTTATGATAATTCTATGAAAACTGGTCCAGAGTAGGCAACCTATAGAAAATACCTACTGGTAGTTTTTACTCCAGTAGCCAAAACCTACCGGTAGATCGCTAAAAACCTATCAGTAGGTTTTTTCCAAAATGCCCAGAACGCCTGCAACTCATGCTCGACTTGCTTGGGGTCCCACCATTGATTTTCCCACTTGTCCCTTGACATCCCTTACACATTTACATGCTTCCTACATCCTAGTGGAAGACTTTGGAGGTAATGGCATTAATGTGGATGGGAGACAAGGGGGCAGCCATAATGGGTGCAGGCTAAACTCTTCCTAGCTTGTCCAATGCATCAAATCACCCCCCATTGATGGGAGGCCTGCACACCCATGCTAGGGGGACCACCATGGACGAAAATGTAAGACTCCTTCACCATATATTCAGCATTCCACAAGTATTTTGAAGTGCGACTACCTAAGCTTAGAAAGCTCCATGGAAGAAGATGATGAATAGTATATAGAAATTTACGTTTTTGCATTTTTCCTTCCATTTCAGTTGTAGCAAGCTTTAAATTTCTTGTAATCCTTAACTTTTGCACTTTAATCTCATTTATTTCAAGTATATTGCAAGTTTAGTTTTCACCATTGTTGCTTTCAAGTTTTCTTCATTTCCATGCCTTAAAATGGGTATTTTATTTCTTTCTTTATGGTTCAAGGTTCTTGCTTTAAGTTAAATTTCAATCTTCATTTCTTCATTATGTCTCTTTACATTGTGCATGTCTTTCCTTTTTGCATGAGTAGCTAGAGTTTTAGTTGGCTAATTCAAGGGAGACCTCCTCTTGGGTATATCATTTCAACTCATCCCCTTTCTTCCCCTCGGTGTACGATCGTTCGATTTGACTGGGTTGAGTGTGGACCGGAGTGTGACTCTTTGATATCCCGTAGGCATTGTCACAGGTTATGGTTGGATCCTCACTTCCATCTCGTCCCTCGCTTTCCACGAATCAATCATTGATCTATGCACTATTGGAGGAAGGTTTCGAGTTGACTTGGCATTCCCATTGGAGTGAACATTTTAGATTAGCCAACACTTGTTTTATTTCATTTTCATCAAGAACACAACTCACAAAACTCAAACTGAAAAGATTTTACTCTTTTTATTTTTACAAAATCACATTCACACACTTGAACTTTCCTTTCCTGAGAAGACGACCTTGTAATACTTTTTCAAGTAAAACACGACATTCAAAAGACTCCTTGCGCTTGGGGAGTATTTTTGTTCACACACGTATTTCATTTTGTAAATTTCATTCATCCACCATTCCGTTATCCCATCTCTTGCATCATTTCGAGGGAGAGTGACACTCCCCATACACACATTGAGGGATGATGTTAGGAGGCTAGGGAATACAACGGAAACCATCAAGCAGCAAGGCGCCTGGGTGGCCTGGGCGCTAGTGTGTCTTGGGCGCCTAGGGTGGCTAGAGAGCCTGCCTGGGGTGCATGGATATCTATTTGTGGTGACTGGACCTCTAGTGAGGCTTCTTTGGGTGTCTTGTGGAGATGTTGAAGGTCCACAACACTCATCTTTTGGCGGTGTGAGCTCGACAACGAAATTCGTCAAGGCTTGTGCCTTGATAGTTGCCCTCGGCTGGTATTGTACATCGAATTTACCCAACTCCACGGCCTACTTGAGGAGTCTTCTAGAAATATCTAGCTTTTCCAGCATTCTCTTCAAAGACTGATTTGTGATAACAATGATAGTATGACTCTAAAAATAGTGCCGAAGATGCCTTGTTGTTGAAATTAGGGCAAATGCTAGCTTTTCTACCCTTGAATATCTTACCTCTGCTCCTGGTATGCCCTACTTATGTAGTAGACGAGCCTCTGTACTCCTTTGTTATCTTTGATAAGGACGGAGCTCACTGCAAACGGGCAGGCGGAGAGGTATAAATATAAGATTTCTCCTGGCATGACATGGGAAAGGAGAGGGGTGCAACTAAATAAGCTTTTAATTTTTAGAAATGCTCCTTTGCGTCAAGTCCCCACTCAAAAGCCTTCTGAAGGATTCTAAAGAAAGGTAAGCACTTTTTTGCAGACTTGGAGACAAATCTATTAAGGGTTGCAATTCTCCCATTGAGGCGCTTGAGCTCCTTGATTATGGTGAGCGACCTCATATCCAAGACAACTTTGATTTTATCTGAATTTTTCTTAATTTCCCTTTGGTTGACCATGAAGCCTAAGAACTTTCCTGATCTGATGCCAAATGCACACTTCTCAGGATTCAGCTTTATGTGGTATGATTTAAGAACATCAAGGCCTCCACCGTTGGCATTTTAAATTTTTGGGGGAGAGAATAATTTGTCACATCGACTACGAAAGACGTGTCAGTAAGCCCTACGAGGTACTCAATAGTTTCAGGTCCTTATGCCTTCATGGCGTTGAAGACGTCACCAAGTTGGTTTTGCACTTCCTTGATTTTCTTGTCCCAATGATTAGGGACTCTTTTGTAATGGTCATTGAAATGGATCTCGTGGTCCAGAGTTTGGTTTTCCCCCTCATCTTCTTGGAGAGGAGGGTCACTAACGTGGAAGGACGGAGCTGGTGGATGAGGTGGAAGGGCCACCCCTTGGCTCTGAGGAAGGACTTACTGATGCTGCAATGGGGCACCTTGGCGAGCGACCTGGCGGTGGGCGCCCAGCTGAGGACCTCCTTGGCGTCCTGGGCAAGGTGCCTAAGGTGCTCCCCTGGATAGGTGTTCTCCCCCTGGATGTGCACCTTCTTGTCCAGAAAGCATCAGTTGGAGGATCTGCTGGTTTTAGTTTACCAGCAGCTACATCGTCTCTAGTAACATTTGTTGCGGGTTAAGAACGAGATTGGTTGGCAGAGGCAAGACCTCGTCTTCACGTGGTGGATTGTCCTCAGGCTAATTTATGGATCTGGTGGTGATTGCCATAGATATAGAAATAAAGATGATTGGGTGAAAACTTTGTTGTTTTCCACAGACGACACTAAACTGATGATGCACAAATTGATTTTGTGCACTACCTGTAAAGTAATAAATGCAATAAATAAATAAGGAAAGACAACACAAAAAAAATACAATTTAAGTGGTTCAGTCAAGGTGACTTACTCCACCATGAAGGGCTAGAATGGCCCGAGTGTTTTATTGCTTCAAGGAGTGTTGTGTGCTCCAGTGTGAGTGATATGTGAGATACAAGATGTGAGAGATGCCCCCATGTGTAGACGAGACTTACAATTTATAGGCCCCTCCCAATAGATTGAGGCGCCATATTAGTAATAGAAAGACTAATTTGGTGGACTGAGCACCATCCTCATAATAGGTGAGGCAATTGCTGAGAGGGCGTGGAGATCTCCTCAAGACCAAGTCCTAGGATGACGTGACAGACCTCCTCACTCTAGGATGACGTGGATAAGGCTCTCTGATGGTGTTGCTGACTTCTTGACTTTAGTATGACATTGCTCTTGGGGCTTTGGTGAGCATGACTAGAGCTACATCTCTTTTGGGCCGGACCCACTGAGGCTTGTTTGGGCTGGGCCCATATCTGAGTTGGGCCTAATTTGGGTCAGGACCATTATCTGAGTTGGGCCTTGGGTTGGGCCATAAGTGTAGATACCTTACTATGAGATATTTTATCAGGATTATCTCGAAGATTATCCTTTACCCTTCTTTGAAAATACTTAACTTTAATGGAACCTGTTTTTGAGAGTATGAGTTCATATACCTCTCTATCCATATTTTCCTTTAGGGGGAAAACCATTGTCTAATTCCATATACTGGTAGGCAATATACCACGGGTCTTCGATCCAGATGTCGTAATCAAGTTCTAATATCAGAACCGTTTCAACCACTTTAAGTGTATGATATTCAGTGAAATTTAATTCCGGTTTGGCGATTAGGACCTATTTTCATGGATTTCTTATTCCTGATAGTCTGAAATCCTTCATTATCATCGGATGCTTTAGATTTATCTCTGCCTTCTTTAAGAAGAGTTTCAGTAATAGATTTAATCTGTTGAAATGCCATTAATGGAGGTGTAACACCCCCCCCACTACCCAGCAAGATATTGTCCTCTTTGGCACAGGGTCACGGAACACTGTTCTCCTCCCCTGCCCTCAAGGGTTTGTTCCTCCTAGGGGTTCCCTGGGAAAAGGCCTCTTGCAAGGTAAGGGCTGAAGGCTTACTTATAAGCCCAGCAACTCCCCCCTCCGTAACCGATGTGGGATACCAGGATCTCACAATCCACCCCCTCAGGGCTGCACGTCCCCGTGCAGCTAGGTCACGGACTACCGTTCTCCTCCCTCCTACACGCTGACCCGTGCAGGGCCCCACACTCGGCACCGCCAAGGGGTCGGCTCTGATACCATTTGTAACACCCCCCCCACTACCCAGCAAGATATTGTCCTCTTTGGCACAGGGTCACGGAACACTGTTCTCCTCCCCTGCCCTCAAGGGTTTGTTCCTCCCAGGGGTTCCCTGGGAAAAGGCCTCTTGCAAGGTAAGGGCTGAAGGCTTACTTATAAGCCCAGCAACTCCCCCATCCGTAACCGATGTGGGATACCAGGATCTCACAGGAGGAATATATGCGTTAATTTGGGTACGACCCCCTATTCGCCCTCCTCCTCGGCCCCTTGAGGTTCTTCCTCTTCCTCGATTCATTTATGAACCTTATAAAAATTTCCTAGTTAAGAAATCAGGTAAATAATTTAATTCTCTTTCTACATATTTAATCTTAAAATCGAATAATGACAATATAGTTTGCCATCGAACAGATATTTGTTTAGAGACTATATTTTTGACATCTTGTTCTAAGACTGTTTTAGCGGAACTACAATTAATTCTTAACAAGAATTCTTGATTTAGCAAATCAACTTGAAATTTACTTATGCATTTTACAATAGATAATTTTTTTTTTTATAGTTGGATAATTAGATTGGGCTGTGCTCCATTTTCCCGAAGTAAATCTTACAAGTACTTCTTTATTAGTTTTAGGGTGTCTTTTTTTAAGGATTTCACCATATCCTATTTCTGATGCATCAGTTTCTACTACTTTATAATAGTTAGGGTGTATTAAAGATAAACACGGTAGTTGTTTAGCTTTAAGTTTAATCTTTCTTACCGCTTCAATGCGATTATCAGCCCATGCAGATGGATTCTTCTAGAGTCTATTATATAGAATAGCCACATCTTGTGCTAAATTTTTATAAAAGTGTGATAAATAATTAAGACTTCCCAAAAATCTTTGTAGTTGCTTTTTATCTTTTATTTCATTGGAAAATTTAGAAGCAAATTTATTACTTCTTTCTATAGGGACAATATTCCCTTGATTAATGTAGTGTCCAAGAAATCTAACTTAAAGTTGGAACAATTTCATTTTTACTGCAGAAATAACTAAACCATTTCTTTTAATTACTTGAAGAAATGTATCTAAATATTTAAAATGTTGATCAATATAGTCCAAAAAGACGAGAATATCATCTATATAGACAATACAAAATTTTGAATAAGGATAAAAAAATATCATTCATGATATTTTGAAATTCAGAAGGGGCATTTTTAAGCTCAAATGACATTACGTGTCCTTTATAATGAGCAAAAGAAATTGTAAAACCAGTTTTGTACCTATTTGCTTCAACTATTTAGATGTGCCAATTTCGTGACTTTAAATCAAATTTGGAAAATATTTTATCATTATATAATCTGGATAGCAAATCTTTTTTATTAGGGATAGGATAATGTATCCATTTAAGAACCTTATTAAGATATTTGCACAACTCTATGGTGAGTAGCTTTATGAATTAAGAGCTTATTTAATAAAGCTTCAATCTCTATTTTACAGAGTTCTAAATATTCTTTATTCATTTGTGTTGGTCTAGCTTTAGTAGGAATATCCTTTTCATTAAATCGTTGAATATAAAGAAGAGTAACTACATGTTTTTCCTATCCCAAAATGTTGTAGGAATATTGCTATATATTTCACGAATCATTTTATCCTCTAGTTGTTTTAATGTAGTTTTAAACTAAGAAGTTTCCATTTTCTGAAAAATATTCAAAATCTGAATTTCTTGTTGTAAGAAGTTTATTTGATTTTCTTTTTGACTTATATTTTTTTTATTTGATTTATCATTTTTACTTGAGGTGGAGTTATAAACTCAAATAAGATTTTTTGTCCTTGTAAGTAGGTCATAATCCTTTAGAATCTATTCTTTCAATTGGCTCGATAAGGGCTAAAAAATGGTGTTCCTAGAATCACAATTGATTCAAGTTTCTTATGAGCATAAAGGTAGTTGAAATACAAATTCTTTGGTTACAGATTAATACCTTAGATAATTTATATCTAATGTTTAGCTTTAATACATCCGCGGTGCTTAAAGATTGAGTTATTTTTTCAGAATATTGAGTTAGAATTAATCTTTCTTTAATGCAGTTCATATTTGCTCCACTAAGGCAATAGTTTCCATGGTGAATTCTTCATCAATTACCAAAGTTACTTTAATATACCATTTCTGATACTTAATTGTTTCTAATATATTCAAGTAGCTTTCATCAGGAGGGTTTTCTTTATAAGTTTCTCCAGGAATAGGTTCTTTTTCTAAAATTATTAACCTATTTTTTATTATCCTAATTTTAGCTTTTAGCTAATTTATTTCACATTTAAGATCTTGTACAGATGTATCCTTTTCTTTTATTATTAATAATTCAGATTCATTATTAAACCTATCCATTACTTCTTTCAATGAATATGATTTTGTTACAGAAGGTTTCTTTTCCTCAGAAGTTAATTGCAAATATTGTTCTATGGCTCTTCTTTTAGCTATAGGATCCTGAATTTGATTTATAAAATCTAAAATCATGGTTTGATTTTGATTAAGGTATTTATACTTAATCCATTAATGTCTAAGATTGCTTTATAATAATTAGTTTGAGTCTGACAAGTAGATGAATAGGCTTATCCTTTAATTCTGAGTCGAAATTTTTTGATTCATCATCATCAATATTATAAATATTTTTGTCAGAATTATCAAACGAATAAGATTCTAAATCTTCTTTTAGTTCAAAATTGATAATGATTTTGAGTATTTGTTCTTTAAGATCTTCATCTTGGATTATTTCATTAATCTTTTGTTTCGTTGCACATTTATTGGCGTAATGGCCTATTTTCCCACATTTATAACGTTTAGGGCTCATTTGGTGAATGTATTATGAGGGGATTAAATATTGGATTGTACTTTTTTTTATTTAATCAGGCCTAATACTTTGTTTGATAAACAAATTTGATACCGTATTAATTTAAAAAACGTACACTTATCGTATATTTTTTATACGATAGACCTGTATTATGAAGGTTTGTTAATACCACCAAAAGATGTGGTATTATAATCCAACTCAAACGTATTATTCTATATATTTACTATTATAACCCCTCAAGTGATAAATTCAAATAGTCATTAATGTAACAAATACTGATTGAGAGTATTTTTGTTAATTCAACATTAATACGTTGAAATAATTTTCTAACCAAACAACCGATTGGATTAAATAACTATTATCCAATGCTTATATTGTGTATTGTCCAACACTAGATAAAATTATGTATTATTCTAATACGATATTTAATCTTATCTTTAATCCATCTATATTGTATTAGATTGTATTATTTTATCTAATCTATTCATTTTTAATACGGCAACCAAACAAGCCCTTAATGTCTTTCTTTGGTTTAATTTTATATACTTTTTTTTATTTTTAGTTTTACTAGGTTTATCATACCTCTGTTTCCTTTTTATTTTTTATTTTTATAAGGTTTGTAAGTCATATAGATTTTTTTTTTTTTAATTTTGAGGGTAATTTTTAGGTATCTCAATATTATAGGCAAATTGGTTACAAAATTCAGTTGATTCTTTTCCTTGTTAATCTTTGACTTTTTAGTTGTGCTTTAAGATTTAAGTCATTACAGAGAACTAATCCTTTAGAAATACATTCAACAATTAACTCTCCACAAGTATAATTTTCATATGAGATTTTAATTCCTCCATGCCTTTGTCTAAGGTTTATTCTTATTTTTTCAGCAAATAAGCTTAGTAATCTTGAAATAAAATTTTCTTTCCAGAATTCATTATTCGCATTAGTTCTCATTAAAGCCTTGAATAAATATACATCTTTATACTATCTGAAATGAGTTAAGGTTGGACATCTTAGATTCTTTAAAATTTTTTTATTTTTATCAGTATTTTGTAGATTATTTCCTACAAAATGTTTTAAGATAATCAGTACTAATTTGTACACTGCATCTTCTTTTGTTAATATTGTACCATTTGTTGATGTTCCAATTTTTACAGCATTTAATATCTCATTTTTCTGAATTAAAGTGAGACAATTATCCCACCACCCTTTTAATTGACCTATAAAGTCGGCAGTTATAAATTCAACTATTCTTTTATCAGAATTGTGATTGGCTTTACGAACTAAAGCGTACATTAACATTTGATATAAAACTTGATAAATTACATATTCTGAAATTCCATCAATATTCCAGTCATATATGGATGATCCATCATAAGAACTTTGATCAATTAAAAAGTTTTCTTCATACAAAATATCTAGTGGAGTTGGTCTTTGGTAATAAGCTTTCATTGGTGTTGTTTGAGCATTTATATTTATATTTTTATTTACCTTTGGCTTGGAATATCCAATTCTATTTATTTCGAATTGCATCTGATGCAATGATTCCTTCAATTGCTAAATTTCATTATCAATTTCATAAGTTTCTTCTTTATTAGAAAGAACATTTATTGATAAATCCTTTAATTTCTTCTTTAATGCATTTATAAAATCATCCTCCACTTTGTAGTGTAAATTAAAGTGTTTTGTACCCAGAACAGGTTTTATATTAACTTCCACAATTATGGGGGTTTTTCCCTTTGATGTGTTACTATCATACTATTGGTTCGTCTTGATTAAATTTTCTATTTTATTTAATTTTTTTCCCATTAATTGGAGAGAAACATTAGTATAATTATGTTGTTAAATTGGGATATTTTTACTAATATCATTGTCCTTAGTTTGATAGCAAGCATTCATTACAATTTCACCTTCCTTAGTGACCCATTTTACAGGTTCAGCCGCTGAAGGGTAATAACTAAAATATTTTTTTTCCTTTAAGGTTTCCCATTTTTGTTGAAAATTTTCAATAGCATTTAATTGCTCAGTATCAGGTGGAGCATAAGGAATCTTTGTAGAAAAGAATAAAAAATTTCTTTATATTTAATCAAATCATCCTCGTTAAAATTCTAAAAATACCATTTTCAAAATTCTTGATATTTAGGAAGATAAAACTCTTTATTAATATCTTGTTTATTTACTTCGAATTCTATAGATTTCAAATTCATAAATTATATTTGAAATTCGATTTTCGGATACAACTGATTCATAATCTTCTTCATAAGAAGATTCATTATCGGGCTTATGTTCCTTACATGTATCTTTAAGTATTGATGATGTGGATTTCCTATAAGGAAGATTTTTCTCTAAAGGTGTTGGTGTTCTATTACTGATTCTTAATTTAGAATAATTATCTCTTGAAAACTTAATTAAAACATCTCTGTCTGATGTTTGTCTTATTTGACTTATTTCTTGGTTTATAACATGTTGTTGAGGTACGATAGACTCGAGAGTCCAAGTACTGGGAAATTGAATATCTTTCCATTTAATGTTTTTAGGAATTATAACTTGATTTTTTATCAAATTAGTTTCTATCAATGTTTTTGACCTTTAAGGTTATGAATTCTAGCTTATGGAGATAAGGTATTCATTACTTTGTAATATACTCTATATGTTAATGTCATTACATCAATTCCTTCTTTAAAATTATATCTAGTGGATTGGATATTAATGGTGAGAACATCTAAAATGTTCGTATATGTTAAAAATATTGATAAATTTGGAAAATAATTAAAATATTTTGGTCTACTACTTAAACTAGATTGCATAACTCTCATTAAAGATTGATCAAAATCTAATCATCTTGCATCCCTTAATACTAAGATAGAACATGTATTTAATCCCAGTAACACAAGACCAATATGCAAAAAATGATAATTTTCAGTATGTTTAAGTATTTCTCACTCTGTTAAGAGTTGTACCATATTTTCTTTTTTTTTTTTTGGGACGGGGAAGGGGAAAGAGAAGGAGAACTTGAACCCTTGATCTCAAGAAGGCAAAGCTTTACAAGATAAGAAGTACTAATGGACCAAATGCTCATTGGTGAGTTGTACCGTTACACATGATTTATCAAATGATAATGTTCATTTTAATGATTTAATCATAATAATTGACTTAAAAGTCAAAAGTTCGTATATTATAATTTTTTTAGTAGCATATTGGGGAATATTTTAACTTTGTAATTTTGTAACACCCCGCATTTTCTTTTATATATGTATATAGATATATAGTAAATAATTGTCGTAAAAATGTGGATATGTGTAGTAATGTGTGTTTGAATTTGGTAGATTGAAAAAGTAGAGATTTAAAATGTTAGTGGAAATAATAGTTGAAATTTAGTTTTAATAAGTGAAAATATGAAATTTTAGGTCCTAGAACTTGTATTAAATAGGTTTGGTGTAAAAATATGTGTTGGAGAGGTTTGAGATGGATTTGGTTGGCTTAGGAATGAATTGGAAAGGGAAAAGGGATGAAACAGGACGTGAGCAGTGCACTGGCTGCAACTTCAAGCGCGATTTTGACCTTGATGCAGTCGATATATCTCAAAACTCAAAACATGAAAGTTGTAGAGATTTTTCTTAGAATTCCATATCATCTTGAATCATCTCAATCGGAGCTCTGATGAGAGAGTTATTCCCAGATAACGAAGTGATGTCAAAACAGCCCAATTAACTAAAACAGTGCACTGGCTGCAACTTCAAGCCCGATTTAGACCTTGATTCAGTCAATATATCTAAACCTCAAAACATGAAAGTTTTAGAGCTCTTTCTTATCATTCCAAAGAATCTTGAATCATCTCAATCGGAGCTCGGATGAGAGAGATATGCCCAGAAAATGAAGTAATGTGAAAACAGTCCAATTAGCTTCGTTTTGCATTTAATGTCTCCATTTGCATCCTAAATCAAAATGTAAGAATAATGAGTATATTTAGGCTAAAAATAAGAATAAAAGGCTTTAAGAAGCACCCTTTATCTCCTTTTATTTGCAAACAACGCAAAACTTCATTAATAGCCGGTTCGGATGGGTAAAATAGAAACTTTAGTATTTCGGGTGTACGTTGACTTTGGTTTTGAGATAAATTATAAAAATAAATGTTTTTAGGTTAAAATAACATTAAAAATGAATCTGGAACATCGAAATACCTTAGGGTAGTCATATGGATCAAATTGAAGATTCTTAGTGGTAAAACCATAATTTTGGAGAAAACCAAAACAGACTGTGAACAGTGAATTTCGGGGCTGAGGTGTTTTAAACCCCATTTTCATCCAATTTCCCTCATTTATTTCACTCCACTCTCACCCCACACCTCTCGGAACCCTAGAGAGCATTAGAGAGGAAGAAAGGAAGAGAAAAACAAGAGATTTTAGGGTAGATTCAAGATCAAAGCTCAAGTTCTTCCTACAAACTAAGGATTCAAAGTAGGGATTTTCTCTCATTCACTTACATTGAGGCTAAGGTATTTATATATGTATGTTTTTGGCTATCAATGGTATATATATATATGCTATGGAATCATCATCTCTTAGACTTTTTGCAAGGATTACATGTTTTGAACAAAGTAGGGTTTAATACCTATGAAATCTCCTTTCTAGTTTTAAAACCCTAATTTTTTGAGAGTGATGTATTTCCTTCCTAAATACTTTCTTTATTATGAATTTCGAAACCTTAGTGCTTTGTGTTGGGTAGAAAAATGATGTTATTGTAATCTCATGTATTTTCTTAGTTGGTTATGGAATTGTTACATGATATATTTTGGGGATTTTGGATAGATGCTTGTAAATTAAGATAAATGTTGGAATTGTATGCTTGGTTGGGTTGTTTGTGATGCACATGAGTGAGAAGTTCCTTGTAAGGATGTTCACCCCTTCCTAAGAGGTTCCCGGTAAGGATGCTTGAAAAACAAGATAGTGATTGGTGAGAGGTTTCATGTAAGGATGCTCATCTATTCTCAAGAGGTTCCGAGTAAGGATGCTTGAGAATCAAAGGGGACCTAAAGGGGGGTGGAGGTTACCACAAAGTATGCCACCTACCGAAAGAATTGTTGGGAATTGGTTATGATAATTAATGGTTATTATTTGTATGTGGTGCTCGTTTATTCATTTAAGTAATGTTTTTAAATAAACTTGAGATCCTTTTTAAATGTCACTGCTTTATTTCAAATTATGTATGCATGTTATGTTAAAATTGAGACCGACTGTTTTAAATGCTTTTCTAAACCTTGTATGGGTTTGGGAGAATTTTTCTTCAGAACTTCGTGCTCACCCCCTATAGCTAACATTTTTCAGATTACCCGCTTGAGGAGGAGGACGTAAGGGACAAGGAGCTCACTACTTGAGAGACTCCACTGGCGGGAGTGTGGATCCCGAGGTGGACGCATAAAGCGACCTCCTTTCCTTTTTTACTAGACTAGGACATTCTTTTGGAACATTGTGTTGTCTAGCTTTTTTTGTTTATTCTGCTGCACTTCTTTAATTAATTTTTGAGATGTAATAGCCATAACTTGGGCTTATTCTTTTGGATAATGTTGTAAATATTCGTTGATGACAAATGAAGTCTTGTTTCTTAAGAGATTATATTAGTGCTCTCATGATATGAATAGTTTTAGAATGTAATGCCGTCCAGAGTATGTTTTGGGGTGTTACAAATTTACTCTCAATATCTAAGAATTCTACTTCTACCATATTTTTTACAAATTCTTCTTTGTGTTTATTTTTATTATTAAACATATTCCACAAAGCCATAAAGGACTCTAGAGAGATTTGTTAATGCATATGTTTCATTATTCTTTCTAAGTTGCTCTAGTAACTTGTTTTTTAATTTTGCTACATTAATGCTACAGTGACATTTGCTATAGTAATTTTGCTACAGTTTTCTTTTTCTCTTTCCTTACTCTTGCTATCAACAATTTATAGGATAAACTTGGCTTCACTCCTCTTCATGTAAACAGTCTAAAATCCTAATACGACTTTGATGCAGAACCATGAGTATGAAGAAAAGGTTAATATAACATAATTATTCTAACAAAGTCAACATAGCATTAGTATAGTGAATTTAAATCATAGTTATCATAATATCACAGAATTAATAGATCTACATTTACATTAACAAAGCGTTTAAGCTAGTATGACTCTGACTATGGAATCAAATTTCCTCGCAACTATCTTCCCCTTGAATCCTGGTTGGCAGCCTAGATTGATCTCTAAGACTGATCTTCCCGTTGGCTTTGCTACAGTAGCACACACAGTGTAAGGTTAGCGGGTGGCATAGCGAAATTCCTCATTCAGATGACTGGACAACCTCTCGACGGATCAATTTTAGTATAAAGGTAAGGTCTCTCGTTGAGGTGCCGTCAAAGCCAACTTTTGGGAGTCTTTTCCCATTTCCAAGTTGGTTAGTTTGGCGGCAAAATCATTTAAGTTGTCTCTCGCATATATATACAAACTAAAGTAGAGCTGAGTTTGAATTTTGGAGACAAAGAAAGGTTCAGATTGTTTTGAGACAAAACATAAATATATCCAACAGATAATATAATCTCAACATAAAAGACGGTTCAGATTATCTCATAAATACTGATTTGACGGTCTACAGTGAGTACTAAATTTTGTTTTCCCGCTCCAACAATATTTCGTGAATCATGCCTCTCTCTCCCAATCTCTTACGCCTCTATCATTGCCTTCCAAACTCATCCCCAAAATCTCTCTCATGGAATCCATTTCAATCTCACATCTGTCTCTCTCCCAATCTTAAATATTTTGTAAATCTTAATTCCCAAAATCTTTCCCTCTGTTTATATGCTTTCCAAATATGCCACCTTTGTCAAATATCTCTCTCACACCCAGCTCTCTCTCATGCCTCTCTCAATTGCTGCCCTCTTCTACGAAGCAACGCCACTACTACGACCACTGCCATGACCACTGCCAACAACAACCAGTAGTTACTCAGGTGTCTCTCTAACACATCTTATCTCTTTTTTTTTTCTCTTTCTCTCTGTCACTTGAAAGCCCTCTTGTTGTTCCTCCCAGCCTATCACGCCCCAAATTTCATAAAAGCGTGATTAAAACAAATGCTTTGTTTATTTAAAAAAACACATGCCGGTATGTTGTAAAAACATCTAGGAAAGTATCTCTTTAGTTGAAATAAATCAATCAAATTTTTTTTTTAAATTTCAGTAGAGTTTCCTTTGAAATTGGGCTTCCAACTAGTTAGTAAGAGCATCCCTGTGAAAGCATAACATAATTTAAACTAGCTAAATATCCACAACATGCCTCCATCCAAAAAAAAATATAATCCAACTAAATCCGGGGTGGCAATTAGAGGCCCACGAAGTCCTCCCAAACCCGGATACATCCAGCACCAATATATACCACAACTTAGTACCAAAAGTCATAACTTTACATTACCACACCCAAAATAGTAATCTCTCTATGGGATGATCAAGTGTACACCAAAAATGCCTCAAGACAACCTTTTCAAATACAATGCTTGAGTGCTAACATTTCTACATAAGTTCTAAAAGTAAAAACAAAAAATTCCAAAAGAGATTTTTCTAGTCCAAGCTCCCACAAGCATTCTATCACTTATGTCCCAAGATGCATGCTAGTCTCTGAAAATATTAGTAAGAGATGAGCAATCATACGCTCAGTAGGATAATCCTTTTCTCAAGCATTTACAAAGTTTTAAAACCAACATTCCACAAATCATACTAATAAGTAATGAAAGCTTTCTATAATTAAATATAGATGCAAGATAATAAGTAAAACATTTATAAAAATCTCCCAACACCTCAACATTAGAAATGTACAAGATATAAATTAAAGTCAAACCATCATAGCAAATACCATGAATGCCTCGCATACGGACAATATCATAAATCACACCAATTCACGGATGAACCATCCCCGGAGAACCTTTTGGGCTTGCACCCTAGGGTCTCATCGCCCTTCTTGCTTTTCACGGGGAACGTGTGGGGAACAACTTGTGACACCACATAGGCTATCATCGAAAACCAATACCACAACCAATCCCCCTTAGGACTAGTAGTCGCCTTGGCAACCCACTCAATAGGCCCCAACCGTCTACTAACCCTTTGGCTGTTAGTATCGAGCATACATTTTTCAAAAATCATTATTTTCTATATCCATAAATTCTTTTGAAAACACATGTCATAACTTTAACATTTTATTAAACATGTGGTAAGCTCAAATCTCAAAAGTTGCATTTTCAAAGCAACACAACCATTTCCAAGAGAAAATAAGTCGTATATATTATGTACAAAATAATAGCATACTTCAAAACCCCCAAATCATAGGTTTAATCAAATACCCATAATTAAAATCAAACTAAGGCATTCCATTTCCAAGAGAATAAGTCATATTATGTACAAGATCATAACATACTTTAAAACCCTCAAATCATTAGTTTTATCAAATACTCATAACTAAAATCAAACAAGGGTTTCAAACCCATAACACTAAAATCATTTCCATTTCTAAGAGAATAAGTCATATTTTGTACAAGATCATAATATACTTCAAAACCTCCCAAATCATAAGTTTAATCAAATACCCATAACTAAAATCAAACAAGGGTTTGAAACCCACCATACTAAAATCATTTTTATGCATGTAGGTTCACAAATTTAGGCATATTCAACACTATATCAAGGTTTATAACAAAAATTTTGCCATCAACCACATAGTAAGATTTAACTAAAGAAAATACATGAGATGCACAATATAAATGAAAGAGAAAGGAAAACCCTATCTAAAAATCAAGAATTCCAAGTCAAATTCGTAGGATTTTCAAGCAAACTCCAAGCTTTATGGACCTTCTTCTTCCCTTTTCTCTTTCCCTTTATCTTCTCCTAGGGTTCTAAGAGATTTTGGGTAAGAGTGGAATGAAAAAATGGAAGAAAAGGGGCTGAAATCTGTGTTTTAAACACAGTAGTCCCGAAATTCACTGTTTATGAGCTGAAAAATATATTTTTTTCTCTGAAATTACGATTTTACCACTAAACATTCTAATTTTGATCCATATGACTACCCTAAGGTTTTTCGATGTTCCAAATTCATTTTTAATGTTATTTTAACCTAAAAACATTTAGTTTTATGATTTATCTTAAAACTTAAGTTAATTTACACCCGAAATACTAAAATTACTATTTTACCCCGTTGAATCGCTATATAAGCTAAACGGCTATTCTAAGTTTTTCGGACCTCCCGGATTCAATGGTAATGTTATTTTGATCTAAAAATATTAATATATTTACTTAGTTACCCTTATCAACCTTAAACACCACCAAAAATTAAATTTGACCCAAAATTCAATACGTTTGTACTTCAAACTTATGCAACTATTCTTTTAACAACAATTCAAATTTTTCTCATCATTTTAATTATTTTAAAAATACTAGAAAGTTAATATCTTTTATATTTATATAATAAATAGGATCTCACAATCTACCCCCGTTAAAATATTTCATCCCCGAAACTTGTTACTAACCTCCAAGGTCGAAAAGATGTGGATAGCGTGCTTGCATATTGGTCTCCAATTCCCATGTAGCTTCTTTGACGCCATGGTGTTGCCATAACACCTTCACAAGAGGTATAAATTTGTTGCGTAGAACTTATCAAGAATTTGCATTGACGCTTCATTGTAGCTTATGTCTTATTTGGATGTCTTGCCAATCAAGAATATGTGATGTGTTGGGCTCACATTTTCGTAGCATGAAAACATGGAACACGTCATGAACTCTCGAAAGCTGAGGTGGTAAAGCAAGCTTGTATGCCACCATCCCTACTCGTTTCACTATTTCAAAAGGTCCAATGTACCTTGGAGCCAACTTCCTTTTTTCCAAAAATGAAGTACTCCTTTGCGAGGTGACACCTTCAAGAACACATAGTCACCCTTTTAAAACTCCGATGGCCTCCTCCTCCTATCCACATAACTCTTTTGTTGGCTTTGAGCTGTGCGTAGTCGTTCTTGAATTAATTTTACTTTTTCAGTTGTCTCCTTCACTATCTTCGGACCAAATAAACTACTCTCCCCCACTTTTGCCCAACACAAGGGCGATCTACAAGGTCTACCATATAATGCTTCATAAGGTGCCATGCCAATGCTAGATTGAAAACTATTGTTATATGCAAATTCCACCAATGGCAGATGATCACTCCAACTTCCTTTGAAGTCCAACACAAAAGCTTATAACATGTCCTCCAAAATATGTATCACCCTCTCAGATTGGCCATCTGTTTGAGGATGAAAAGAAGTGCTAAATTTAACTCTGTCCCCATAGCTCGTTGTAGACTTTGCCAAAATTGTGCTACAAAATGAGAATCACGATCCGACACAATAGAGAGTGGAACTCCATGTAATGTAACAATCTCACGAATATAAAGCTTGTTCAGGGTCTCTAAAGTGTCAGTGGCCTTGATACTCAAGAAATGAGCGGACTTGGTGAGTCTATCTACAATGACCCATACGAAATTATGCCCTCGCGAAGTCCACGAAAAACCAGACACGAAATCCATGGTGATGTGATCCCACTTCCACTCTGGGATAGGCAAGGACTGTAGTAATCCTCCGGGTTTTTTATGCTCAACCTTCACTTGTTGACACACTACACATCGTGCTATGAACCTTGCCACATCTTTCTTCATCTTTTCCACCAATACTGACGTTTTATGTCCCTATACATTTTTGTGCCACCGGGTGGATCACAAAATTAGAGCGATGACACTTTCCAAGTATCTCCTCCTTTAAGGATGAATCATCCAGTACACATAGCTTTTCCCCATATCTCAGTTCTCCATTTCTCAAAAACCAACCTTCAACTACTTCCCCATTTTTCAATTGAGCTCGAATCGACTCTAAGGAAGGATTCAAGCATTGTAACTCAACAACCCTACGTTGGAGGGTAGGTTGTGCCACAAGGTTAAACATGCATGGTCGGGATCCATCTCCTCCAACCAATAGATCATAGTCTCCAAGTGCATCCATCATCTGTCATTTACTTGTCAACATACCACTAACTTCACCACGTGACTTTTTACTCAAGCATCTGCAACCACATTGTCTTTCCCAGGATGATAGCTAAGGGTAAAGTCATAATCTTCTAGATATTCCATCCAACGTTGCTGGCGAACATGTAGATCCTTTTGTGTGAAGATATACTTCAAACTCTTGTGATCGGAGTATACTTGAAACCATTCTCCATACAAGTAACAATGCCATAATTTGAGGGCAAATACAACAACGACAAGTTCCAAATCATGAGTGGGATAATTTTGCTCATGGGTCTTCAATTGTCTTGAACCATAAGCTATGACATTCCCATGTTGCATCAACACACACCCAAGTCCCCATAATGAAGCATCCATATACACGTTATAGCCCTCACCACTAGCAGGTATAATGAGAACAGGTGCTATGGTTAACCTTCTCTTCAAAATCTCAAAAGATTGCTCACAATCTTCGTTCCACTCAAACTTTTCCCCTTTTCAAGTAAGTCGCATCAATGGCATAGATATACGAGAGAATTCTTCCACGAACCTCCGATAATAACTGGCTAGTCCCAGGAAGCTTCGGACCTCGGTCACATTCTTGGGTCGATCCCATTTCAAAACTACTTCAATCTTGGATGAATCCACTGACACTCCTTCCTTGGATACTACATGTCCCAAAAACTTGACTTCTCTCATCCAAAACTCACATTTGCTCTTTTTAGCGTACAACTTGTGTTCCCTCAATGTTTGCAAAACTGGCTTGTGGTGTAGTTCGTGCTCCTCATGTGTTTTAGAATAGATGAGGATTGTTGTCAATGAAGACAATGATGAATTGGTTAAGGTAGGGCCGAAACACACGATGCATCAAATTCATAAAAGTCGCAAGTGCATTGGTGAGTCCAAACGGCATCACCACAAACTCAAAGTGCTCATACCTTGTCCGAAAAGCGGTCTTAGGATTATCTTCATCTCTAATTCTCAATTGGTGATACCCCGTGCAGAGATCAATCTTTGTATAATAGCGAGAACCCTTCAATTGATCAAAGAGGTCGTCGATGCGAGGTAGAGGATACTTGTTCTTTATAGTCACCCGATTCAACTTCTTATAGTCCACACACAATCTAAGGGTTTTATCTTTTTTCTTCACAAAGAGAACTGGAGCACCCCAATGTGAAGTACTCAATTGTATAAACCCAAGGATAAGAAACTCATCTAGTTGTTTCCTTAACTCCTTCAACTCCAACAGTGCCATGCAATAAGGAGCAATGGATATCAATTCCGTGCTAGGGTAAAGCTCAATAGAAAACTCTATTTCCCTCAATGGAGGTAATCCAGGCAACTCATCGGGAAAAATGTCAAGAAAGTCGGATACTACAAGAATAAAAGTGGACTCCAAATCATCTCGTTCTTCTCCAGAAATGTGGGCTAAAAAACTTAGGCTACTCCCAATATCAACCTTCAGAACGTGTTTCCCCGTTGTAGGGAGATGTCGAGGGATACTATTTTCACCCATGAAATAGAAAAGTATATCCCTCGGTGCGTGAAATACCACTTTCTTCCAGTAGCAATCCATAGTAGCATGGTAGGAAGAGAGTAAATCCATTCCAAAAATAACATCATACCCCATCATCTCCAATGTGAAGTACACCATTTCTACACACTCTAGTTGTTCCCAAACAATCCCCGGTAGGTAGATCTACATATAGCATATAACCCAAAGGCTCAAACTCCAACCCCAATGCAACGACATATGATGTACAAATAAAAGAATGGGTTGCCCCAGAATCAAACGAGATACGAGCCCATGAATTATAAAGGAGAATCATACCCTCCACTACTGCATTAGAAGCACTCCCATCAGGTTGAACTAAACCATAAATGCGAGTTGAGGCGTCAGTGCCCTGAGTCTTGGTTCCCTGTGTAAAACTCAGTAAATTTAAACTTTTATAAACAAGGGTAAAACGATAATTTTACCGCTACAGTACGGGTTAAAAACCTAAAATTTTTTAGATCTCGGATGACAAAATGGACCTCATCGTTGGATTCTTCTCGCAAAATCTAGTTACCACGTCAAATTTCATAGAATTTCAAGATAGTCGAATTTTTTACGTTTTACCAGGCGGTCGAGTCTAGAGTGACCCAAAAACGGAATTTTCAATAAAATTTTGGAAGTTGAAAAATAATTAAAGAAAAATTAAAATAAAATTAATTTGAATTTGAACCGGGACAAAATTTAATTATTTCGGGATAAAAACAGACCCGAAAACAAAAGGGCAGTGTGGCACATTGTTGGCCAAGTTTTCTAAAACTATAAATAGGGAAAAATCTGACTTTTTGGCCCATTTTTGATCAGTCGGTTAGCCGATAGAGAAGAGAGGGAAAAGAGAGGGAAAAGAGTGGATTTCTCCAGCTTCTCTCTATGATCTACGACTCCACGGATTTCGAATCCACTCGAGCCAAGGGAAAAAGTCGATCTCTTCGCCAAGGGCTACGCGACCTCACCAAAAATGACGGGTTTCACTTTAATGCCCCAAAACCCACCGTGAGAGCATTAAAATCTATAAACCATTCACATCATGAGAGCAACAAAATAATTTCATCATTAAAGAAATTTCATCCATCAAGTATCACATTTACAATATTATCCAAAAAGAATAGGCCAACCATGACCATTACATCCCAAAAGAATGTGATCGACTATCATAATTACATCCCAAAAGAATCACGTTTAAACTTGCAGCGGAATAACAAAAGATCAGTCTAGACTTCACAATATTTCCAGAATGAATTTCCTATTCTAGAATAAAAATAATGTAACTCTAAGCATTCACCTCGAGATCCACGTTCCCTTCTATAGGAGTCTCCTAGTGTGCCAGTTCATCCACTCCCAACTCCTCCTCTAGGACATAATCTAAAAAATATTATTTGTAAGGGGTGAGCACTAAGCTCTATAGCAACATTTCTCCCATACTCGAACAAGGTTTAGAAAAACATATAAAAATGGTCGGACACCTTTCACAAATAGCATATATGAATTTTGAAATAAAATAGGGACAATTAAATAGATCTCAAGTTTAAGCAACAACAGTAATTTAATGCATAAGTGAAACCAATATACAACTAATAATCCATTCCACCATAAACCGTTTCTCCCAAGTTCTTGCGGAATCCCATACTTCCCAAGATTCTTGTAGAAACCATTTCTGGTACAATGAAAAATAACCCACCACTGTAATATATGACTAACAATTCATTCCACCATAAACCGTTTCTCCCAAGTTCTTGTAAAATCCCATACTTCCCAAGATTCTTGTAGAAACCATTTCTGGTACAATGAACAATAATCTATCACGGTATTAGTATCTCAGATATGAAGTAAGACCTTGCATGGTCACCATCGAAAACATCATGTCTCACATATCCACAAACACAAATTCTCGCAAGGATATCCAACCTTTGGGAAGGACGTGTGCCAAGACTATGACAGTGACGAATCCAACCCAGGCATTAGTATACTAATCCTCTGACACGGCACCCGTGAGCTAATAGTGGTTTGGTCCTCGCAAGGCACCAACCCCACTACGAGTGGTAGGATATGTCCAAACCCGCACGGAGTAAGGAGACGTCTACCCACTCTATGATACCCGGTCAATCGTAGCCTATGTTTATCCAAACAACCACACAAGAGATACAATACCAACAATTCCATCAATAATAAACAATTTCCAAAACCCCCAATTCCATGGGTATTTTCAAGAACACAAATAATTTCAACAATCTCCAAATTTTCACATGTATCATTTCAATAGAACATTGAAGAAAATGCAAGAGATCATCCTCAATATCATTTTATTACTCAACACAGAGCACTAAAATTTTTGAAACTAAATTTAGGTGAATATAGAGGGAGAAATCCATATTTTCCCAAAAACTAGGGTTTTAAAGCAAGAACAAGAGATTTCATGGAATCAAGAACAAATGCATATAGAATTTGGATATCAAGAACAAATGAATATCAAGTTTTGGTCTCAAGAACAAATGAATGATCGAGGTTTGAATTCAATACAAAGGAATATCAAATTTAGATATCAAGAACAAATAAATATAAAGTTTTGGTCTCAAGAGCAAATGAATAATCAAGGTTGGAAATCAATACAAAGGAATATCAAATTTAGAGATCAAGAACAAATGAATATCAAGTCTTGAAATCAAGAACAAATGAACATTAAGAGAAAAATCCATATTTCTCAAAGAGAACTAGGGTTTTTATGGCTATTTAACCATAAATACTTTCAAGACATGGTGATATTTGTAAGAACTTCAAGAAACAAGTATTTCATAGCATATATCTAAGATTTAGAAGCAAAACATACATATATATATAAACCCTAACCTCAATGGACAAGAATGGAAGAAACCCCCTACCTTGTTTGTAATTTGGGAAGAAATGTAGAAGATTTGATCTTTCCCCCAAGTTGAATCCACTCTTAATCTCTTGCTTTTCTCCTACTTTCTTCCTCTCTAGGACTTTCTAGGGTTATAAGTGTTGAAATGGGGTTAAAGAAGGCATCCTAATGGGTTTTACTGAGCGTACCGGTACGCTGTACCAGTACTATTTAACTTCTGGAGTTTGAAGTATCGGTACGCAGTACTGGTATGCCGTATTGGTACGCTGTACCGGTATACTTTGTCTATTGAAACTTTCAGTGCAATTTTGGCCTATTTAGAGGTTGAATTGGAGAATTTTCATGCAACACACTTTTGTAGCCCTAAAAGTCTACTATCTACTTTCAAAATTTTAGATCCAATGGAATTTAGAATAAAAAGTTATGATCAAAACACTAGACAGTGTCCAAAATCCTTTTTACCTAAATTCTCTCTAGAATGTGTTTTAACTCCGAAATACTTCCTCACTTCTAATATACCCCATATCACCTCTCCCAAGGTTTATCGACCTTTTGAATTCAATGGAGACCTTATCTTGATCTAAAAATATTTAGAAACTTACCTAATCATTATTCTCCAATTTAAACATATTCAAAACTAAGTTTGACCCAAAAGTCAATTCATCCAAAACTCAAATTTCATGATCAATCTCTTAACAATAATTCTAAGTTTCTAAAATTATTTTATTCATATTAGGAGAACTCTTAAGATAATAGTATCCTTTTTTATTTTATTTTATTTTAATATGGGGTCTTACATTCATCGAAGGTTAAAAAACGAGATTTTGGGAAAGTGAAGATTCAAGATTATTTTAGATTCTTGGAGCTTCCCAACGTCATTTTACGCTTCAAGAGGTAGGGGTTCTCCTACTTTGGTTCATTTTTCACTTGTAGTGTTATATGAAATGTATGGGTTAAAAGGGAATATGTATTTTACTCATTTATGCATATGACATGGGTGAAATGAGTGTGAAAAATGAGTATGTAATGGGTTGAAATAGAATTTCCTAGCTTGAAATTGTGATGTGGAAATTACTTGGTTGGTAATTCTATGGGAAAGGTGATTATATGAGCATGCTATATGTTTTATATTATACTTTGTGAATGAGGTGGAAATCTTTGTGTGATAACATGAATTGTTGCCTTGAAGGTGTTTGTCAAAATGCCTATGTGTGGATTAAGTTGTTATGACATGATGATGTATAACATGCTTAGTAAATGTGTTGGAAAAAAATATTAGTATGTACTCATTGATATATTGACATTGTAATGATTCATGAGATTTATATGCTTTTAATATGAATTTCCATGGAATATGTGGATATATGGTTAAATTGTTCATTTGACATCCATTGCATCTTAGGCATACTCTAACATCGCATTCATGGGCTTAGGCATGAGTGTGGGTATGTGGGTATGTGTGATGCATAGTTTAAATCAAACATCACATATGGTAGTTGATGGTGGGCTTGAAGAAGTGGAATTGAAAATTTCACTGAGTCGCACGGTTGCATGCATGAAAAATTGGGTCGGGGTAGCAAGAAGGGCTAGACTATCCCTTGGGTGAGAGGCCCGGTGATTGGATACGCACTCCGTTGGTATAAGAGCCCAAGAAGTGTGTCGGTGTACGCGAAACTGTTGGTGGAAGTCCATAAATTTCATGTCGGCTAGGTGCCGTTGGTGTAAGTCCATAAATATCCACCCCATATAAAGACCTAGAGATTTTGAATAGCCATTTAGAGGACAATATAAATGGCGGGAGCTAGAGGGGCTCAGTTTTATATGCATTAACATTTGCATGTGTTGAGGAGTTGGGAAAAGGCTCAGGGTTAAAATGCAGGAGTGAATCTCATTTCATTCATGGCATGGCATAGCAAGGCAAGTTCTATGGTAAGTTCCAACATGGACTACATAATTCTTGCATTGGAATAGATTTTGGTTGTGTTTTGTTGCATAACACATTGCATATGCACTTAGGTAGGGAGTAGCCCTTGTAGGAAATTTTTTACTAGACGTTGGCTCACCCTATACGGGGAATACATTTCAGGTGTGGGGTTTGTACTGGTGGAGGACTCACATTCGGGGCCTCAAAGATAAAGAAAAGCCGGTTTGTGGCTTTTGGAAACAAGTTTTGTAAAAACTTTGGTTAAATACCGTTTTGACATGTAAATTATTTAAAAGCATGTAATAGAACTTGTATGAACCATGTATATTGTAGAAAATATCCTTATACATGTTTAGGATGAATTTGGAAGGGTTTTGATTGAATTGGAAATCGAAAAACTGATGAAATATGAAATTCTAGGCAAAACCTATCGGTAGCAGGCAATACTTACTGGTAGTTAACAGGTAGTACCTGTTCAGCAGACAATAACTACCGGTAGCCAATAGGTAGTACTTGTACAACAAACAATAACTATCGGTAGCTAACAGGTAGTACCAATCCAATAGGAGGAAACTACCGGTAGCTTATAGATAGAACTTCTACTGGTAGTTATAACAAATACCTACCGGTAGCTCTTCCAAAAATTTGAAAAATCAAAAATTGTTTAGCTAACCTTTTAAACTTTGTCTTCTTTAGTTCCAATGATACAAATGCACATTAAATGAGGTATATTGAGGTTTATTGGACCTCCATTGAATTATATGATTAAAGGAACACGGGTTATACATGTAAGTTATGATCCCGGTTGCAGGTATATGATAGACGTGATGTCAAGCCACGCGATATTCACGGGTATTTTCGCAGGTTGATGGGTGGTCAACGGGACCCACGGTTTTAGGGGTGTCACAACTTGGTATCAGAGCATAGGTATACGAATTACCTAGGATTTGATGAGCATTGGGTTTAGACCATTGCATGCATTGTACATTTCATCTTATGTGTTTACATTGTGTTCCATGATTACGTGTTATGTGATTATGTGAATTATATACATGGTAAAAGGCATATGGAAAGGGACACTAGAGTTAGAAAACATAACCTTGGGGGTCGGAAAAGAAATGAACGGGATAGTTCAAGGTATAAATGTTTACTAGTGGGTGGTATAGACTCTACTAGGGAAACAAGGAGAAAAATCTCAATGTTTCAAGTTTGGTCTCTATCATGCGATACTAAATAAATGCTCTATTGTTATCTGACATGTGTGTAGATGGCAACTAGAGGGAGGGGACGTTGGGGTGGACAGAACAATAACCAACCACCATCGGCCTTTGACCAACAAGCCCTTGTGGAGGCTATTGGCGCGACGGCTGCTACAATTGCACAAGCTAGTGCTACAGCCGCTACTATTGCACAGACTGGTGTAAGTGGAGGACAAGGAAGCTCAAGTAATCTCCAGAAGTTCAAGGCACACAATCCTCCGGTCTTTATGGGAGGGACAGATCCTATGGTGGTTGACCATTAGTTCTGGCAAGTCAATAAGGTATTGAGGGCTATGGAGATTACCTCCGACGCCACCAAGATAACCCTAGCAACGTTTTAGCTAGAGGGAGAATCCTAATTGTGGTGGGATTGGGTGAAGGACTCCAAGAACTTAGAGACTATGACTTAGGTAGAGTTCAAGGAACTCTTCATGGGAAAGTACTTTCCCGCGGCTGCTAGGCATGCAAAGGCCCAGGAGTTTGTGGAGTTGAAACAAGGAACCATGACGGTGATGGAATACGTAGCTAAATTCACAGAATTAGCACGTTTTGCTAACGATTATGTGGCCACAAATATGACCAAGGTGAGGAAGTTTGAGGATGGCTTGAAGTTGTTCATCTGAGGCAAAATTGTGGGTCTTCTTCTGCAAGACTTGGACTCGATGGTTACCACAGCTATGACCATTGAGAGAAAGATTGAGGACGCAAGGAGCATCCGAGAGTCGGGTGCCAAGGACAAGAAGAATGAGGGTCAATCCTCTTCTTCTAGCTCAAGAAAGAGGCAGAGGACTTTTCCTCCGCAGGGACAGAGCCGTGGCTCTTAGGGCCAAGGGCAAGGTTGATTCTCCCAAGGCGGGAGAAGCCCGGGGACTACATATTAGGTGGGTTAGAGGACATGCTTCCATTGCCACCAACCGGGCATATGAAATGAGATTGCCCCCAGAGATAGGGATCCTAGAGTTATAGGTCATCTCAGTCCCAAACTTCAATTGGGCAACCACAGACATAATACATTCCTCCCTACCCCACCATGGGTCAAGGGAACCAGTATCAGTTTTAGGGTGCCACTCAGGCCCCCACTACTTCACGTACGGGAATTCCACAATCAGGCTAGATGGGCCATGGCATGGGTCGAGGCCGAGGCTAGGGCTCACAAGCTGGGACTTCTGGGACTCAGGGGCATGTTTACGTCATGGTGCCACAGACTGAGTTGACAGATCCGTCAATGATACAGGATACATTCCTACTCTCTCGCTTATGGCTAGAGTATTATTTGATTCATGTGCATCGCACTCTTTTATTGCTGTATCTTGTGTGAAAGACTTAGGCTTAGATGTTGAAACCTTGAAAAAACCACTGCATGTGAGTTCTCCCCTAGGCGCTAGGGTGAGGGTGGACTAGATATGTCGGGGTTGTGAGTTAGAGATCTCGGGGATTCTACTCGCTATGGACCTTAGGGTCATGGACATGTCAGAGTTTGATGTGATCCTCGGGATGGATTGATTGACAGCATATCGGGTCGTCATTGATTGTGGTAGGAAGAGGGTCACTGCCTACACACCTGATGGTGTCTGTTTTAAGTTCTAGGGGAAAAGCATGATGTTTTACCCCAAGCCGTGTATGACTTAAAATGACACGGACAGTTGATGGGTTGGCTTGCAAGCCTTACCCTAGAGGACGAGGTGAGATAAGAGTTGGGTCTACCTCGGGTTATATGTGAGTTGGGTCTACCGGGATTACCTCAACATAGGGATGTAGACTTCAACATTGAGTTGTATCCCGGTACGTTGCCTATTTCTATGACTCCACATAGGATGACACCAACTGAGTTGCAGGAACTCATGGTTCAGTTGCCAGAGTTATTGGACAAGGACTTCATAGACGCGAGCACTTCACCTTGGGGTGTTCTGGTGTTGTTTGCTAAGAAGAAGGATAAGACCCTTCGGTTGTGTCTAGATTATCGGCAGTTGAACTGGGTCACCATTAAGAATAGGTACCCTTTGCTGAGGATTGACGATCTGTTTGATCAACTGAGGGGAGAAGGGGTCAACTCCAAGATAGATCTCTACACGGGCTACCATCAGTTGAGGATCAAGGAGGCGAATATTCCTAAGACGACGTTCAGAATGCGATATGGGCATTTCGAGTTCATTGTGATGCCATTTGGATTGATAAATGTCCCGATGGCATTCATGGATCTCATGCATAAGGTGTTTCAACCCTACCTTAATCAGTTCGTAGTGGTCTTTGTTGACGACATCTTGATCTACTCCAAATCTGAGGAGGAGCATGAGGGTCACTTGAGGGTTATTCTCCATATGTTGACAAATCATCAGTTGTATGCCAAATTCAGCAAATGTGAATTTTGGCTTACTGAGGTGAAATTTTTGGGACATGTAGTGTTGGCTTCGGGTGTATCTGTGGACCCGAAAAAGGTGAAAATAGTTATGAATTAGGGGAGACCGAAGTCAGTCTTCGAGAAACACAGTTTCTTGCGATTAGTGGGGGTACTATAGGAGGTTCATTAAGGACTTCTCTCGATTAGCTGCTCCTATGACCAAGTTGAACCGAAAAGATGTCAAGTTTGAGTGGAATGATTCTTGCGAGAAAGCTTTCCAAGAGTTAAAGAGGAGGCTTACTTCAGCTCCTATCTTGATAGTCCCAAAAAGGGGACAGAGATACACGGTGTATTGTGATGCCTCAAAGGACGGACTTGGATTCGTTTTGATGCAGTCCGGGAGGGTGATAGCTTATGGTTCTTGACAATTAAAGAATCATGAGCAGAATTACCTTACGCACGACATGGAGTTGGCAGCCATTGTCTTTGCCTTGAAGGCTTGGTGCCATTATCTATATGGTGAACAATTTGAGGTGTTTTTAGACCACAAAAGTCTGAAATATATTTTCACACAGCGGGACCTCAATATGAGATAACACAGGTGGATAGAGTTCCTAGAAGACTATGACTTCACTTTGCATTACCATCCCAGTAAGGTAAATGTGGTGGCTGATGCACTCAGTCTGAAGTCACAAGGAGTCATGGCTAGTGTGGCTTCTAGGGAGTGGTAGATGCTTGAGACTGTGGGACAGTTCGGGCTACGATACATGGGTCAGGCTCAGGGTGCTTTAGGGAGCTTGGTGGCTACACCTTCCCTATTGAGTAGGGTAATAGAGTCCCAAGGGATGGATGTGGAGTTATTATCCATCAGGGACCGAGTACAGGTGGGTACCAGAGACGAAGGTTGGGCCATTCACTCAGATGACAGCCTTCGATTACAGAGGAAGGGTTACAGTTCCCCAGTTAGTGAATCTAAGAGAGGAGATTCTTAGGGAGTTTCACTGCTCCTGATTTGCTGTACATCCAGGTGGCACAAAGATGTAACATGAAATTCGCCACCAGTATTATTGGAGCGGGATGAAGAAAGACGTTGGAGACTTTGTCAGACGATGTCTCACATGTCAACAAGTTAAGGTAGAACACCAGAGACCAGCGGGATTACTCTAGCCCTTGGAGGTAGCTGAGTGGAAGTGGGAGCATATCATGATGGATTTTGTGACTCACTTTCCATGGACATTGCGGGGACATAATGCGGTGTGAGTGATAGTGGATTGACTTACCAAGTCGGCACACTTTTTGGCAGTGCGGATGACCTCCCGACTGGAGGAATTTTACAGATTGTACATACGGGAGATTGTCAGGTTGCATGGGGTGCCTGTATCTATAGTATCGAATCGGGATCCCAGGTTTACGGTTCATTTTTGGGAGAGTTTTCAGCGAGCTATGGGGACACAGTTGATGATGAGCACTGTTTTTCATCCACAGACGGATGGTCAATCTGAGAGGACTATCCAGACGTTAGAGGACATGCTATGGGCATGCGTCCTAGATCTCACGGGTAGTTGGGAAGATCACTTGCCCTTGGTAGAGTTCGCCTATAACAACAGTTACCAGCACGAGCATACAGATAACATCCTATGAGGCATTATATGGGAGGCCGTGTCAATCTCTGATTTGTTGGACGGAGGTGGGAGAGAGACCTTCTACGGGTCCGAATTTGATCAGAGACACCTCAGAGAAGATGGACTTGATTCAGAAGCGTCTTCTCACAGCTTAGAACTGGTAGAAGAGTTACGCCGACAGACGGCGGCGACCTCTAGAGTCTGAGGTGGGAGATCATGTCTTCTTGAAGGTGATGCCTAAGAGAGGAATGGTCAGGTTTGGTAAGCGGGAAAAATTGTTGCCGAGGTATATCGGGGCCTTCGAGGTACTTAAGAGGGTTGATGCAGTTGCTTACCAGTTGGCATTACCGCCAAATCTATCGGGTATTCATGCGGTGTTCCATGTCTCTATGCTTCGGAAGTATACTCCAGATTTGACACATATAGTGGATTGGGGTAAGATGATTGTTGATGCGGATGAGATCTTCGAGGAGGGACCGGTGCGAATCATGGATAGCTGGGAGTAGGTTTTTCCAGTCAAGACAGTGAGGCTAGTGAAGGTGTTGTGGCAGCACCGAGGAATGGAGGAGGCGACATGGGAACGTGAGGACATTATACGTACCAACTATCCATTCATGTTCGAGGATGGAGGTACAAGTTTTATGATTCTATGTATAAATTCATTGTTGCATATGCATGTAGTTAAGTATATGTGTGTGTAAATTTCGGGGACGAAATTCTTTTAAGGAGGGAAGAATGTAAAACCTGGTAAATTTAAATTTTTGTAAACAAGGGTAAAACAGTAATTTTGTCACTACAGTATAGGTTGAAAACCTAAAATTTTTTAGATCTCAGATGATGAAACGGACCTCACCGTTGGATTCGTCTTGCAAATAATTAAAGGCAAATTAAAATAAAATTAATTTAAACTTGAACCAGGATGAAATTTAATCATTTCGAGATAAAAACGAACTTGAAAACAAAAGGGCAGTGTGGCGCATTGTGGCCCAAGTATTCTAAAACTATAAATAGGGGGAAATCTAAATTTTTGGCCCATTTTTGATTAGTCGGTTAGCCGATAGAGAAGAGAGGGAAAAGAGAGGATTTCTCTACCTTCTTTCTACGATCTACGACTCCACGGGCTTCGGATCCACTCGGGCTTAGAGGAAAAGTTGGTTTCCTCGCCAAGGGCTACGTGACCACACCAAAAACGACGGGTTTCACCGAAGGTTGAAAATAGAGATTTTGAAAAAGTGAGGATTCAAGATTATTTTGGGTTTTTGGAGCTTCCCAACGTCATTTTATGCTTCAAGAGGTAGGGGTTCTCCTACTTTGGTTCCTTTTTCACTTGTAGTGTTATATGAAATGTGTGGGTTAAAGGGGAATATGTATTTCACTCATTTATGCATATGACATGGGTGAAATGGATATGAAAAATGAGTATGTAATGGGTTGGAATAGAATTTCCTAGCTTGAAATTGTGATGTGGAAATTACTTGATTGGTAATTCTATGGGAAAAGGTGATTATATGAGCATGCTATATGTTTTATATTATACTTTGTGAATGAGATGAAAATCCTTGTGTGAAAACATAAATTGTTGCCTTGAAGGTGTTTACCAAAATGCCTATGTGTGGATTAAGTTGTTATGACATGATGATGTATAACATGCTTAGTAAATGTGTTGGAAAGAAATGTTAATGTGTGCTCATTAATATATTGACATTGTAATGATTCATGGGATTTATATGCTTATGATATGAATTACCACAGAATATGTGGATATATGGTTAACTTGCTAATTTGACATCTATTGCATCTTGGGCATACTATAACATCGCATTCATGGGCTTAGGCATGAGTGTGGGTATGTGTGGTGCATAGTTTAAATCAAACACCACATATAGTAGTTGATGGTGGGCTCGGAGAAGTGGAATTAAAAATTCCATTGAGTTGCATGGTTACATGCATGAAAAATTGGGTCGGGGTAGCAAAAAGGGCTAGACTATCCCTTGGGTGAGAGGCCCGGTGATTGGATACGCACTCCGTTGGTATAAGAACCCAAGAAGTGTGTCGGTGTACGCAGAACCGTTGATGGAAGTCCATAAATTTCGTGTCGGTTGGGTGCCGTTGGTGTAAGTCCATAAATATCCACCCCATATAAAGACCTAGAGATTTTAAATAGCTATTTAGAGGATAATATAGATGGTGGGAGCTAGAGGGGCTCAGTTTTATATGCATTGTCATTTGCATGTGTTGAGGAGCCAAGAAAAGGCTCGGGGTTAAAATGCGGGACTGAATCTCATTTCATTCATGGCATGGCATGACAAGTTCCAACATGGACTACATAATTCTTGTATTGGAATGGATTTTGGTTGTGTTTTGTTGCATAACACATTGCATATGCACTTAGGTGTGGAGTAGCCCTTGTAGGAAATTTTTTACTGGGTGTTGGCTCACCCTATACGGGAACACATTTTAGGTGCGCGGGGTTCGTACTGGTGGAGGACTCACATTCGGGGCCTCAAAGATAAAGAAAAGTCAGTTTGTGGCTTTTGAAAATAAGTTTTGTAAAAATTTTGGTTAAATGCCATTTTGACATGTAAATTATGTAAAGGCATGTAACAGAACTTCTATGAATCATGTATATTGTAGAAAATATCCTTATACATGTTTGTGATGAATTTGGAAGGGTTTTGATTGAATTGAAAATCAAAAAACTGATGAAATATGAAATTCTGGGCAAAACCTACTGGTAGCAGCCAATAACTACTGGTAGTTAACAGGTAGTACCTGTTCGGCAGACAATAACTACCGGTAGCCAACAGGTAGTACCTATACAACAGACAATAACTACCGATAGCTAACAGGTAGAACGTGTTCAGTAGGAGGAAACTACCGGTAGCTTACAGGTAGAACTTCTACCAGTAGTTATAACAAATACTTACCGGTAGCTCTTTCAAAAATCTGAAAAATCAAACATTGTTTTGTTAACCTTTTGAACTTTGTCTTCTTTAGTTCCAATGATACAAATGGACATTAAATGAGGTATATTGAGGCTTACTGGACCTCCATTGAATTATATGATTAATGGAACACGGGTTATACATGTAAGTTATGATCCCAGTTACAGGGATGTGATAGACGTGACGTCGAGCCATACGACATTCACGGGTATTTTCGCAGGTTGACGGGTAGTCAATGGGACCCCCTGTTTTAGGGGTGACTGTTGAGCTTGCTGTTGTGGCTAAGATTTGAATTGTGTGGTCTTAGGCTGTTGTGGTACTGTTTGTACATGAGCATAAGAAGTCTGTTGATAAGGTAGCTTTGTGGACTGTTGATAAAATCCCCTACTACTCTGTCCCTGTGGTGAAGAAGCTACTAAAGGGCAGTGACTCTTGAGGTGACCCATGCCACCACACCCATAACACCGCTTCAAGTGTGTCGGCACTCTCTCAACGTGGCCTCCCGGTCTCAAACTTTGTGCATAGCTTGACTCACTCCCTTGACCCATACTACGTTCTGGACGTTGGTATGGAGTATCCCTGTGACGTCCACCACTACCATTGCCGGTCTTGGATTGACTCTTCCTATGTTGGCGGCGTTCTCGAATGACTTGAGTTTCCTCCCAATCTCTTTCCACTAGGGTAGCCCACTAAACTAATTTGCCAAAGTCACGAATGCGAAGAGCTACCAATTTCTCCCGAATGGATGGCTTCAAACCTTTCTCAAACAACTTGGCCTTCTTGGCCTCAGTTGATACATACTCTGTAGCAAAGTGGGAGAGTTTCACGAACTTGGACTCATATTGAGTGACAGTCATGTTACGTTGTTGAAGTGCCATGAAGTCGAATGTCATCTTATCCCTCACTGATTCGGGAAAGTACTTCCCATTGAAAACCTCTTCAAAAATTTCCCAAGTCATTTGTTCCACGTTTCTCCTTCTTTTTACCGACTCTCACCAATGATCAGCTTCCTCTTCCATAAGATATATAGCTAGACCAACTCTCAAGTCTTTGGCAATATCATCCATCACTTTCTTCACTTGTCGAAACCATTTCTCCGCCTCAAGTGGATCCGGGCCTCCATTAAAAGGTGGGAGGGCGTTGTCATATAAATTCTTTAAGAAACATCATCCTTCTACCCTCACCTCCAACTTGTTGCCCTTGAGCTTGAGCTTAAGCTTGGGTGGCGGTAGTATGGTTGTTGTTGTTTTTCCTGACTTGTTGTTGTACCAATGTAGTGAGCTCCCTCAAACATTGGTAGATGTCATTCATAGTGTCTTGACGTGGCGGTACTTGATTTCTCCCTCCTTGGGGTTGTCTCCCATGTCCTCTTTTTGCTTCCATCCTACATATGCAACTAGGCTTTAGATCACTATTTCAAACATATACATTCTAGAGAAGTAGTCGAGTTTATGAGATACGTTGTTTCCTACAATTAACCTCAAAAGCCTAATGACTTTCAAAAATTTTATGTGCTGGGACCGTATTTGGATAATCCAATTACCTACAACTCCTATATAAGACCTAATACCTATGCTCCGATACCAACTTATTACGCCCCAAATTTCATAAAAGTGTGATTAAAACAAACGCATTATTTATTTAAAAAAACACATGCCGGTATGTTGTAAAAACATCTAGGAAAATATCTCTTTAGTTGAAATAAATCAATTTTTTTTTTTGAAAATTTCGGCAGAGTTTTCTTTGAAAATTGGGCTTCCAACCAGTTAGTAAGAACATTCCTGTGAGAGCATAACATAATTTAAACTAACTAAACATCCACAACATGCCTCCATCCAAAAATATAATCCAACTAAATCTGGGATGGCAATTAGAGGCTCACGAAGTCCTTCCAAACTCGGAAACATCCAACACCAATATATACCACAACTTAGTACCAAAAGTCATAACTTTACATTACAACACCCAAAATAATAATCCCTCTATGGGATGATTAATTGTACACCAAAAATGCCTCAGGACAACCTTTTCAAATACAATACTTGAGTACTAACATTTCTACATAAGTTCTAAAAGTAAATACAAAAAACTCTAAAAGAGATTCTTTTTAGTCCAAGCTCCCACAAGCATTCCATCACTTATGCCTCAGGATGCATGCTAGTCTCTGAAAATATTAATAAGAGATGAGCAACCATATGCTCAGTAGGATAATCCTTTTCTCAAGTATTTACAAAGTTTTAAAAACCAACATTCCACAAATCATACTAATAAGTAATGAAAGCTTTCTATAATTAAATACAAGTACAAGATAATAAGTAAAAAATTTATACAAATCTCCCAACACCTCAACATTTGAAATATACAAGGAATAAATTAAAGTCAAACCATCATAGCAAATACCATGCATGCCTCGCATACGGATAATATCATCAATTATACCGGTTCACGCATGAACCATCCCCGGGGAACCTTTTGGGTCTTGCACCCTAGGGTCTCATCGCCCTTCTTGCTTTTCAAGAGGAACGTGTAGGACACAACTTGTAATGCCACATAGGCCATCACCGAAAATCACTACCATAACCAATCCCCCTTAGGACTAGTAGTCGCCTTGGCGACCCACTCAATAGGCCCCAACCGTCTACTAACTCTTTGGCTGTCAGTATCGAGCATACATTTTTTAAAAATCATTATTTTCTATATCCATAAATTCTTTTGAAAACACATGTCATAACTTTGACATTTTATCAAACATGTGTGGTAAGCTCAAATCTCAAAAGTTGCATTTCCAAATCAACACAACCATTTCCAAGAGAAAATAAGTCATATATATATTATGTCCAAAATAATAGCATACTTCAAAACCCCAAAATCATAGGTTTAATCAAATACTCATAACTAAAATCAAACTAGAGCATTTTCATTTCCAAGAGAATAAGTCATATTATGTACAAGATTATAACATACTTTAAAACCCCCAAATCATTAGTTTTATCAAATACTCATAACTAAAATCAAACAAGGGTTTCAAACCCATAACACTAAAATTATTTTCATTTCTAAGAGAATAAGTCATATTTTGTGCAAGATCATAATATACTTCAAAACCTCTCAAATCATAAGTTTAATCAAATAACCATAACTAAAATCAAACAGGGGTTTGAAGTCCACCACACTAAAATCATTTTTATGCATGTAGGTTCACAAATCCATGGCATATTCAACACTATATCAAGGTTTATAACAAGAATTTTGCCATCAACCACATAGTAAGGAAAACTCCACCTAAGAATCAAGAATTCTAAGCCAAATTCCTAGGATTTCCAAGCAAACTCCAAGCTTTGTGGACCTTCTTCTTCTCCTTTCTCTTTCCCTTTATCTTCTCTTAGGGTTCTAAGAGATTTTGGGTAAGAGTAGAACGAAAAAATGGATTTATTTGATGGGAAACATCCAAGAATGAATTAGTTTTATGACATATGGTTGATTTCAAAATGATCTTTGGATGTATTTCATCAAAGACGTTTGTTTTACACGTAAGTGTCGCATTGTGTTGTGGGAGTCGGTGTGGACTCGGGATAGCATGCATGAGTGAGTTTTATCACATTACTTGGCATGACATCATGATTTTCCAACATTGTATTATATGTTATTGTTGGAGGGAATACTTGTTGTGAAATGTTGCATGTATACGTTGCATATGCATTTTAGGTGATGAGTAGCCTCTGTAGGGATTATTCTACTGGACATTGGCTCACCCTATACGGGAAACATTTCAGATGTGGGTCATGCACCAAATGACGGCTCACAATCAGGGTCACATGGTTGAAGAAAAGCCGACTTGTGGCTTCCAATCCATTTTTTTTTGTAAAAGTAGATTTGTAATTAAATTTTGGCATGTAATGTGTAAAGGAATTGTAATAGAGTCTATATGGACTATTTTAATATAACATTGCATATTTTGATATAAATATGATGATTGGACCCGGTGTAGTCAAGTTTTACGTATAAAATGGACCCTATGTGGTTATGGTATTATATTGGACCTCGGATGAGTCATGTAAATGTTGATTGCACAGATTGTATTTTGGAGTAGAGCTTCCCGTACAAAGGAGACTCTGCCCAAATTTTGTTAAATTATAGATCCCGATAATTGGGACACAACGGTGTGATATCGAGTTATACGGTATCCACGGGCATTCCGTGGGTTGATGAAAAATTAATGGAGTCCATCATTTCAGGGTGTCACAGCTTGGTATCAGAGCCTAGGTTATACGATTTACCTAAGGCTTGTTAGGTATTGGGACTAGACCATTGCATGCATTGTGCATCTCATTCATTTATTGCTACATCTTGTGTGGATGACTTGGGCTTAGAGGTTGAGACCTTGAAAGAGCCATGTCATGTGAGTTCTCCCCTAGGTGCTTGGGTGAGGGTTGATCAGATATGTCGGGGGTGTGAGTTGGAGATCTCAGGAATTCTACTCACTATGGACCTTCGGGTCATGGAGATGTCGGAGTTTGATGTGATCTTTGGGATGGATTGGTTGGCGGCACACCAAGTCGTCATTGATTGTGATCAAAAGCGAGTCACCGCTTACACACCGGATGGGGTTTGTTTCATGTTTCAAGGGGATAAGCACGATGTTTTACCCCAAGCAGTATACGACTCCAGATGGCACGGGCAGCTGATGGATTGGCTAGCAAGCCTTACCTTTGAAGACGAGGCGAGGCAGGAGTTAAGTCTACCTCGGGTTGTGTGTGATTATGAGGATGTTTTTTCGGATGAACTACCGGGATTACCTCTACATAGGGATGTGGACTTCACTATAGAGTTGCATCCCGATACATCTCCCATCTCTATGACACCACACAGGATGGCGCCTACTGAGTTGCAAGAACTCAAGGTACAATTGCAAGAATTGTTGGACAAGGGGTTTATTAGACCGAGCACTTCACCTTGGGGCGCTCCGGTTCTGTTTGCTAAGAAGAAAGATAAGACTCTTCGGTTGTGTATTGATTACCGAAAGTTGAATAGAGTCACTATCAAGAATAGGTATCCTTTGCCGAGGATTGATGACTTGTTTGATCAGCTGAGGGGGGCACGAGTCTATTCCAAGATAAATCTTCGAACCGGTTACCATCAGTTGAGGGTTAGGGAGGAAGATATTCCTAAGACGGCGTTCAGAACGCGGTATGAGCATTTCGAGTTCACAGTGATGCCATTTGGATTGACCAATGCTCCAGCGGCATTCATGGACCTCATGCATAGGGTGTTCCAACCCTATTTAGATCAATTTGTTGTGGTTTTTGTTGATGACATCTTGATCTACTCCAAGTCTGAGGAGGAACATGAGAGTCACTTGAGAATTATTCTCCAGACATTGAGAGATTATCAGTTATATGTCAAGTTCAACAAGTGTGAATTCTGGCTTACTAAGGTAAAATGTTTGGGACACGTGGTGTCGGCTTCGGATGTATCCGTGGACCCGGAGAAGGTTGAGGCAGTTATGAATTGGGAGAGACCGAAGTCAGTCTTCGAGATACGTAGTTTCTTGGAATTGGCGGGGTATTACCGGCGGTTTATTGAGGATTTCTCTCGATTGGCTGTGCCTATGACGAAGTTGACCCGAAAAGATGTCAAGTTTGTGTGGAATGATTCTTGTGAGAATGCATTCCAAGAGTTGAAGAAGAGGCTTACTTCAGCTCCTATTCTGATAGTTCCAGAACGAGGACAGAGGTACACGGTCTATTGTGATGCCTCGAAGGACGGGTTGGGATGTGTTTTGATGCAGTCTGGGAGGGTAGTAACTTATGGTTCTCGACAACTAAAGAATCACGAGCAGAATTACCCCACACATGACATGGAGTTAGCAGACATTGTCTTTGCCTTGAAGGCTTGGCGTCACTACCTGTATGGTGAGCAGTTTGAAGTATTTTCGGACCACAAGAGTTTGAAGTATATTTTCACACAACAGGACCTCAACATGAGGCAACACCGGTGGATGGAGTATTTAGAGGACTATGACTTCACTTTGCATTACCATCTTGGTAAGGCAAACGTGGTGGCTGATGCACTTAGTCGAAGGTCATGAGGAGTTTTGGCTAGTGTAGCTTCCCGGGAGTGGCAGATGCTTGAGACTGTGGGATAGTTCGGGCTATGTTATATGGGTCAGGCTCAAGGTACTTTGGGGAGTTTGGTGACTACGCCGTCTCTACTGAGCAGGGTGATTGAGTCCCAGAGTCAGGACACGGAGCTATTGTCCATCCGGGACCGTGTACAGACAGGTATAGGTGACGAGGGCTGGGCTACTCGCTCGGATGGTAGTCTTCGATATCGAGAAAGGGTTGTGGTTCCTCAATTGGCAAATCTGAGGGAGGAGATCCTTAGGGAGTTTCATTGCTCCCGTTTTGCAGTTCATCCAGGGGGCACGAAGATGTATCATGATCTTCGTCACCAGTATTACTGGAGTGAAATGAAGAGGCAGGTTGGCGATTTTGTCAGTCGATGTCTCACGTGTCAGCAGGTTAAGGCTGAACACCAGAGACCAGCGGGATTACTCCAGCCTTTGGAGGTAGCTGAGTGGAAGTGGGAGCATATCACGATGGATTTTGTGACCCATTTACCACGGACTTCGCAGGGTCATGACGCGGTGTGGGTGATAGTGGACCGACTTACTAAGTTAGCACACTTTTTGGCTGTGCGGATGACCTTCACATTGGAGGAATTCTGCAGGTTATATATACGGGAGATTGTCTGGCTGCATGGAGTACCTGTATCTATTGTATCGGACCGGGATCCTAGGTTTACGGCTCATTTTTGGGAGAGTTTCCAGAGAGCCATGGGGACACAATTAATGATGAGCACTGCTTTTCATCCCTAGACAGACGGTCAGTCTGAGAGGACTATCCAGACTTTAGAGGACATGCTACGGGCATGCGTCCTAGATCTTAAGGGTAGCTGGGAAGATCATTTATCCTTGGTGGAGTTCGCATACAATAACAGTTACCAGGCAAGCATACAGATGACACCCTATGAGGCACTATATGGGAGGCCATGTCGTTCTCCGGTTTGTTGGACGGAGGTAGGAGAGAGGTCTTCTACGGGTCCGGAATTGATCAAAGACACCTCGGAGAAGGTGGACTTGATTCGGAAGCGTCTTCTCACGGTTCAAAGCCGACAAAAGAGTTATGGTGATAGACGGCGGCGACCTTTAGAGTTTGAGGTGGGAGATCATGTCTTCTTGAAGGTTATGCCTAAGAGAGGAGTGGTCCGGTTTGGTAAGCGGGGGAAGCTGTCACCGAGATACATCGGACCCTTCGAGGTACTTGAGAGAGTGGGTGCAGTTGCTTACCGGTTAGCATTACCGCCAAATCTATCGGGTGTTCATGTAATATTCCATGTCTCTATGCTTCGGAAGTACACCCCAGATCCGACTCATGTGGTGGATTGGGGAGAGCTTGTTGTTGATGCTGATGGGACTTTCGAGGAGGGACCGGTGCGCATCATGGATAGCCGGGAACAGGTTTTACGAGGCAAGACCGTTCGGATAGTGAAGGTGTTGTGGCAGCATCGAGGAGTAGAGGAGGCGACATGGGAGCGCGAGGACATTGTCCGTACCAGTTATCCTTTCTTGTTCGAGGATGGAGGTACATTCTTCTGGTCATTTAGCATTAATTGACTGTTGTATATGCATGTGATTGTATGTGCATGTGTATGTGAATTTCGGGGACGAAATTCTTTTAAGGGAGGAAGAATGTGAAACTCGGAAAAATTTTTAACTTTTTCTGAAAAAAGGGCAAAATGATAATTTGTCGATATAGTGCGGGTTAAAAATTGGTATTTTTATAGACCTCGGATGATGAAACAGACCTCACCGTTGGATTCGTCTTACGAAATCTAGTTACCCAGACAAATTTCGTCGAATTCTGAAATAGTCAGATTTTTCACGTTTTTCGAGGTGACAGGTGTTCGATGACCCCTAAGAACGAAATTTTTATAAAAATTTTAAAAGTTAAAAAATATTGTAAATAAATTTCATATAAAATATTTTGAACTTAAACCGGTACGAAATTTAATCGTTTCGGGTGAAAACGGACCCGGACAAAGGATGACACTTGGCGCGACGAGGGCCAAGTGTTTAGAAAGTATAAAAGTGGACAAATATCTAAAAAAATCAGATGTTTTCTCTTCATTTGGCCGGCTGGATCAGACCCAAGAGCAAAGAAGAAAAAAAAAATTCTTCAAGCTTTCTTTCGCCGATTCTCGGAGTTTCGTAGGTCGGAATTCGTCGGACCAAGAATAAAAGTCGATCTACGCGATGAGAGCTACGCGTGGGTACCAAAAATAAAGATTTTCACCGAAGATTCAAAGGGAGAATTTTGGAGAAATCTAAGCTTTGGGCTTCAATCTTCTTCTTGAGGCTTCCTACAAATTCTTTACGTTTCAAGAGGTAGGGTTCCTCCTACTCGGACCTATTTCTAACCTAAGGTGTCCATAGGATTCATGTGGGCTGTTTTGGGTATTTCTAATATTTTTCCATTATGATTGGTGCTATGGAAATGGGTAGGATCAATTCTAGTGTGAATTGGTAGTTAGAAAATGCTAGTTTGTGATTTCTTGAATGTTTAGATAATTGGTTATATAAAAATCATATATTCTGATTTTTATTTTGTTTGAATGATCCATATAAAATCTTGGTTTGATTTTGGTATATGGAAGTATTTATGCAATCCCTTGGAAATTGGGATCATGTGGGCATGCTTTGTGTTTTATATTATGCCTTGTGAATGAAATGTAATATTAGCATGTATTATGTGTTATCATGTTGATAGAGTGTTGATATATGCTCTTGGATATATTGAACTTGAAATGGTTATGTCATTATATGCAAATGATATTCATTGTCATGGTATACAATGATATGTAAAAATTGTCATTTGACATGCATTGCAATATGGACATGGAATTAACATCACATTTATGGGTTACATGCATGAGTGTGGGTGTAGGGTTGCATGGGGTGATCAACACCAACATTGGTGCTTGATGATAGGCTCGGGAAAGTGGGATGGAATGTCCTACGGAGTCGCACGGTGACATGCATAAGAAAACTTGTGTCGGGTATAGCAAGTAGGGCTAGACACTCCCTCGGGTGAAAAACCCGACCACTTGGTTCATACACTTACTGGCGGTGAAATTCTAGAAAAGTGTATTGGCGTACGGAGCCGGAGGTGCGATTCTTGAATCCGATACCCCATAAAGGCACATGATTTTGATATTTAAATTATTCATTTGATGGGAGACATCCAAGCATGAATTAGTTTTATGACATATGGTTGATTTCAAAATGATCTTTGGATGTGTTTCATCAAAGACGTTTGTTTTACACGTAATTGTCGCATTGTGTTGTAGGAGTCGGTGTGGGCTCGGGATAGCATGCATGAGTGAGTTTTATCACATTACTTGACATGACATCATGATTTTCCAACATTGTATTATATGTTATTGTTGGAGGGAATACTTGTTGTGAAATGTTGCATGTATACATTGCATATGCATTTTAGGTGATGAGTAGTCTCTGTAGGGATTATTCTACTAGGCATTGGCTCACCCTATACAGGAAATATTTCAGGTGTGGGTCATGCACCAAATGACGGCTCACAATCAAGGTCACATGGTTAAAGAAAAGCTGACTTGTGGCTTCCAATTCATTTTTTTTTTTGTAAAAGTAGATTTGTAATTAAATTTTGGCATGTAATGTGTAAAGGAATTGTAATAGAGTCTATATGGACTGTTTTAATATAACCTTGCATATTTTGATATAAATATGATGATTGGACCCGGTGCGGTCAAGTTTTACGTATAAAATGGACCCTGTGTGGTTATGGTATTATATTGGACCTCGAATGGGTCATGTAAATGTTGATTGCACAGATTGTGTTTTGGGGTAGAGCTTCCCGTACAAAGGAGACTCTGCCCGAATTTTGTTAAATTATAGATCCCGGTAAATGGGACACAACGGTGCGATATCGAGTTATACGGTATCCACGGACATTCCATGGATTGATGGGAAATTAACGGACCCCATCGTTTCGGGGTGTCACATCTCTCTTTAGGCTATACATTTATCGGGGTGATAGAAAATGCACTGCAATAGATAATTGTATCAGTTTTAGTGATCTTTTTAGCCTTTTATTACATACTAGGTATTGCACACCTGCATTGCACGTGAATAATTTTTAATTATATTTAAGTTATAAATTTTATGAATAGACATAAATTTATATATTAATAATTGAATGTTGAATATAAGGTCAATTCCAATGAAAAATCAAAAAAGAATTATTAAACTAAAATAATCTTAATTATTATTTGAAGTTTGAAAAAGTTAAAACAAATTAGAATAGATACTAAAATTGCCTACAGTTAACCCAATATTAGACAATCTAAAGACCGTATATCTTTTTAGTAAAATTTTTATTTATTTGTGTTTGAGTTAAATCAATCAATAATGCATGCATAGACTAATTTTCTTATAATTTGTTGGAGAAAAAAAGTTAAAATTAAAAAAAAAGAGTAAAGAAGTTATTGTCAATACCGTAGCAGATGCTTTGATACACATGATAAAAATGGCACTCCTAATCTGAATGTCTCAAATCAGTGGATTCAGATGTCTTTCAATACTTTTTTCTTCAATTTTCTTTTTTGTTGGATCATCTACCATTAATGAGTGAGAAAGTTTCTTTTATCCAATTAGTCCCACTTGAATACATGATAGGTAATTCACTAAGAAATGAATTGTAAAGAAAGTATGTTTGAGGGGATTCGACAAAAAAAAATTGAAGAGTAGTTTATTAATCACTACTCTCGTCATGCAATATCGAAATCTAGTCCATTTAGAGATTAATTTTTTTTTTCAATTTTCTCAATGCTAAATTACCTAACTTAAATTTAAAAGGATCCATTGATTTTTAAAAAAAATCTAATACACGTCAGGGAATTGAAATACAAAAAATTCAAGAACTTCAATACAAACGTCAAGTCCTAATGTCATGATGTATTTTGACCACAAACCTTGGGAAAGTTACTTTTGGATGTCGTGATGAACTCATTGGTGGCTTAGAATAAACTTTCGCTTATAGTGACATGTGTTGTGCATGCTTTGGATTTAACTCTCCAATGAGAATTGACATTAGTTTTTCTAACTCGATATGTTTTTATCAAATTCATCATAATCTATTTATTCAAATAATTAAAAATATTGTGATATTAGATTACATCCAATCATTCCTAATTCACCTAATTCTCCCATTCACCATTGCTAAATAAGCTTGGTCATTAAAACCATATGTCATAAGTTCTTGAAAGTTACTCTGTAACATAGGAATATTATTGTCTGTCACTTGTCTTTTACATCAACCAAAAAGTTATTTAATGAGTAGGCCTTTTTTAAATATGCACATGACACTTGAAGATTTGGCTTGTTACAGTCATTGTCATCCCAAAAACATCAATCATCTCACACTTAGAGTTGCGTAGCATGTAGTAGTGGTGCAACACTTCAATTGTTTCAAAATAGAAAGAGGAATTTGTAGTAGCATGCCATGAAATCATTCCTTAACGACTCTTATAGACCCATGTTTTTATTTTGGTGCTATCTCAAAGATTGTTATCTCAAAGATCATCATTAAGAATAAGAAATCCTTTAATTCAAACTAAGACATCATAAAGAACAAGTAGGTAAAGTTGTGGTAGTTTTGAATCTGAATGCAAATGTTTTTATTTTAAAATCAATATTCTATGTAAGTTGTTAAATTGTATGATTCTATCTAAAAAAAATAAAGATAATGCATTAATGATTAACACAGCTATATAAGCAACAAACCTATTACGAAAATAAAAAATGCATATTACTTTAATTGAGCCACCCAATTGATAGAAGGGTTGATCTCATGTCATAGGCCCATAACAATTAGACTAATGGTATGTGCTATTCTAAACTTCCGATAGATAGAATGCATTGGAGCATTTCTTCAAAATGAAGCTTACGGGAAATTTAGAATAGCAAATGTGACCTCTCACAATTTGATAGCACATGAACTATCAAATTGGACTCTAAACTTCATATGTTATTCTAAGTTGATAACTTAGGTTGTAATATAGAATTGGACATGATGAACTTGCAAAATGCTGGTGCCAAGGTTGAGTTTGTTCGAATTGGACATTATCTTGACACACGTCGTTCCAATCTAGCAAGCAACCTCAAAGTGTTGTTTCAATGGCAGCATCTTGTAATTGTAAAATCATGAAAACCAGTAGATGATTTACATTAAGTATTTTAGATGAATCTTTGTATCAAAAAACTTTTATTAGCATTGCATTTGCTTACATGCAAATCTGCATGCATATATGTTATTTCTTCCTGTAAAAAAACTCTATACACAATTATTTGGCTCCTTAATATATATTATTCATATATGTTATTAGCTTCATGCAGAGATAGAGAGATGGGAATAAGAAAATGTTAATTTTATATTAAGAATTATCATACAAGAAATCAGCCTAAGTTATTTTAATGCCTATTTTTGATTTGATGAAAATGTAGATTACTCATGAAGTGGTCTAATTGGATGGTCTGCAGTCACTCATACAAAAGTAATAGAGCTATATAGACTTTTCTTTAACGACCCTTCAAGGCCCTCTCTTTTCCTACATCTGTTCATCAAGTTTACTAAAAATGGAACGTATTGGAGCTTCCAAAAAGTGTTATGCAACAACATTCTTCATACAATCTACTATTATGTATCTCTTCATCTTTTATTCTCTTTTTGACTAAGTTACCAGCCGCATTGGGATCAACATTTAAGTTCCTTACATCCAAATTATTCTCCATTTTTTATCACTTTTCACTCTACTCAATACAGTCAAATTTGAGTACTACACTATTATTGTGGAATTTGTGGATGACATGTACAGATTTAGAATAATAATTAGCTATGTCATCATTCCATAAAAAGACATACAGTCTTTGCAAGAAACCAAAAGTTAAAACCCATATGTGTTATACTACACTTCTCTAAAAATTTAACAACCTAGATGGACAACTCTATATAAAGTTAAAAAACTAAAACGATTGAAAATTAAGAATTGAAGTTTGCTGTAACCAAGAGAATAAGTTGGGCATCAACCTTTTCATAATCTGAAAATAATTGAACAATAGAGAAAGAGATAAAAGATAAGCCAAAGAATATAGAAGACAGATTATGGAGAGAGAGAGAGAGATTAGGACCTCCACAATATTTTTATTAGATTATTAAGCAACTTTTTCAAAATCTTGGGAAGAAAGAGACCACAAAATTTGATTACTCGCATCTTGAAATTGTTGAAACAAGTGATGATCCAAAACCTTTTGAAGCAAAACCACTAAAAACAAATTAGAGCTGGCCCATAACAATGTAACAAAACAAATTCAAGACAACAAAACATTATAACCAAAACATCATAGACCTATATGAAATGAAATTAAAGATATGAAGTATAGTAGCAACCAAACAATACAAGTGAAGAGCAATTTTTCAATGAGGAACAACAAAATTATGGACAAAAATGAAAATTTGAAAGACCAAAATGAAAACTAGCATTGTCCCTTCATTTGGCTTCCTCCCAAACAATGTATTTGTACTGATCTGGACGGATTTTAGTGAGTCAAAAGTAATTGGAGGATTGATGAGATTGTGGGCCGATACCCACAAATTGATACAACGAATTGCAAAAATTTTGAAATATAACATATAACAAAGTAGAGGAAAAACAAAATGGAAGATAGTGAAGATGATTGAGATACATGTTTTTTTTTATCAGCAGGGGGATTTATTTATTGTGAGAGACAATGAGTTGTAAATATTTTAGAGTTAATTAACAAAATTTAATATAATCAATTTCATACTAAAGGAAGACAAAAGATATTGTAGATATGATTGACTTTATATGAATAGTTAAGGGTAAAAGTGGAATATAAATATTTTTCAAGTATCCCCACATTTTTAAGTAGTATAGATTTCGACATTTCTTTTCTTTGTAATTATGTGGTAGATAAAGTTACTATAGGCATTTTTATTTTAGATTTGTCTCACCAAGTTGTGTCAAACATTGTGGTGACTAAACAATTGGATTGACACGTTGTTCCTGAAGCACCAAAGTTGGCTGCCTATTCTTTAATTTTCTTTTGCTGGCAGAAAAATTCACGAGCATACAATTGTTCATAGTAGTTGGAATCTTGACCAAGGCATGTAGCAAAATCCATGTATCGAGCAAGTTGGTTTATGATCATCTTTCATATGTGATAAACATTGAGGTGTCTGAACTATTTGGCTTGCAAGTTGTATACCTGTATGTCCTGAGTCTAAAGAATTTTTATTTTAATTTTGTGATTTATAGCATTTCACTGGATAGGATATACAAGAAAAAACTATAGAATTTTTTTTTGGGATCATGATTTTTATGGTTTTAGATTTTTAGATACTAATTATGGGTGATATAATATTTTCTTTGTTGCTGATGTTTTTCCTTTAGGCATTCTATTTTGTCAAACATCCCAGTGACCATTTATTTTGACTAAAGAAATCGAGATGTTTAAATATTTTCTAAGGCCATGCTTTAGATGGTGTGATGTAAAATAAAAAGTAGTATAGATGTGATTAATTTATGATTTCTATGCCTTTTTTACAGTGATGCAAGAAGAGGGCATTTGCTTATTATGGCTTTCTTAATAAGCTCTATAGAATTGATGTACACTTCTTATTTGTTATTGTTTTTATTATGTATTTAGATGTACATTTTGTTTCATCCAATTCCAATTCTTTGATCAGTTTTTTTTTAAACCTATTTTAATTGTTATGGGCAGGGGACGGGGATCAAAATTTACTCGTGGGACGGGGATTAAAATTTCACATGCTACAGAGGGTAGACAAATATTTTTGAAGCGGATAGGGGAGTGGAGATTATTCGCCCACCCTGCCCTGGTCTATTGTCTTCCCTAATACTCAGTATTGTTTGAAGTTTGATTTTTTTTTTTTGCATTGTGCATCTGGAAATAGTAGTATAATGCCCTTGATTTACTTGCTTAGCTAAAGGTGATATTCAAATTAATTTCTTCATTTTTCTTTTTGTAGCTGAGACTATTTATGGATGAAGCCATTTACTTAAATACATTTATAGCAATGAATTACGTATAGATAGTACAATTATTTCTTGGAAATACTTTATTGTTAGAGGTTTTTGGTTGAGTGCAAAGAAGGAACAATGAACATGATTCGCTCGCCGGTGCGAGGGTGATCGTCAGCAAGGCCATCGGTGATGGTTTTGATTCGAAAGCCAAGGTAATAGGTCAATCGGGACTCAACATTGCCGTGCTTGATGATGCAATTGTAGCTAAAATTGAGGGTGAGAGAGAAGAGAGAAAGACAAAGAGAAAAATGATAGAAACATTCTTCTTTGTGGTTATTCTTTCAATTTTATTGTTGGTACTACCTCAATCATAAAAATCTCAGAAACAATCAAGAGTTTTTTCAATGTGAATTTTTAAGGTATGATAATAAGATATATACATGTTCAAATTTGTTGATTTATGTTTTTGTAGGTAATTTTGTTCATTTTTTTTATATAGTCATCGGTTCTAGATACTTATTGTTACCATTATGTGTGCACCTCCTTTTTCTCTAGCTAATGCTCATTTTTCAAGTTGTTGATTTATTTTTCGTTACAAAGTGCCTTCAGACACGATCAATAATTAGTACATATATATAATAAAGTAGAACGATTTTGAATCCAAGAGACAAAGAACGGTTCAGATCGTTTCGTGACAAAAAAAAAAGTGTCATCTAACAGACGACACTATCTCAATCTATCTCGAGCTATTGCCGTCTCAGATCATTTCAAAATTTTTGATCCAACGCATGAAATTCATTAATGAAATAAAGTTTCTCTCTTACCACAATTTTTATTTTTTATTCCCCCAAAATCATGCCCTCAATTACATTCTCTTCATCTATAATTTATTTCCGAATCTATAATTTTTCAAATACCAAGTCTAATCTCTTGCGTATTCTTTGTTCGTTGTGATATAGGTTGAGAAAATCATTCATTTCCTAATTGGAGGAGGTGAATTCAAAATGCTGCTATGCCTTCGTTTTGAAGCCCTCCAACTTATCACCCCAAGGATTTATTTCCAATAAGAAATTAGCTTTAATTTTTCACCCTCAATTCTTGCCCTAATTTTCCCCAAATCTCAGTCTCTAAAACTCCTCTGTCTCCCTCTCTCCTCTCTCTCACGGCCCATCCCCTAAATCCCCAACCCTTACCATTTTTCTTTTCTTTTATTCTCTCTGCCAATTCTTTTCCTCTCTCCTACCTCTCGAATCTCTCTACACCATCTCTTCTCACTCTACCCAGACCAGCGACGATGAAGAGAGTCACCACTGAAGACAAACGATCCACCAGTGAAAATGTATGCCCTCTCTCTATTCCCAACCTCCCACACACACACCCACCCACACCCAAATCAAGAAAATGAAGGCATCTCTCTTCACACCCCTTAATACACAAAAAACCCCTAACATTTTTCTATTCTCCAACCCGTCACACTCAAAATCCCTCACAGCACACACAAATATACCTCCAGTCTCTGCTAACACACAACACACCCATCCATCCAGTTTTGTTAATGGTATGATTAAGTAGCAGTTTGTTCTATTGAAAATATGTAATTTTTTTCATTAGTTGTATGGTTCATATGTTAATGATAAATTGACAACTTATGTATGTACATGTTAATGATAATTTTTTTATTATTTTACAAATTTGGGTGTATTTGGTTTGTGAATTTCGTAATGATGAGTTTATGGGTTGGATTGGTTGTGAATTTATGCAATTGAACTGTTGATCTTTTTAATCTCTCTTTCTTTTGAGGTCTTTGTCTTTTAATTCTTCTCAAGGCTATCCAATTTACTTAACCTAAAATTCTCTACTTAGTTGTTTTGTTTTGCACGTATTTGTACTTTTGTAGTTTTATGTGTGTGTTTTTTATTAGTTGAGTTGTTGCTACCTCAATGGAGAAAGTCTACGCCTACTTTGGTAAGTGAGTTGGCAGCAGGTTTTCCAGCACACAATCTCATCAAATCCTTAATATTATGTGCCTAATTTTGTTTGAAAGTAGAACTAATAGAGGAGTGGATTGTTAGAATCTCCTCTCATATCTTTATGAAGACATGGTTTGTTTTCACAATCCAATAAATTTTTTTGGGGCATCAATTAAGCGGCAGAAATCACTACTCTCATGCTAATTGAGGGATGGGTTGGATGACCATGAGGAGAGGTTATCATAGTTGATTTTCTCTTTCATTATTGCTACCTGCTCATTTCCATGATTCAAGTTTATTTTCCTCCAAGATTGCCACCTCATCTATTGCTTATTTCCATGATTCAAGTTGTTTGTTTTCCTCCAAGACTGAAAAGTAATGGACTCTAAGACAAACAAAGTGCAAGAGTAAAATTACCGAGCAATTTAAGGCAAAATTTGAGGTGGTATTTGCGCTTATCCTATCAACCTGGCATAATTTGGCTTTTAATTTTCATTGTAATGTAATTCCATATAAGTGACAATGTTTTATTTTTATTGTTGTGAGTGTGGAGTTATTATGTGAGAATTTAATATGGTTGAAAATATTGACATGATAGTCAATTTGATAATATGGTAGTATTTGTGGGTGCTATAATTTTTTTTAAATTTTTTTTTGGTTGCTAATTTTGGTGATTTTACTGTGTTACATAGTACCTTCAGGCACGGACAATTGCTAGTATAAAATAAAGTAAAACGATTTTAAATTTTAGAGACAAAGAGTGATGCAGATTGTTTAGTGATCAGAAAAGACATCATCTAACGGATGACATTATCCTAAACTGTCTTGAGCTATTGACGTCTTAGATTGTCTCCAAATTTCTAATCTGATGCACCAGATTCAGTAATGAAAATCTTTTTTCCCGCTCACCACAGTTTTTATGTTTAACTCCCCCAAAATCACGTCCTTCGACTCCCCTAATCACGCCCAAATCTCCTCTCCTTCTCCGGATCTCCGTTTTAAACTATTCCTATCCCAAGTCATCAATGTTATCAACATTCATATATTGATCTTCCCATGACCCATCTTCTGACATCTCTCTCCTCCTCTCTTCCCCAAAATACTCCCCCATTTCTTCATTTCCTCTGCTCTCAAACCACTTTCTTTCATCTGTTTGATTGAGACACTGTCTACCACCAGTGACGTCACTAGCACAATGATGCCAACCACCAGTTATCGCCCTCTTTGCCTCTCTTTCTATATCTCTCTCTCTCTCTTTCTCTATCTATCTATCTATCTATCTATCTATCTATCTATCTATCTGTCTGTCTATCTCTCTCTCACTTGCATTCAATTTAATGTTGTATATAATTCAAATATGGTTGTTTGATTTTGATTTATACTTATTTCTTTCTAACCACTACTTATGTTGTAATATCCTATTCGATGGGTTTTTGTGGTTGTTTCTAAGAATTACATTTTGTGCACAACCAAAATTAGCATCATTTTTTAATATTGTTTTATTAGCTTTTTTGCATATGAGTCGTTTGATAATATTTGTAACTGATGGTGTTTTGCCTTATTTTTTGAATTTCTCATTCATTGATTTTAGATACGTTTAGCTTAAATAAGCAAGAGCAATCACCCAGCTGCGCTCTCCATTGCTAACGCGCTCGAAATGGTTCGTGGATGAACTCAAGTCCCGAAAGGAAGAGAAATTAAATCTTTGTAGTTATGGCCCTCCAAGACCAAAGTAAGCTTCTCATTTTGTATTAAAAGTCTTCAATATTGTCATGCTCACCAGTGGTTCGACCAAATGCCTCAAAGGACTCATCATATGGACCTCCTTCATCTAAGCCTATAGTGCTCACTGTAACAGCTCCCTCATGCCCCTCTGACGCTTCTCACAGCACGGTTATTCAATTTGCTATTTTGTCCCTTTGATACATTTGTAGTGAACATAGATAATGTATGGTTTGGAATTTCATGAATTTAATTTTGAGATTAGCCATCCAAATGTAAAATTGGGATTATTTGATTTGCTATTTTTTTTTGTTTGCTAGAAAAGTTGACAATTCCATTCATCATTACGCAATTGCATGGCTGAAGTTATCAAGGATCTTGAAGCTCAGTTCACAATTCTTTATAATTCAACCCAGGCTTACAACACTCAGTGCTCATCAACATCAACAATGTGAAAGAATTGACGTGGCTTGGTGAGTGAGACAAATAGACCAATACTGAAAAAATGGGGGTGGTCTTGGTCATTGGAAAGCTATGTTTTTATGTGTTAACAATCGCAACGAAGCTAGCACCGTTGGCACCCTGTAGCGACTGCCACACCAATGACACCAGGTATCTCTTTCTTCCCTCACTATCTACTTATCCCCTTGCCTCTCTCTTTGTCAATTTCCTCTAGCCCCTGTCACCATCCACATTCTCTTCGTATGCACATAAGCTGTTTGTTGAAATGTCTTAGATAAAGAGTTTTCCTTGCTTGAATTACTGATATAAGGTGACTTATTTCCATAGTTTATTTGGAAACTACGTATATCTATCATATGTGCTTTCAATGGATCTTTAATATGTGGAATATTTTTGATTGTATGATTGTAGTTTTTGATAAAGTAAGGAAAATTTACTTTTCACATTGTTGGTTGTTATATATCTATTAACTTATGCCCCTTGGTTTAGTTTGATTGCAGTTGGAAATTCCAAATCCTTACATTGAGCTTTTCCAATTTGATGCCTCATGGAATTCCTAATCACTTCAATTTAGTTTTGATTGCCGAATGTTGATTGTTGTGAGTTGGCTTGACTTAATATTGGGTATGGTAATTTGTTTATGTGTACAATCTCATGGAAACTTTAGATGTGTTTTTGTTGGCCTCAAAATTCTTAAGTCTATCTCCTAATGGAATTATGGAACATTGGAACTTTTAATTCCACATTAATAGTTGTGCTTTTACCTATTCTACTAAAAACCCAATTCCAATGTCTTGGCAGATGGTATTGTTGTGATGTTTTAAACATTGTTGTTGGTGCCTTTTTACACTTTTTTCTTTTAAATGTTTTAGTGATTGGTTTTCATGAACAATTCTATGTAGGATTCTACTTTGTAGCTTCTTAAACAAAATTTTTCAATAAGTTTGGTGGTATTTCAAGAGATTACTACAAAATTCTCTTGATTTGAATTGTTAGTCATATATGGTCAAAAAAATAAAAGAACCGGTAGTCATACTTTTTTGTTAGTGATTTCCTTATATTTTCTATATGTGTATCTCCCTCTATATAGGTGTTTATGGATTTATTTTAGTTGTGTTTGGTTTTTTTTATTCAGTTGGACGATAATTATTGGGGTAATGTAAAACTAATGATATAGTTAAGGATGCAATGTGAGAAATTTGGTAGTTGATGAGGCAAAGTGAAAAAAAGTGATAGTTGAGGAAATATAAGTGTAATTTACCCTTTATTAAGTATGTTACATGAGTAATGCTCTGATTATCAGTGTTATAAGCGAATTGTATTTGTATCAGGTCATTATTACAGGATTAACTAGATAGTTCATGTTAGGGTTGAGTGATTTTTTACAGGAAATGCTGTTTGATTGTCATCCCTACTTTAGGCATTACAGATGTTGAATTTTTTTCAAATGGATTTTCAATTTTCTTCATGATATTTTTGGGTTATATAGTGCCTTCAAACTCAAGTAATTGCTAGTATATATATGAGAGAGAAAGAGAAAAATAGAGAGAGAGAGAGAAATAGTTTTAATATCAGAAAAACCTAAAATTTAGGGGTTTTATAAAGAAATCTATATAATAAAGTAGAACAAAATTTGAATCCAAAAGATAAAGAGAAGTCCAGATCGTTTTGAGATAAAATATAAACACATTCAACGAATAACGTAATCTCAACATAAAAGACAGTTTAGATCATCTCATAAATTTTGATCTAACAGTCTACAGTGAATATTAAATTTTATTTTGCCGCCTAACAACATTTGTTGACTCACGTCTCCCTCTCCAAAATCTTTCAAATCTTTTTCAATCCCATCCAAAACCCAAATTCCATCCATTTTAGCTGCACACACGCGACACCCCCTAAATACTCCAGCCCAAGCCAAACTCTGTCTCTCTCTCCTCTGCGGATAAAGATCCAGGCCCTTATCTTCTTCTCTCTCACTCTTTCTCCTGTACCCCCGGTGTACCTCTGTCTCTCTTTTTCAGAAGACCACCCTACTACCTCTCACTCAACCCACTGCTGTTCAACCAATGGCCAACGACAAACAGTCCAGGTACTTCTCTCTCTCTCCTTACCACTTCTCTTCACACTCTCTCTGTCTCTCATAGCACGCACTCACACACACACACCCTAACATAGCACGCACATACACATACACATTGCACATACACAACTCACACCAGTCGCAAATACAAACGACAACACACACACAAACACACAGCACAACAGAACATCATTCAAGACCCACACACACATCCATAGAGGCGCGCACATATATCACACACACACACACACACATATACACAGACGCACACATTCACACAGTTGAGCACACAACTTTTGGTGTCAATTTTAGATTTTTTGTTAATTTGGGTGTTACTTTTTCATGAAATTGAAATTAGGTGTTAATTTTTCATGAAATTGAATATTACAGTTAGTTTGATACATAATGGGTGTTAATTTCATGAAATAGAGTTTGTAGCTGTTGAGTTGAAATTAAATGTTAGTTGATTTCAATCAAATTGGACGTTGGGTGTTAATCTCATAATGTAATGAAATATTAGGGTTTTTATTGAATGTAAGGGTTTGAAAGTGAATGATAGGTTTATTTTGATAGAAATTGAGTGTTAATTTTGAAATTGGATGTTGAGATGACAGGTTATTGAGTGATAATGTAAATTGACAACTCCGGCGTCCAACCCCAACGGCCTACATATTCCGGCCATCAACAACTTTGACAAAAACTTTAAGGTTTACATTACATTCATTGTTTTTATCATATTTCAATTATTTTTAATTATTTTACTGCAAATAAAATATAATTTGATTTAATGCTAAATGTTCCTTTACAACTGACTGTTTGGTAGTTTTTGAAATTGAAATAAGGTCGAACATAACAAGCAACCTGCTTACCTCAATCAACATATTTATGATACTTAATTTATTTAAATTAACATATTTGATGTGTGTTGCCCTTAGCCATTGAAGAAATTTTGGATGTTTAATTGAGTATTGCTTGTCTACAATTTGTTGGTTGTTGGCTTTCCTATCTTTCTTCCATGTGTTGGTCGATTTCGCAAATTCATTGTTTCCATGTCTCCGAAGTGGGAGTCATTTGTTGTTTTACTATAACTTTTTTTTGGCCTCAATTTTTTACCATGATTAAATGGTTTGTTTTTAAAGCGGGACTACATTTTAATACTGGTGGCAACGAACATGGCACTCTTTGGTCAAAATTTCAATTGGTGAGGATAACATGTGATATCCATTATTGTAAGCCCCTTGTGCTTCATTGTCGTCATTCTTTTTGTTATAGTTGAATTTTTACTTCCATTTATTTGTTTCTTTATAGCTCTGTCGTAAATTTTGTTGTAGTTGAATTTTTATTTTCATTTAATTTTTTTTATAACTACTCTTTCTTTCATTTTATTATTAGTTTGCTTGCTTAAATTGTAATTAACCCAGTTACATATCTATGGCAGCGAGGTGACACATCGACGACCTTCTCCCCTCAATTGCTTAATACTCAATTATCCTCTCGCTCAAGTATGGCCTTCTCTATTGCTTATTCTATTTTAATAGTTTTTATTTTGTAAAAATATTTTTTTATTTCTTTAATTTGGTTTTGGAAGATAATGAGATATGTGATTGAGAACGAGTGGTCTAAAACGTAGTAGTTTGAGTTGGTTATGAAAGACAATGATAGGCGATGAACAATGAGATTTTTGATGCTTTGCCTATTTACTATTTATTTAGCCTACCCTAATTCCCCATCTCGGCTCCTTATTATTTTTTCTTTTCATCTAATGAATGCATGATTTTCTTTTCTATCATCTAGGTGACCACTGGGAAATTGAACCAGTTAAGGACATGGATCCTTTGGCTTACACAAGCTCTTATTGCACACCAATATAGTGGGTATGCATCATTATTGGTAATTAAGAATAGTTTTGTTAGGCCTACATTGTTACTTATGAGTATGCACAAGCAAATCCTTTGTTTGTTATTGTGCAGGGTAGTTGTGGAGATTCACATAATGTAGTTTGTGCACAACATCCGACCCTGAAGTCTGGTGCACAATGTTGCTTGATAGGAACATAATTTTTGCTTTCAAAGAGTTGCACATGGTGGCTTACATTTGAATGTATTATACTGTTGTTGTTGCTAGGTGAATGGGTGTGCTAATTTTTCTAATTGTACAAGTTAAAATATTTACGCATTCAATTAGATTTTTCTATGTAATTTTTGTTTGTGGAATAGGTGGTCGGTTCAAATATATTTGTTATCCACAATAATATGTTTCATATATTATTTTTGTAGCGGTCTTCTAATTTGTATGCCTTTTAATTTTGACTTTTTTTTTGTTACGTAGTGTCTTCAGGTACTGACAATTACTAGTAATCTAATATAGAAAAGAACTAAAATTAAGGAATTTAAAATTTGTTCAAGTTTTAAATTTGGTTGCATATCTCATATTAGAGAGAAAATGAGTTCTAATATAAAAAAAAACTCTATAATTTAGGTATTTTAGTTATCTAAACTTTACCAAAACAATACATTAAACCTAGTTTCTATTGGACATCATGGAAGTATTTTTTTTAACGATAAATCACATGTTTTTGGAATTATGATTCTGGATAAACAAACATTCGTCATATAACACAGTGATGCTACACTATCTATCCACTCTAAAAAATGTTCACTTTTAGAGTCACACCACCCTAGGATCCCATAGAGCATAAACGGGAGTGAGAGTGCAAAAGTGGCAAAATTTAAAACTATTTAAGAGTGGGAGCACCTTTGAGAGTGTCAGATTTTAAAAAGTTTAATATTATTTACAAATATATTATAAATGAGTAAAGAAAAATCTTGATTAAAAAAAAAAGAGTGAATTGTCAAGAGAACCTCAAGGCATTTCAATGCCTTTGACTTGAATCCCACATATTGACAAAACCAAAAAAAGGAGAGCTCCACATGAATATAAAAGGCTACAACCCTTTCCTCTTTCCTTAAGCTATCTCACGTGCCTTTGCATGTGGTTGCTAGTTGGAAATCCTTTAATTAAGGTGAGTACAGTTGGCGGCTAATTAATGGTGTATAAAATTTTAGTGGTGCAGTCTTTTTTATTATAGTATATTAAAATTTGCGAATTTGTTTGCATGAATTAGCAAATTCAAATAAATGAATTCATGAATTTATTTTGAATTTCCTCCCAACTCACGAATTCACACGCGAAGCTTGAGGGCGGGAGTGTATGTAGATGATTTGTGCGAGTGAAGTTACACTTTCAATGAATACTTCAATAATTTGTAGTCTTACATCCTATATATTGATCCAATATCATTCTATGTTGTTATGAAGTGTTATTTTGCTCGAGTAACCTTTTGTTGTTATAATTTTTGCTTTTAAAGTGTGACAAGAGATTTTGGTAAATTTTTGTAGATGCTCACATATGTTTCGTAACATGACATGTATATATTAAGATAATAATATGGGGTATATTGGAGATTATGTAAGTATTTTTTTATAATATATCGCATATATTTGAAATTATGATTCTCGAATAACAAAATATTCATATTTTAGTTCAGTAACACAGTGCTGCCGCACTATCTATCTATTCTATATGAAGTCACTTAATGTAGTCACACTTTTAATGAACTATTAGTTGAGACACTTTGAAGTTCCACATCTTATATCTTTGAGTCAATATTAATTCGATGTTGTTTTTATAGAGTGTTGTGTTACTTGAGTTACTCTTTATTGTCACATTATCTAGACTAGAGTGTTGTATTGCTTGTGTTTGATCCAAAAATCTATTGTCTAGAACATATATCTTATGCAAAAATTATACCATGTCATAATGGTATTATGGAAAAAATGAGTGATGGACTAGCATGTTAAGCAACACGAATATTGTGTAAAAAAATGAATGAAAGCATAATTTCGAAGCTGATATATAATCAGATCAATGATGTATTGGAGAAAAGAAAAAATGAAAAATGGTTGGAAAAGAAGAAATAAAGTACGTTTGATGTCAAAGATACTAAAAATATAATTCAAAATGGATGATGTTAGAAAGAATAAATGTTATTTTGGCAAAAAATACTGACAAAATATATTTCATCCATAAATTTAAAAAATATTTAATATAATATAACAAATTCAAAACATAAAATAACTGGCATATCTAATATGCATAATTTAAGAAAAGGGCAAAACATCAAAGAAATATATGAAAAATTCAAAATGTGTACCTAGAGACAATAAAGTTAGGAAGATAAAAATTAAATTACTTAACAATATGAACTATGTACTTTAAGACCAATAAATATTATTTCATATATCCCTGGACAATTCTCCATTTTGACAATGTGTTTGCTATCTAAATCGAAAAAGCCTTAGAAAGCCTAACTTCCCGTCAAAAACAAACATGAAGAGTTGTGAAGTAAGGTCCACAGCACTTGGGAATGGGCCTCACTGGTGTTACCTTAAACAAAGCCCAGCTTGTTGTAGGCTTTTGAGGCACCCAAGCCTATCTTCCATTTTACTTTCTTTCGACTAGGGTGCAACAAGTTCATTTTGAGCCTAAAAAATCAAAGAGCATACTTATAGCAAGTTAATTTTGGGATCTAATTAGAGACTCTAATTAATAATATTTTTATATTAAATTCTCAAATTAAGTACAAATAACCTTTTCAAACATCGAATATAGATTTTAATTTCGGACGCTCGACCTCTTTGTGCAATTCTAGTGAATAACAATTGACATGAGCTGAAAAAAGAAATAGGTGTGGTATATCATACATGATTCAAGGAAGCTCAAGAGGTCGTGGACATGTGTCAAGATTACAATTGTTTTTTCATCCCGGGTTTTAATTGTAGCGACTTCTGTTTTTGATTAAGATATTATCTAATTAGATCATTAGATCACAAATTAGGAACATTCGGAAGAGCTCTCTTGCTATTTTAAATGACAATTAATGTTTTGATGCAATAGCACAACATTCCACTAAAACAGACCGAAAAATTCTAATCTGTGCAGAATAGGTGCTCTGTTCAACAATAGCACATATTTGTGCATAATTTCTTGAAGTATCTGCAATCATCCAAGTTTCAAAATACTTTCGGATCAATCCATCAGTTCTTTATGGATCCATCCATGACTTCATGGAGCGATTATCCATCCTCAATGTTTCAACACAAAAGATGATTTTACTAGCTCTCTCGTCTATTCAAAGGTTACATATTGATATTTTTAAACCCAATAGGCACTGTTCAATGAAAAAAAAAATAGACTATAGAAAAACGGTTCAAGTAACTCAATTGGTAAGAGTAACGGATTGAAAATCCTTGTGTTAGTGGTTTGAATCCACTTCTTAGCAGGCGAAAGGGTACAAAGGATAAGTAGACAAAAGCGAGTCAGATTTGAAAATTTAAGTGAAATAGTAAATCAATAAATGGGAACGCTGCTGTGCTATCCACCGCTATTATACTTCAACTAAGTTCTTCAAAATTACAATCTACACCAAATCCCCAACATCCTTACATGACCCCACCAGGAATTTGGCCCTACATTAATATGATATATTACCTATCAAATGCCATGACTTCCCATCACGTGTTGCACTCAATACATCCATGATTAAACTTCCTAAACTCTTTCTCTAATAGGTCAGTTCCATCATTAATGTTCCAATCAAAAACCTACTTAATGATTATCTAATTGAGTATTTGGGATGGGATGTGGACTTACCAAACCCTCAAGCACCATTTGGTGGGTGATTTATATGTCCACTTTGTCTTTTATTCAGCCTCCTCAAGGATAATTTTAATTACGGAGATACATGCAATTACTCGAAAATCACATTTATATGTAGGACACAAATATTACTCGTAAATCACATTCATATGTAAGGCGCAAATATTAGTCCCACCATTATTATCGTAATCATCATAAAATTGATAAGATACTTATGTGAAACAACACTTCAAGGAAAAGCTAGCTTCGGAAGCCTGTCCCAAGCAACAATCAGAAAGGTATCATTAAATCATAACAGAAATTTCAATCACATACCAAGCTGTTTTTCCTCCCCTACAAAGCAAACCAGTAGCTGCTTTAACGTTATCAACACATCTCTCTCTCTCTCTCTCCTGATCCCTCTACCTTAATAAAAAAGAAAAGGTTGCAAAGCTTATGTCGCCACCTTATATAGCACCATTATACCTAACTCCACACTCACTTCCAATCTCACCCCCACTTGATATAAACGACACCGATTCCAGTATTCCCACACCATCTGATCCAATACAGCTCTTCATCTAAGGCCACTCTCCACCGAATCTGCACTTCAAGATTAAAAGATAATGAGGAACCTAATGTCATCTTTCCCTCTTCTGGTGATCTTCTTCATTCATTGCACTTCAATTTCTGCTCAGTCTCCGGCACAGGCACCAGCACTGCCACAGCCACAGGCACCGACACCGCCACTGCCACAGCCACAGGCACCGACACTGCCACAGCCACAGCCACAGGCACCGACACTGCCACCGGCACTGCCACCGCCACAAGTAACGGCACTGGGTCCATCACCAGCAGGTCCAACCAATGTCATCAAAATTTTAGAGAAGGCCGGGGGATATAGTGTATTTATCAAACTACTGAAGAGTACCCAAATAGATTCTCGAATCTACTCACAGCTCAACAATTCAAACATGGGGCTAACCATTTTTGCACCAGCTGATAGTGCATTTTCTAGCCTCAAATCAGGCACACTGAACACATTTACGGCTGGACAGCAATCACAGTTGATACAGTTCCATATCATTCCTTCTTATATCTCTCTTTCGCAGTTCCAAACGTTAAGCAACCCGTTAACTACTCAGGCTGGTGGTAGCAACGAGAATCAGTTTCCGCTAAATATCACCACATCAGGGAGTAGTGTGAACATTTCAACTGGGATTGTCAATGCAACAGTGAACGGCATTGTATATACCGATGGCCAGCTAGCCGTATATCAGGTTGACAAAGTACTCCTTCCGATGTATTTTTACGTGACTCCTGCACCAGCTCCGGCACCATCGAAGCCTAAGAAGGAAGCTCCAGATACTTCTTCCACAGGGTCTTCTGTTGCTTCTGTTAGTACTTCTGGTGCGGTTCAGCAGGCATTGGACGCAATATTCTTTCTTGTTGCTGTTTCTTCTGCATTGTCTTTATACCTATGATTTAAGTGTTTGTTGATAATAATGGGATTGTGAATCCCAAAGCCTGTATGATTTTATTTTATTTTTTGAGTGACAAAGCCTGTATGATTTTTTTTTTCTTGAGTGACAAAGCCTGTACGATTTCAATGAATCAAATTAAATCATTCTTTTGAATAAGCTGCAACGATTCAGAATTAAGAGATTAAATTTGTACAGTCTACGCATGAAATTAATAAAACTGTTTTTTCCACGTCCTGATAAACTTATCAAGATCAATTCAATAATTTGGCCTCGGAGGTCGGTGTTCTCTCAACATTTTTTTTTAATCATTACAGTGTCATTTTCTTCTACTAATGAATTTCCACCATATCTACAAGGACATTTCAAATTAGTGCATGTAAACCAAAGAGCAAATAACTAATATTCCATGAATCTTTGCACTGCCCTGATTTTCTCAGCAAGATGATTGTGGGTTTTCATTTCATAACCACTGTAGAGAGCAACCTGTAATTCACAAATTCAGCTGCAATATCTTGCTGTTCACTATCTAATTTGCATTTGTTACCAATGAATTGACAAGGCATCTGAACTATAATTGTTTGGTGAGGAGTATATATCATTAGGGATGTTCTTCCTTGGGCATAGAAAGGGACACACATTAACAATATTGATAGCACCATGTCATTTATTGAAATTAAATTTTTATTTTTGATTTTATATTAATAAATGACATAATATAACATGAATTTTTGTTGTAAAACTTAAAATATTTAATATTCTATTTTTGATAGGAGTATTTTTTATCTAAATATAATATTTTAAATTTGAGAGGTTTAAATATTACACATATACAAACTTCAAAAGGTTTTGGTCTAATTTACTAATGAATATTCTAACAATATTAATGATAGGGGTCTAAGTGTTACGCGCATATAAATTTTAAGGAGTCTATGTATAATATTTCAAATGTCATGACTTTAAGTAATTAAATGACAAATCTCAAAGAATTTGAGTGTAATTCTCCCTACATATTATAATTTATTTATAGTCATGGGAATAGTAAGTGACATATATAGAGTTGTATAAAGCTTATTCACAATTCCTATTGGAAGAAAATTTCTGTTGGGGTGTTGCCTGAATAGTCATCTCATGTGGATAAGCAAGATTGATATGGTGCTGTCAATATTGTTGATGTGTGTCCCTTTCTATGCCCAAGGAAGAACATCCTCTCTCTAATATTTCTGATGTTGACATAATTAAGAGAACAAAACTAGCCATGTCCAGTAGATTCCACCCCCCCCCCACACACACACACACGATATGAATTGATGAGCAGTTTGATACTCACCAAACAATTATAGTTCAGATGCCTTGTCAATTCATTGGTAACAAATGCAAATTAGATAGTGACGAGCAAGATATTGCAGCTGAGTTAGTGAATTATAGGTTGCTCTCAAAAGTGGTTATGAAATGAAAACCCACAATTATCCTGCTGAAGAAATCAGGGCAGTGCAAAGATTCATGGAATATTAGTTAGTTGCTCTTTGGTTTACATTTGCACTAATTTGAAATGTCCTTGTAGATATGGTGGAAATTCATCAGTAGAAGAAAATGACACTATAATGATTAAAAAAAGAGAAAAAAATATGGATTAAAAACAATAAAATCATACAGCTTGTCACTCAAAAAATAAAATAAAATCATACAGGCTTTGGGATTCACAATCCCATTATTATCAACAAACACTCAAATCATAGGTATAAAGACAATGCAGAAGAAACAGCAACCAGAAAGAATATTGCGTCCAACGCCTGCTGAACCGCACCAGAAGTATTAACAGAAGCAACAGAAGACCCTGTGGAAGAAGTAATTGGAGCCGGCTTCTTGGGCTTCGATGGTGCCGGTGCTGGAGCTGGTGCTGGAGTCACGTAAAAATGCATCGGAAGGAGCACTTTGTCCACCTGATAAACGGCTAGCTGGTTATCGGTATATACAATGCCGGTCACTGTTGCATTTACAATCCCAGTTGTAATGTTCACTTGACTCCCTGATGTGGTGATATTTATCGGAAACTCATTGTCCTTGTTACCACCAGCCTCAGTACTTAACGGGTTGGTCACAGTTTGGAACTGCGAAAAAGAGATAAAAGAAGGAATGATATGGAACTGCGTCAATTGGGTTTGCTGTCCAGCACTGAATGCGTTCAGTGTGCCTGATTTGAGGCCAGAAAAGGCACTATCAGCTGGTGCAAAAATGGTTAGCCCCACGTTTGAATTGTTGAGCTGTGAGTAGATATGAGAATCTACTTCGGTACTCTTTAGTAGTTTGATAAATATACTATATCCCCTGGCCTTCTCTAAAATTGCGGTGACATTGGTTGGAGTACCCGATGGTGCTGGAGCCAGTGCCGTTACTTGTGGCTGTGGCAGTGCTGGTGCCTGTGCTGGTGCCTGTGGCAGTGGCAGTGCCGGTGCCTGTGGCTGTGGCAGTGGCAGTGCTGGTGCCTGTGCCGGAGACTGAGCAGAAATTGGATTGCAATGGATGAAGAACATCACCAGAAGAGGGAAAGATGAGAGCATGGTCCTCATTGTCTTTTAATCTTGGAGTGCTGATTCAGTAGAGAGTGGCCTTAGATGAAGAGTTGTATTGGATGAGATGGTGTGGGAACACTGGAATCGGTGTGGTTTATATCTAGTGTGGATGAGATTGGAAGTGAGGGTAAGTTAGGTAAAATGGTGCTATATAAGGTGGCGACGTAAGCTTCGCAACCTTTTCTTTTTTATTAAGGTAGAGGGATAGGGAGACAGAGAAAGGGAGAGACAGATACGCGTTGATACATTAAATTAGACATAAATAAAATTAAAATTAGTCGTAATTTACTTTTTGTTCATGCTAACTTTAGTTTTAATAAAAAAATATAATTTTTAAAAATATTTATTATTTTTAAATAAAATTATATATAAAAGATCCATCTAGTACGCCTCCCCGCAGGCTCTCCCAATAGGCCTACATGCTTGTACCAACAGGCCCACTCTGCAAGCTCGCCAAGTGAGTGACGGGTTAATTGGCGAGTAGACTACTCTTATCTGAAGGCTGGTCCGACCCACCCAATAACCTATCCGGGTAAAGACTTGAGCTTACCCTACCCATGTCCATCCCAAAAAAATTTTGTTCCCAAACCTTCCGCCCCATAGACATCCCTATGTGTACCCTCTAGTAACAATAAATGGAATAGCAAATATAGAAACTAACATTGAAACAACAAATACATGTAAAAATAATAAAAAAAAATTACATTTCACAATAACTAATACCTCTCATATCCTACCCTTTCATATTCTTCTATTTAATTTTTCTCTAATATTAATTTCAAATTAAATTCATAAATTCACATATATAAATATAAATATCTCTATCTATCTATATCTATATTTATCCTATCCTACTTGTAAAAGACTACTAAACCAAAAAAATAATTTTTTTCATAATCACCTTTCAACAACTGTATAAAGTCAGATTTACGTTAGATTAATTACCTTCAATTATTTGCCCATTTACATTTGGATGTTCCAACTTCTCGGCCTTTAATTAACTCTATTAATAATATTTATAACTTGGTAATTTACTCCCAACTTTTCTAATTTCCACTAAATAACACTAGAGAGAGAGAGAAACTAGAGAGATGCTTGGACATGTATATATAGGCACCAATTTTTATCTGGTTGTCTAATTCCACACTGCACTGTATATCCTTGAATTCAAATAATTATGGTGGCATCTTATACTAGCCGAGCACCTTTTAGAGTATTTCAGGAATGGCTTCATAGTTTGTCGGTTCCCTTGATATGCATGAGAGAATATACAGTAAGTACATTCTCTCTATTTCTCTCTTTTATGTAAAGGTTGTCCATCGTCACTTTAACCATCAAGTTTAATATTTTGTTTTCTTTCTTCCAGTCCAAGTAAGATGTTCTTGTTCGTGTTGTGAAATAGCACTCCTGTATATGGACAAATGTTTCTGTCCTGCTTTACAAAGTTTGTCTTGATCCTAGGTGGACAAATGCACTCTCAACTCGCATATCAAGTGTTGAATCACAAATCATGTTGGTTCAAACTCGTGGCTAATACAAGAACTTGGATTGAATATATGTAATAGATAATTCATGGGAGAGATTAGCTCTAAGTGTGTAGTCAAGTACCAACAGTTTCTGTTTCTTGACCCACCTTTGGTTACACATGTTTTACCACATTTCACTTATTCTTGGTCATGTAGTTATTATTAGTATTAATTAAATTTTTTTTTTGGTAAAACTGAGCCCACTTAATTAGAAATAAGAAGACCCCAATACAATTAAAAAATCCATTTAGAAGACCCCAATATAATTAAAAAATTCATTTAGTTTATCGATTTTGTTAGTTATGTATAGTTTTTAATTCACAATTTTTATTTTGACTTCTTCCTTGATGGTAATTTTTTCATGTGTAAGATTGTTCATGTTTCAAAAAATAAGGAATGGAGAAGGGGAAGGGAGTACAAGCTGGATAGTTGGTTTGATTGCTTTAAGGAGTATGGAAATACAAAGGGTTATACAAAACAAATTTAATTGCATTAGAAATATATATACATTGCTATAGATAATTTGCATTGAATTTTAACAACTCATCTTTTTTCTAAAACAATGAATTGCTTTAGTTTTTAAAAAATTCCTTAGCTTTCTCTAGCACTAGATGTGGACAAATTTAGGACTCATCCCTTATATTTATTCATGGACACTAAATTTGACGATCACTTACTATAGGTAAAACAAATATTGGGACCTTAAATTTTTAAATGAGATAAACACAAGAACAAGTGAAACAAATTTCTTGTCAACTCTAAACTTTAGTATATACAAAGTTAGGTTGGACAACACTGAATATTTCCAAATGGTTATTGAGTTTCTTTAGTCTTGAATCTCTAATACTAATATAGGAATGTTTGTGATATTTAAAAGACCTATACACGATAAAAGCAAACACCTACAAATATAAATCGTAAAAAGATAAATAGAGAAACGAAAGATATAACTCAAAATGATTTACGTTCAACGCACGTGTGCAGCAACTAAATGAAAATTTTTTGATTTTCAAATTTACCCGTAAACCATTATTGAAAGTCATTACCAAGTAATTTTTTTTTTTACTTTTTTACCCTTAAAAAATAGTAGTTTTTTTTTTTAACTGGACAAAAAAAAATAGTAGTTAACTAGCATTCTTTGTGCCTCTTTGATTTCATCAGTCTTGGCCCTGCAACTATGGCAACTAATCAGTCACCAAATTTCTTTTAATCTCTATTTATACTTTATTTAATTTGCCTTGAATGTATTTTTTACACTATTACTAATTGGAACCGGAAGGTTACAAAAATCAAATGGTTCATTGTTTAAAACATTTCTCGATAAGTTGGATTTGATGGTTCTTGGCTGGAACCAATTCAACAATTCCAAGGGCAAAGTTTTGAGAAGGATAAAAAAATTAAATAAAAACTCATTCTATGGGATTTAACTAATTTGTTGGTTGTTTAAAGGCTCATCATCTCTGTTTCAACCATTCAAGTTGCTAACAAACTTGGGCTAAATTTATTGTGCAAATTTTTTTCTAGTTTTATTAATTTTTTTCTTTTAGATTAGTTTATGATGTTGTCTTGCACAAGGTGTGTTTGCCTCACATAAAATTTCACTTTTGGCAAGCCAAAAATCTTTTGTAGATGATCTTATTGATTCTTTGACAAAACAAAAATGTTTCACAAATGACTTTATTGATTCGTATGATTAATGTCCCTAAAACTAAATTTGTGTTTAGAAACATATAACTAATTCCCTTTCATGTGGAATGATGGAGCAAGTAGACTTTAAGGGTAGGATATGTTTTACATTATCGATTCCCATGAAACTATACAACCCACCTTGACCATCACTTATGTATCAGGTTCTATGTCAAAGTACATTACTCTCTCCATATCCATTGTTATTACTTGATTTCTCTCTCCTATTGTGCTCAAGTTATGGTTTATGTAATGTATAATATATGGGATGTGGATTTTATGTAAATGTTAGTTTTGTTTCATTTTTGTGTGAATTTTTTGTTAATGGCAGGTCATTGTGTAATTGAAGTGCCGATTAGTTGTTTAGTTTCAAACTTTAGATCGAGGCAGCAAAATAGATTTTTTGAAGTCATTTATTGTTCTAATATTGTTGTCTGGATAGTATTTTGGAGTAAACAACTCCCCATGAAGGTTTGTTGTTAATTTAAGTCATAAATAGTTTTTATCTTAAATATTTGATTGGTGATTTAAAACAATACTAATGTTATTGAGACAAAATTTGGGGACTTGCATGCTCATAAAATTTAAAATGTTAACTTAGTTATGAGAAGTCAAAGGTTTTTTTGGTATATCTATATGTTGCTAGATGAGTCTAAGATATAGTAAGAATAACTATTCTTCCATAAGGTTGAAAATTGAAACACTCATATAGTCCAATTAACAATATTGATAAAAATTATAACATAACATAATTCATGGGCAACACACATGTGCATCAACTAATAAGTGTAAAAGTAATTAAAAAAATTACATTTCACAAATTTAAAATTAGGCATATTATACGACAATATTATTGTAAGGTATGAAATGCCAAGAAATGCTATTCCTACATACAGAAAATTCACCGCTCTGAAATTCAATTATGGCGAGCAAAACCCATAAAAATTTACATTGCGCCATTACCTGTCAGCAGTTAGTAATTGTGGTGTTCCTCCACTGAAACAGCTGCGTTTTGTATCTTCTTCATGATGCCATCAGCCCAAGTATAGCCCCCAACAAATCCATGGCCAGTATCGATGGTTGTGAGGCCGAACACTAGCTTGCCTTTACATGGGTGAGTGTGTGTTTGTGCGTAATTGTAAGGGAGGGGGCTTAGTATCCTCAGGTCGGGTTAGTATCGAGTCTTATCGAATTTGTGTCAAAAATTATTTCAGCCATACCGATTCATTTATTAATTTGACACAAACGTATTGTATTATATCGGGTTTGTGTCGTATATGAATTGTGTATAATCGATATATAAATTAGTTGTGTCGTGTATTTTTTTTATTGACTTCACTCATATTTAATTCGTTTATTAATTACTAGAGTACTGCGCACACGTGCATTGCACGTGAACTATTTTAAATATGAAAATATCATATCTTAAAGATGTAAACCACCACCCCAAAATGCAAAACCATAATATTCATCGGTGATTAGACAATTCATCAATGAAAACCCCTTAAAATTCAAAGTTAAATTAATTTTAATAGAATTTTCAGTGCGAATACAATGTTTCCATTCATCTTTGTAACTCATTTTTTTTTGTAGTTTATCCTCTTTTTTTGTTTGCAAGGTTTTGAGTTATTTGCAATATAAGCTAAAGTAGCAAAAAAGAAACAACAGAACCAAAAAGAATCAATCTATAATTTGTGATGATCAATTTTAGTATATAAAGAATAAATATTTTTAAAGTACGTTGCAAGACAATGTTTTACATCCTAAAACTTAGTAATTAGTGATAGGCGAAGCTATAAACATTCCTCATCTAAAGTAGAAAAAAAAATTATGAATCTAAATCTATAGAAAGAACACATGTTTCTTAGCATATACAAATAATGTCAACTCATGACTTCATTGATGATTAAACCCTTGTTTAGTGACCCTAAGCATGTAAATGCTCAAACTCTATTTTGACTGCCTTTTTGGGGTGTTCAAGGGCCGAGCTGAGCTAGGCCTGCAAAATTTTTTTCAGACCAAGTCTGGGTAGTATAGACATAAACTTTTACCCAAGTGAGTTATCGGTCAGATCAGGCCAGGCTTCGAGTAGGGTTAGGCTACCCGCAACTCAACCCGCGAATCTATTGCGCAGGACTGTGGGCAGGCTATCTCGTAGACTTTTTTATATATAATTTTATTTAAAAATAATGAATATTTTTTTAACTTAATATTTATGTAAATTATATTTTTGAATCAAAAATAAAGTCAAAATGGATAAAAATAAAATAATGAATAATATTTTTTTATTAGGAAATGAACTACATCCAATATAATGAATACATCCCAACTAGGTTGACACATACTTATCTATCATTTACATTATTCTACCCATTAAACCTTATATGATTAATACATGGAAAAGAAAATAATACATTATTTATAGTATCTAAATTTTTAAAATTTCAAATTTCGATTTTGGGAGACTTATTTCAAAATTTCAAATTTAGTGATCTAAAAGTAAAATTTTATTTTAAAAGAAGGTGCGCGGGCGGGCTCTTTGGCCAAATTTTTCGGATGGGCTATTGGGCCAGACTTCGGGCCTGACAATGGGTTTAGAGGCAAACCCAAACCCTCTTTTTAAGTATACTGGGCTCGGGCTCGGACTGTCCAACTATAGGTTTTTGACTGAGTAAAGGGACTCGTGGGTAATCCAGCCCATGGACACCCCTACTACATTCCCACAATCAACAATAAAATCTAAAAAGTTGGTTTTTAAAGATCATAATTTTTAATTCCAAAAACTTTTTCTAACATGAAGGTACATCATAGGATTTAAATTATGACTAATTGGAACCTGAATATAGATGAAGAATAAATTTCATGTGCATTTCATAATTTTAATAACCCATTTGGCTAATTACAATAATTTGCTATAAGGTTTATGAGAAATTGCTAGTTTTATGTAATTAGTTGAGTCATACAATTTCTTTCTTTCACACCTTCTTCATAAAAAAATCTTGCTAATGCAGGACGACCTGTGCTTTCAAAAAATAAGACATAATGTGCAAGTTGAAAGGAGTATATCAGTGCAAAAGCCTCATAGAAAAAAATAAAAAATAGATCATCACATCCATACTGCCAATTTTCTTAACAAAAAAGTGCGATTGTCCCAAAAAAAAAGACACATGCTATTAGGGAAAGAAAAAAAAAATTTAGCAGGCTCAATTAATCTTCAGGTGAGAAATTACTTTGTTGCAGCAAAAATAACTCTCGATCCTCAATAATTAATGCCACTCTTACATCCCGTCCATGATAATATGTTCTGGTAAAGCAACTGAAGCCTTCAGGTTAAAGATTTGGCAAATATCACACTGGCAGGAGTTCAAATGGAAAAACCAATGTGTTCATAACAAATAGCATGTGAGTTTAACAACTCATGGAAGTGTGAAAAAAAATTACTAGAACGTCATATCATTTAGAAGCTGTGCTTATTAAAAAAAGGTTCTTGTAAACCTCACTAAAATACACTTCTAGCAAGATTGCGACGAAATATTATATTTACTTGTACAATCACTTTGCTATTTTCTTCCAAGTTATTTTCGTTCCCAGTAAGTGTCAAAATCATGCTAGGATCACTTACAACAACCACAAAAATAATCAAATACATAGATGCAATAAAAGGTTGAGAGGATCGTTCAAGCAAATGTTTTCCCAATATAAAGAGGGCGGGTCGGGCTATCAATTTTCGACACGATACGTTAACATGACATGAACCAAAAATGAAATTAATGGGTTGGACACTAAATTAAACGAGTTAATGGGTTAAAACAGGTCAACACGCTTAATCACAAAAAAATCATGTCGGGTTCATGTCAAAAATCAAGTCAACTCGATTTTGACCTGGTTAATCTGTATATTTTTGTAACACCCCCCCCCCCACTACCCAGCAAGATATTGTCCTCTTTGGCACAGGGTCACGGAACACTGTTCTCCTCCCCTGCCCTCAAGGGTTTGTTCCTCCCAGGGGTTCCCTGGGAAAAGGCCTCTTGCAAGGTAAGGGCTGAAGGCTTACTTATAAGCTCAGCAACTCCCCCCTCCGTAACCGATGTGGGATACCAGGATCTCACAATCCACCCCCCTCAGGGCTGCACGTCCCCGTGCAGCTAGGTCACGGACTACCGTTCTCCTCCCTCCTACACGCTGACCCGTGCAGGGCCCCACACTCGGCACTGCCAAGGGGTCGGCTCTGATACCATTTGTAACACCCCCCCCACTACCCAGCAAGATATTGTCCTCTTTAGCACAGGGTCACGGAACACCGTTCTCCTCCCCTGCCCTCAAGGGTTTGTTCCTCCCAGGGGTTCCCTGGGAAAAGGCCACCATTTGTAACACCCCCCCCCACTACCCAGCAAGATATTGTCCTCTTTGGCACAGGGTCACGGAACACCGTTCTCCTCCCCTGCCCTCAAGGGTTTGTTCCTCCCAGGGGTTCCCTGGGAAAAGACCTCTTGCAAGGTAAGGGCTGAAGGCTTACTTATAAGCCCAGCAACTCCCCCCTCCGTAACCGATGTGGGATACCAGGATCTCACAATTTTAAACGGGTTGATTTGATTCATATATGAAATCGACCTAACCCATTGTAGACTTGTTTAACCTGTTTATGACAATATAGTTTGTTTGTTTTGTATAAATGATGTGGTCTTAACATTATTATTTATTAGTTCTTACTTCTACTATGATAATTGACATTATAGTTCTTGTTTTAATTTTTGGGTTGAATGAGATATGATATGTTATTTGTGAAAAAATTATTTAAAATTTTGGATGAATAATTGAATGGTATATTTAATGGTAACGAATAGGTGTGAAAACAAGTTATGTGTGTTAAACAAGTTTGTGTTATGTGTGTTAAACAGGTTAAACAAATCAGGTTATGTGTATTAACCTGAAAACGACCTATTTATTAAACGTTTCAAACAAGTGGGGTTTGGGTAACCTGTTTAATGGTCATGTCAAGTTAGTGTTTACATATCTTGGCCTGATTATTAAACATGTTATGTTTAGGTTTTGAGATTTTTGACTCAAACTTGAAATCAAACTCAATACGAAATTACACAATCCGATACATTTAACACCTCTAGGGGAAGGTATATGGAGACTCTAAAAATTCTATGGAATGAGGAATATATGGGAACATGAAACGATTCATCTTCAATTCATAACTGATGCTTTGAATATTTAATGCCAAATACACATTGTTACGCACAGTTAAAATATTGCATAATTACAGTTCAAGTACCTGAAAATTAGATTTACTTAATAAAAGAAATCAAAGATAAAAAAAAATGGAATTTAGTTGGACTAATAATGATAAAATGGACATTATAGCTACAAAATTAAAAGTTTTTCAAGGTATAGAAGATGAAAGGACTAACATTATTAATAACTAAGGGTGCATTTGGTAACGTTTTTGTTTTTATGTTTTTTTTTAAAAAAAAAAACTAGTTTTTATTTTTCTATGATAAAAAATAAAAAATATAAAACATGTTTGGTAGTCATTTATATTTAAAAAATCATGAAAAAAAAAGTATGTTTGGTATTTTATCCAAAACCCACCACCCAACACCACCTAAACCCTTCAGCAATAACCACCTAAAACCACCAATAATAATCACCCAACTCCACAAAAAACCCACCCCAGCCCCCAGCAATCCACCACTCACCAACCCCGAAAATCCACCCCCACCAACAACCATTCAACACCCTTGAAAACTCATCACCCACCAACCCCCGAAACCCACCCCCAAAGCCCCCTGAAACCCACATTTCTCCCTCTCTCACTGTCTCTTTCTCTCACACACACATACATACACACTCAAACACACATTCATACACAAATCTAACCAAATATAAAAAAAAATTATCCAAATCAACACTTTATTTCATGAAAGAAAAGGCAAACAACCTTGCCTTTAACAATATTCGAATTCCAAAAACAATAAAAGAATCAAAGAATTTAATTCCCAATACTAGAAATTGCATCTTCAATCTCAGCGACCTTGTCTTAGCATAGACCAGGAAGCTACCCAGACCTCCATTCCCTTTAGCATTTTACATCAGCAAAATTATCACAACTAGCTAGGGAGAACTTCACCAAAACACCTTACTCAACCTTTGTCTAACCAAATATAACAATATATACATAGATTTATAGCTATATATGTTTATATATACATACAATGTAACACCCCAAAAATCGGGGGTCCCTAATTTAACAAATTTCGGACAGAGTCTCCTTTGTACGAGGAACTCTACCCAAAACACAACCTGTGCAATTATACTACATTGACCGCACCAGGTCCATATATGAATAAATATTGACCACACCGAGTCCATTTACCCATTAAATAATAGAATTTCATTCACCACATGTAATATCCACCATATCATCCCAAAAAAATAGGTCAAGCTATGACACTTACATTCCAAAAGAATTACACTCAAACTTAGCACCAGAATAAACAAAATACTAGACTATACATGATCGTAAATAAAATTTTTAGTCTAGCACAAAAATAAACTATAGCTCTAGATGTCCACCTCGGGATCTAGGTTCCTCTTTGGTGGAACCTCCCAATTTCTCGGCTCGTCAACGCCGGAATCTTCCTCTAGCATGAAATCTAAAAAAAAAAAAATTGTATTGGTAGGGGGTGAGCACTGAGCACTGTAGGAAAATCCTCTCAAACTTTAAAAAAGTTTGAAAAACGTAGAAAATAGTCGGTCTCATTTCACAAATAGCATACGTAAATTTTGAAATAAAACATGACATTTTCAAAGATCTCAAGTTTATACATTAACAATAATTAAGTACAAGAGTAAAACCAATCCCACCATAAATAACCATTCCAAAGAGTAATTATTCCCACAACAATTTTCAAAATAATCATATCCAAAAGATAACGTAATAAACAATAACCACAATGTATCTCAAGTCTGATGTAAGATAATCGCATGAATAAACACATAGAGAACATCCTGGCCCACACACACACAATTCCTCGCAAGGATATCAATTTCGAGAAGGGCGCCTACCGATGCATTGTCCCATAACAATGCACCGGCAATAACGAATCCAACCCATGCATGATATACTAATCCTCTGACATGGCAACCGTGAGCTAATAGTAATTTGGTCCGCGCAAGGCACCAACCCCACTACGAGTGGTAGGAAAATTTCAAATCCACACGGAGTAAGAACCATACACATCTACCCATTCTACGATACCAAGTCAATGGCCGTCCATGGTCATCCAAACACCTCTATGAGATACAATCACCAAACATTTCTCAAATACACTCAATTCCATAAATCCCCAATTTTTCACATCCAAATTCACATTTATTTCACAATGGAACAATTTAAGAAAAATTAACAAGAAATCATCATAAATATCATTGTGTTGTTCAATATGAAACATTAAAGTTTTGAAATCAAGAATAAAGGAGAAATCAAGAGAAAAACTCACTTCTCTTGAAATCTAGGGTTTTGAATATGAGAAAAAAACTTTGATGGTTACCTAACCATCCCATTGTTTAAAACATGCTATCATCTGCAAAAACATGAAGAATGCATGATTTCATAGAATATTAATATGATGTAGAGTCAAAGAAAACATATATGCATAACCCTAGCCTCAATGTAAGAGAACAAAAGAAAACCCCTACTTGAATCAAAATTCCAAGTAAGAACCCAAGCTGTAGTGACCTCCTTCTTTCCTTTTCTTCCTTCCTTAATCTTCCTCTAAAGTTCCAAGAGGTGTAGGGTGAGAGTGGAGTGAAAAAGAATGGTAGTAAATGGGTTTCTAAACACAGCAGCCCCGATTTTTAATATTCACAGGTTGATTTGGTTTTCTCCAAAATTACGGTTTTGTCACTAAGAATCTCTAATTTGATCCATATGACTACCCTAAGGTTTTTCGACGTTCCGGATTCATTTTTAATGTTATTTTAACCTAAAAAAATTTATTTTTATGAGTTATCTCAAAACTAAAATAAATTTATACACGAAACACGAAAATTACAATTTTATTCATCCGAACCGCTATATGTGCTAAAAGGCTATTCCAAATTTTTCGGATCTCCCAGGTTCAATGATAATAATATTTTGACCTAAAAAATTATATTTTTACTTAGTTACCCTTATCAACCTTAAACACCTCCAAAAATTAAATTTCATCATTAATTTATCTCCCTAATTTATTCATACTATTGAAATCTATAGGGTTCATGCATACCTCATCACCTATATTAACATTTCAAAAATAATTACTTGCTATATAAAGATAAGAGTGTGGGGGTTTACAATCCACCCCCCTTAAAAAAGTTTCGTCCTCAAAACTTATCTTAAGTAGAGAACAGATGAGGGTACTTCTCTCGCATCTCCAACTCTAGTTCCCAAGTAGCTTCCTCCACTCCATGGTGTTGCCACAAAACCTTCACATCTTCTCTTTGGTATCAAGAATCTTCACCGGTTGTTCTTCATAGGTGGCTCCATCTTGAACTTCAATATCCTCCAAATCTATAACATGCGTGGTCTCCGACTGACACTTCCTCAACATCGACACATGAAACACGTCGTGTAATCTGGATAACTGAGCTGGTAATCGAAGTTGGTACGCCGCTTTGTCCACCGCTTTGATCACTTCAAATGGTCCTATGTACCTTGGAGCTAACTTTCCCTTCTTGCCAAATCGCATCACTCCTTTCTTAGGTGATACTTTAAGAAACACGTAATCTCCTACCTTGAATTCCAAGAGTCTTCGTCTTTGATCCGCATAACTTTTCTGTCGACTTTGTGCCATGCGTAATCTCACCCAGATGAATTGAATTTTCTCTGTAGTTTCTAGAACAATTTTTGGCTCAAACAAGCTGCTCTCGCCAGCTTTCAACCAACAAGTAGGGGACCTACATGGTCTTCCATACAACGCCTCATACGGTGCCATCTCAATACTTGCTTGATAGCTGTTGTTGTATGCAAATTCCACCAACGACAAATGATCTCTCCAACCTCCCTTGAAGTCTAACACACAAGCACGTAACATGTCTTCTAGAATTTGGATCACCTTCTCGGATTGGCCATCCGTTTGGGCATGAAAGACAGTGCTGAAATGCAACTCTGTCCCCATAGCTCTTTGAAGACTTTGCCAAAATTATGCTACGAAACGAGAATCACGATCTAACACAATGGATAGCGAAACTCCATACAATCTCACTACCTCGCAAATATAGAGCTTGCTCAGGGTCTTTAACGTGTCGGTAGTCTTCATACTCAAGAAGTGAGCCAACTTTGTGAGTCTATCAACAATGACCCATACAACATTATGCCCTCATGAAGTCCGTGGAAAGCTAGATACAAAGTCTATGGTGATGTGATCCCACTTCCACTCGGTAATAGGCAAGGACTGCAATACTGTCGTTTTATGTCCCTATACATTTTGGTACGACCCGGATGTATGGAGAACTTGGAACGATGGCACTCGTCCAACACTTCTTCCTATACTTGGTCATGATCGGGTACACATAGCCTTCCTCGAAACCATAAGTCATCATCACTTTTCGCCCAATCCTCAACAATCTCACTCCTCTCCAACTTACTCCGAATAACCTCCAACTGGCTGTCTAATCGTTACAACGCCACAATACTTTGTCGAAGCATCAGTTGAGCTACAAGATTGAATAGGCATGGTCGATCCTCCTATCTATCCACCCAAAGATTAAATTCCTCCAAAGCATCCATCATCTTCCACCTATTCACCACAAGGGAATTGATTTCACCCCTAGATTTTCTACTCAGTACATCCGTTACTACATTCACCTTCCCCGGATGGTAATTGAGTGTGAAATCATAGTCTTTTAAATACTCAATCCACCTTCTTTGCTGAAGATTCAAGTCCTTCTGTGTGAATATGTACTTGAGGCTTTTATGATTAGAAAACACTTGAAATTTCTCTTCGTACAAGTAACACCTTCACAACTTAAGAGCAAAAACCACAACAGCAAGCTCTAAATCATAGGTGGGATAATTCTGTTCATGAACCTTGAGTTGTCTCGAGCCATAGGCAACCACCTTCCCTTCTTATATTAAAACACACCCCAAGCCTCATAGCGAAGCATCGGTGTACACATCATATCCTTCCCCACTATTCGAAATAATGAGGACAGGAGCGGTTGTCAACTTCTCCTTCAAGGTGCAAAAAGCTAGTTCACACTCTTGAGTCCATAAGAATTTTTCTCCCTTCTTTGTGAAACGTGTCATCGGCATTGCTAACTTTGAGAACCCTTCCAAAAACCTCCGGTAGTAACGTGCTAAGCCCAGGAAACTACGTACTTTGGTCACATTCTTTGGTGATTTCCACTTCTTCACTGCCTCAATCTTTGTGGGGTCAACAACTACCCCTTGTTTATACACAACATGGCCAAGGAATTTAACTTCCTTCATCCAAAACTTATACTTACTCATCTTTGCATATAACTTATGTTCTCTCAATGTCTGTAGTACAATAGAAAGATGGCGTCCATGTTCCTCGTGAGTCCGGGAATAGATTAGTATGTCATCAATAAACACGATGATAAACTGATCTAGATACGACTGAAATACCCTGTGCATTAAATCCATGAAGGCAGCTAGAGCATTAGTCAATCCGAACAGCATCACCGTATACTTGAAATGACCATACCGAGTACAAAAAGTAGTCTTAGGAATATCTTCCTCCTTGATCCGTAATTGATAATACCCTGTGCGAAGATCAATCTTGGAGTAATACTTAGAACCCCTCAACTGATCAAATAGGTCATCAATTCGTGGCAAAGGATATTTGTTCTTCACTGTTACTCAATTTAATCTTCAGTAATCTGTGCACAACCGAAGTGTCTCATCATGCTTCTTCATGAAGAGTACCAAGGCTCCCCAAGGTGAAGTGCTCAAACGGATAAACCCAATGGTCAACAGATGATCCAGTTGCTTCCTTAGCTCCTTTAACTCCAAAGGTGCCATCCCATAGAGAGCGATGAATATAGGTTCGATTCCTGGGTAGAGATCAATCTTGAACTCAATCTCCCTGTGTAGGGGTAGCCCAGGTAGTTCGTCTGGGAAGACATTTGAAAATTTTGATACTATCAACACCACATCTACATGGAATTTATCCTGATCATATGCCATCAAGCTAGCTAAGAAACTCAAATGGCTCCCCCGTCTTCGCTTTCAAGAACCTACTACCTATAGTAGGAAATGGATGGGAGGAATTTTAGTCATTCACGAAACTGAATACTACCTCTCCCGGTAGTTAAAAAGAAATCTGTTTACGAAAATAATCCATTACCGCCTGGAATGTGGATAATAAATTCATCCCAAAGATCACGTCATACCCCTTTATGTCTAAGGCAACCAAATCTACAATCAATTCGTGCTCCCCAATTCAAAGCACACAACCCTATACACTCGGCTAGTATCCAACCGTTCTCCCGTAGGCATATTAATACACAATGTATGTTCTAGCTTTTCGAAGTCCAATCCCAATTTAATAGCATATGCAGTACGTATAAATGAATGAGTCGCACCCGGATCAAATAAAATTTGAGCCCAAGAATTGTAGAGGAGAACAATACCTTCCACCACTACATTGGAGGCATCTTCCTCTGGTTGGGTCAAAGAAAATACCCTTCCTTGGTTGGCGCCACTTGGGGCTAGAGCTTTAAACAATCTCTGCTATTGTAGTAGCCTTTGTAGCGGTGGCTTGTTTACATTCACCCGCCCGATTGTTTCATTGGTTTTGGTTGAAAACAATGGGCAGTTATCTTTGAAGTGCCCAACACCTCCATATGCAAACCATCGACGTGGGTTGGTACCTACTCTCTCGGGTACTCCTCTCGCCCCTCGAGCTATCTGTGGTCTCTGTCCAACTACCTGATCTGAGTGACGGTAGGGTGCCGCACTCTGTGTTCCACTACTACTAGTACCCGTCCTGATCGGACCTCCCCTCATAAGGTTTTGTCGTTGCTGATTATCTTTCATGTCTCTCTTCACCAACATAGTCCTATCCACAAGATCCTCATAGTCACGGATTTTAAGAGCCACAAGCTTCTCCCTAATGGCCGGCCTCAAGCCTTGCTCAAAATATTTGGCCCTCCTGACCTCTATGGATATGAATTCCATGGTATATCTGGACAACTCCTCAAAATTTCTTTCATACTCTCCCACCGTCTGACTACCCTGTTGAAGAGTGAAGAAATCGGCACTCATCTTGCCTCTAACTGACTTAGGAAAATATTTATCTTGGAAGACTTGATCAAACTCCTCCCAAGTAAGTGTATCTGTGTTCCTCCGTTTCTTTACCGAATCCCACCAATAGTCGGCCTCCCCCTCGAATTAATAGGTAGCAAAGCCAACCCTCAAGTCTTCAGTAACTCCCATGCCATCACAAATCTTCTTCACCTGGTGGATCCATCTATCCACATCCAAAGGATTAGAGTTTCCTTGGAAGGTAGACGGGTGTTGCCTCAGAAATTCCCAAAGAGTTACTATCCTCCGATTGTCGTCCCCATTGCCCGGCACTTGTGCTAGGGGGTGAGCTCCACCATTATGGTTGTTGTTTTCATTCTGATTTTGTACCAAAGTGGTGAGCTCCCTTAAACATTGATATATGCCGCTTATGGCATCGGGAGGTGGTGGTGGTGGTGGACTTGCTTGTCCTCCCCGACCACGCCCACATTCACGTCCACCATCCATCCTGCACATCAATTCATAATTTAGTTTTATTGATGTACAAGACATCTTAGTTATCACTTTGATCTAAAGCATAAGGTTCGTATAAAATTAGGTTAACAATTTTCTTCAACCTAGTCCTACTTTTCTTGATAATCCATAACCTATAGCTCCCATGCAGAGTCTCCTTTGTACGGAGAGTTTTACCCAAAACACAACATGTACAATTAAACTACATTGACCACATCAGGTTCATATATGAATAAATAATGACCACACCGGGTTCATTTATCCATCAAATAATAAAATTTTGTTCACCACATGTAATATCCATCATATCATCCCAAAAGAATAGGCCAAGCTATGACACTTACATTCTAAAAAAATTACACTTAAACTTAGTAATGGAATAAACAAAATACTAGACTATACATGATCGTAAATAAATTTTCTAGTCTTGCACAAAAATAAACTATACCTCTAGATGTCCACCTCGGGATCTAGGTTCCTCTCTGGTGGAATCTCCCAATTTTTCGGCTCGTCAACGCCGGGATCTTCCTCTAGCACGAAATCTAAAAAAAAAAAACAACATTATTGGTAGGGGTGAGCACTAAGCACTGTAGGAAAATCCTTCCAAACTCTAACAAGGTTTGAAAAACGTAGAAAATGGTCGGTCTCATTTCACAAATAGCATATGTAAATTTTGAAAGAAAACATGACATTTTCAAAGATCTCAAGTTTATACATTAACAATAATTAAGTACAAGAGTAAAACCAATCCCACCATAAATAACCATTTCAAAGAGTAATTATTCTCACAACAATTTCTAAGATAATCATATCTAAAAGATAACGCAATAAACAATAACCACAATGTATCTCAAGTTTGATGTAAGATAATCGCATGAATAAACACATAAAAAATATCTTAGCCCACACACACATAATTCCACGCAAGGATATCAACTTTAGGAAGGGCGTCTACCGATGCATTGTCCTATATCAATGCACCGATAATAACGAAATCCGACTCAGGCATAGTATACTAATCCTCTGACACGGCCCCCGTGAGCTAATAGTGGTTTGATCCTCGCAATGCATCAACTCCATTATGAGTGATAGGAAAAGTTCAAACCCACACGGAGTAAGAACCACACACATCTACCCACTCTACGATACTCGGTCAATGGTCACCCATAGTCATCAAAACACCTCCATGAAATAAAATCACCAACAATTTTTCAAATACACTCAATTCCATAAATCCTCAATTTTTCACATCTAAATCCACATTTATTTCACAATGGAAAAATTTAAGAAAAATTAACAAGAGATCATCATAAATACCATTGTGTTGTTCAATACGAAACACTAAAGTTTTGAAATCAAGAGAAAAATTCACTTCTCTTGAAATCTAGGGTTTTGAATATGAGAAAAGAACTTTGATGGTTATCCAACCATCCCATTGTTTAAAACATGCTAACATTTGCCAAAATATCAAGAATCCATGATTTCATAGCATATTAATATATGATGTAGAGTCAAATAAAATATATATATATAACCCTAGCCTCAATGTAAAAGAATGGAAGAAAACCCCTATTTGAATCAAAATTTCAACTAAGAACCCAAGCTCTAATGACCTCCTACTTCTCTTTTCTTCCTTCCTTAATCTTCCTCTAAGGTTCCAAGAGGTGTGGGGTGAGAGTGGAGTGAAAAGAAAGGGAGTAAATGAGATAAAAATGGGTTTTTAAACACAGCAGCCCCGATTTTTACTGTTCACAGGCTGGTTTAGTTTTTTCCAAAATTACGATTTTGCCATTAAGAATCTCCAATTTGATCCATATGACAACACTAAGGTTTTTCGACGTTCCAAATTTATTTTAATGTTATTTTAACCTAAAAATATTTATTTTTATGAGTTATCTCAAAACTAAAATAAATTTACACTCGAAACACGAAAATTATTATTTTATTCCTCCGAACCGCTATATGTGCTCAAAAGCTATTCCAAATTTTTTGGATCTCCCAGGTTCAATGATAATATTATTTTGACCTAAAAGAATTTATATTTTTACTTAGTTACCCTTATCAACCTTAAACACCTCCAAAAATTAAATTTCACCATTAATTTGTCTCCCTAGTATTTATTCATACTATTGAAATCTATAGGGTTCATGCATACCTCATCACCTATATTAGCATTTCAAAATAATTATTTGCTATATAAAGATAAGAGTGCGGGGGTTTATAGACAATATATATACATAAATCTAGGGATCTTAGGTACAAAAAGAGCTAGATGGAGATGGAGTGAAATCTGACATTGGAGATGGAGTGTTGGTTTCTAGATCCAAGAGCTCCTTCGCAGCGTTTGGCGTCTAGAGAGAGAGAGAGAAAGAGATGGTTGAGAAAGTGCAGGCAAAAAGGGGGTAAACATTCTTTTTATAGTTTGAACAAAAAACCCTCCCTTTTTTGCTATTAATGGGATTCGAAGGGCAAACCTTATTAATTAATTTGAAGTGGGCGTGCTTCATTTATAGTATATTTTTAAAAACACCAAAATCCTTGTTTCTAAAATTTGGGGTTGTTTACAAAACAAATTGACCCCAAAAAAAAAAAGCACTCCAAACATGTTTTTATTATTTTTTTTGGGAAAAATTAGCAAAAACATAAAAAAAAAAAAATGCAAACACTGTGTTACCAAACGGCGCCTAACATTTTATAGTAGTATAAATATAAATATAAATATAGATTTATTAAAATGAGTTTTAAGAAGCAAAAGAGAGACATATGAAAGGTCAATTAATAAATAAATGTATTTTATAATGAACAACATTTATATTATACTTATTTAGATACATGGTATTTTGGATATTCAAGAAATGCTAGAGGGTAAAAGAGTGAAACAATTTTTTTTTTTAATTATGTGTACATTTAGAAGTAGTACAGATGTTGTGTTAAGTTCACTTATTTAAAAAATAAATGACTTAAAAAATGTTCTAATCTTTTATATTTGTATTTGCTTTAACAGGTCTAGTGAATATGGCCCCCATTAATCTAACAAAACTTTGGGCTTGAAGACTTAAAAAAAAGGAAAATTTGGATGTCGGTCCCGTTTGTGGACTTATTTGATTATAAGTCTACTGAAGAAACTTGTTTAATATTAAGTCCATTTTGATCTCCATTGTCCAAAATACCCTTAGTAGTTATGTTTAATTAAAACAATTTTGAAAACTAACGACACCTAAATTTTAAGAGTTGGACTAACATTAAAATTCTCTCTCTTTCTCTCTCTCTCATATTTATCTATATTTCTATATAGAATAGAACAATTTATTTCTCTCTCATATATATATATATATATATATATATATATATATATATATATACACACACACACTCATATATACATACATACATACATATATACATATAGTAATATTAAAAAAATAGTAACATTTAAAAATAAACAAATAGTATAATTCAAACACAAAAAATAGTACTATTTAAACACAAAAAAATTAGTAACATTTAAACACAAAAATAAAATAATAATATTCAAAAATAAAAAAAAATAACATTGAGTATGAATATTTGAGAAAATAACAGTAGTAACATGCTTAACGAAAACAGTAACATGCCCAACAAAAACAGTAGCATGATCACAAAAATAGTAATATGGTATATATATATATATATATATATATATAGAGAGAGAGAGAGAGAGAGAGAGAGAATATCAGTTGTTCTTTAAATTTGAATTTCAAAAATTTTATTGGCATAGTTTCATTGATAGTGAATTAAGGGATAATAATTCTCAAGTAAAGAAACTAATTTAAAGTTGCTTTAAAGGAAGGGTATTTTGGAGTTTTGAAAAAAATAGTGGACTTAAATACTTATTAGTAAGATTAAAAATGTATTTATCCCGAAATAAGTTTTCTTAATGGACTAAACAAATTATAAGTCCCTTAAGCAGGACTCAACCCTAATTGTCACTAAAAAACAAATCTAACTCCTATAAAAATCTGAGCTTGCAAAAAAAAAAAAATTCTAATCTCAATAATCCTTGACCATCAAAGTCAAAGTCTCGGCTTTAAAGTCACAAAAATTTCAAAAATTCATAAGTGATCCCGAAGAAGTTTAAAAAAATTACAAACCAAAAATAATTGCCAAATTGAATTATTTTTTTAAATACATTGTTTACCAAATGTATTGTCAATACATAAGGGTAAATTTCATTAACATCCTTGTAGATTGGTCTAATTTCATTAAAATCCTTCATCTTTCCTGGCCACTGAAGATTAGGTTGTCCTGGATTTGGAATACGATATGCTCTATCGAAGCAATGAGTGGCGTAAAAGATTGTCGCTCCTTTTGAGGTGTGGGACCGAGGCAGTCCTTGATAGAGACCCTTTCTATCCTCTTCCTGTTGTTCTCTGCTTCCCACTTGTCCTCACGGGTGTCCTTCCTTTTCTTACCTCCTCAAAAGGACTCATCTCGTTTGACCTTGGTGACGTCCTCAACATTCATGTACTTTTGTGTCCTTGACAATAGCTCAGGCATGTTGGAGGGCTACTTCTTCAAAATAGAGAACATAAAACTAGAGAAGCGTAGACCTACAATAAAGGTGGTCATGGTTATCTTGTAGTTTGAATCCTCGATTTGGAGAGCCTCCTTGTTAAAACGAGTTAGATAACTCCTAAGGCTTTTATCCCGATCCAATTTGATGGTGAGCATGTGGGTAATCAACTTCTGGTGTCAGCGTCCCCTGATGAAGTGGGAGATGAAGGATTTGCTTAACTCTGCAAAGAAGTGGATAGAAGAAGGTTTGAGCTTCGCAAATCATTGTTGTGCAAACCCCTTAAGGGTGATAGGGAAGGCTCTACACATCATTTCATCAGGCACGTTGTGGAGCTGCATGAGAGGCTTGTACGTGTCAAGATGGTCGAGTAGATCCTTGGTGCCATCAAAGATCTCAATGACAAGCATCTTGAACTTTGAGGGTAGATGATAGTTGATGACATCCGCCACAAATGGAGTATCATCACGCCTTGCCAGATAATCCACTGTCTTTGGCACCTATGCTTTGATGGCGTTGAGGGCATCGCCAAACTGGTTTTGCACCTCCTTAATCTTTTCATCCCAGTGGTTAGGGACATCACCTATTGGATCATTGTAATAGCTCTCATGATCCCCACACTAGTTATCCCCCTTATCCACTTGCCTAGGATAGTCGACGTGCGGGAGCAGAGCAGGTACATTGGGAGACGAAGCTTGTGTGGTGCCTAGGTGTTGAGGGGGGACACCCTGGCGAAGGGTGCTTGGACTTTGTATGGGCCACCCCGGCTCTGGTGGAGTCCAATGGGGAGAGGGTGTGGAACATCTCACATCGGAGGGAGTGCAGCTCCTTCTGGTTGTTGGTGGGCAATGCCTCCTGGGGCGAGCATCAGTTAGAGAATTTGTTGGTTTTGACTCACTAGCAACTACATGGTCTTCAAAAGCTATTGCCCGGCCATAGGATTTGCCATAGTGGATGGGTCCATTGGTGGAGGCAGAGGCGGAGCCTCCTCCCAACAAGCTGGATCGTTGTCTTCGGGCTGTTGATTCATTGACCTGGTTATGATTGCCATGAATTTGAAAGAAACTATAAAGGTAGTTGCTTCAACTTTAATATTGTAAACTCAAGCGCAAGTTGACCGAAGTAATATATTTCTCGAAAGACCGAGGTCGAACCCTCAAGAATTGTAACAAAAAAGCAATCACACAAATACTAAAACAAACTTAAAAATAAATAATTTGTTTATGGAATTGTTGAGTGGGAAAAAATTGATTTAAATAATTAAAAAAGTAAAATAAAAAATACTAGAGCATCAGGTACACCCTCTCAATTCCATACAATAATAATCAAAGACTCAAATCTTAACTTGAGACAAAAATCAAATGTCGGTTGATTCAAGTAACAAATCAAGTAAAAAAACCAAAATTTATAATCAAAAGATTATCTAGGAACCTGAATAATCATCAAATTATATTATTTTATAAAATAATGATAATTACCTCAAATATGGAATAACTAGTTATTTACTCGCAGAAAAATTCAAGCAATCGATGTACATGACACAACGACTCAAGGATTTGTATAGAGCAAAAACTTTGCTATAAGATTAGAAGTTAAATTAACAAAATAACTTTGCTATAAGATCAGAAGTTAAATTAACCAAATATCATAACTCATTAAATTCAGAATCAATAACATTACCATACTTCATTGAGAGGTTCTCCCCTAGTCCTAGCTTAGCCTTCTAACCAGACATGATGAACTAAAATAAAAATAAAAATATAGGAAAAAGAATAATAGTAATCTCTAAATGAGAGCCCCTATTTATAGTAAAAATTAAATCCTAAGCATAGGTAGAAGACATAAGGTTGTCTTAGAAGGAATTCATTTCCCAAAAAGAAGTCTTATAAGGTTAAATCTCATGCATAAAATCTTTGGGACGCGGGTACAAAATATGTCCAGATTTTGAGCTTGAATTTCGCATATTTAGAGGCTGAATTACAAAAATTTCATAAAATACATTTTTGTAGCCCTTTAAATCTTCTTTCCTACCCCCAAATATCAAGTAAATCGGATATCGGATTCAAATGCTATGGCCAAAATATTAAAAAACGTGTCAAATCCTTATCTTCTAGGATACTTTCCTAATCCAACTATAAATGAGTTTTCTTCTAACTTGGACTCTTATAAGGATTAAATTATTGACATATCTTCAAGTCTTCTTATCTCAATCTTAACTCTTCAATCCTTATCAATTGTGATTCTTCTACTAGTGATTGTTTCACTTGCCTTATCCATTATTACCTTAAATCAACCAATTTACCTGCAAAATAAACCAAACAACTAGAAAAGTATCAAATTAGAAAATTAAAGAATTTAACACATTTAATTACAAATAATATGTAATTAATCAATCATTAAATATAATAAAATACAATTTTAATGGTTAATCAATAGTAAAAAACTCAATCGTTTCCCACAAATAGTGTCAAATTGATGATGCACAAAATAGATTTATGCAAAAACAACAGTCGAGTGTATGATTCTGAGTAATTAATGAAACAATTAATAAAATAATCAATATCAAAAGGCAAAGAATGGGTGGTTGGGCAAAGGTGACCAAAACATTGAAGACAGCGATAGGGGCCAAAGAACTTTATTAATAAAGTAGAAGGTGTGTAAAAGAGAGAGAGAGAGAGAGAGAAAGAGAGAGCAAAGGAAAACTCTAGGTAGCTATGAGAGAGATAGTTGTGTAACATGTGTGTCCCTCCTGTGTAGAGGACTTATATTTTATGGGCACAAAACCTTGGTTGAGGCGGTGGCATGATGGGCAGGTTACTAGAATTTTGGGGAGGATAACTACAACTAGAGATAGTCTCGACTTAGGAGAGTGGCTATCCTGGTAATTATTCCTCATGTGCGCTAATATTGCTAGACTCCTTGAACTTTGGACTAGGCCGAATCCATAAGCTGAGATTGACCTACTTTTGAGCTAATTTGGGCTTGATTAATTAATTGGGCCTAGCCTAGTAGGATTTGGGTTCATCATTTGCCCCTCATGCTCTGGGCTCTTACGATGTCAAGAGGTCGAGGACATGAATGAGCTTTTCATTAACACAAATTTGGTGCCTTGTTCTCCATGGTAGCTTCTTCTGCTTTCCATTTCTTTGTACCTCTAAAGTTCATTATTCACAATTCTTTATTTTTCTCGCCTCGCTACCAAGGGCCTTCTATGCACTCAGAGGAAATTTCATCTTTTCACATAAAAATCCCCCTTTTCTTCATCAAGGGAACCCTCTTTAACACTCCAAGAGGTAAGTCTGAACTTCAGAACAAAAGGGGGAATCAATCTAAACTTGGGAAATCCAAGGAGGGAGACGTTTCAACATCTTCACAATCGACTTTAGGCATCGGGAAGACAGCCCAATAGGCGACGATGTCAAAGAGGTTGAAGGCAGTGTCCAACGATGCCATCGTGGGGCCATGACAGTCAGTAGTTCCACTCGTGCACAACTTTAGGGTAGTGTCAACGACAAAAGAGGCATTGGTGACACCCTCACAAGACACCAAGGCGGCGTCGAAGGTGAAAGTAACAGAAGTGGCGCCCTTGTAGAGATTCAAAGAGGCATCGAAGGCAGACGAAACACAAGCGACGCCCTTCACGAAGAAGGTGACGCCAATGCTCACCTAGGTAGTGCCTCATTTGCAGCTGGTGAAAATGGACTCCTGGGCAAAGAAGGGAGAGGAGAAGGGGAGAATGGTGACACCTTGCGTGCTAGTAGAGAAGGGGGCCGTTGTTCACTAGAAAGGGCACTAGCATGGGCTGGCTAGGCACAGGCACTGTTGATGTCGCTAACATTAGTCTACATGCCAATGTGGGGGAGCTCATAGGCAGGGATCTAGGCAGAGTTACTTTAGCGACTAGTGATATTGGAGTCTTGGGTAAAGATGCAAAGATTGTGGGTGGTGGCACCATCAACAGATATGAAGCAGGAGTCCCTCATGTAGTGGGCAACACTGAAGAGGCCTGGGTAGAGGACGTCCATGGTGCGACTGGTGGCTCGCTTCACGAGGTAGGTGATGTTGACCGTATGGGTGAGGCCTCTCATCGTGTGCATTAGGGCGACGACAGCCATAACAAGGGCGAAGCCTCGTGTAGAAGGGCAGTGCCAACTATGGCAAGGATGACACCTCTTGTCGTGTGTAGGAGAGCGGCAAAGTCCTAGGTGGTGTTGGCAAGCCAGAAGTTGGGAGACTAGCCAATGGTACCCCAGGTGCAGGGAGGTTCTGGCAACGCCTCGGGCGGCATCCTAAGTTAAATGTCTCCGCAAGGAATTGATGATGAAGCCAATGCCCAAGGCGATGGCGATAAAGGCCATGGCGATGCTTATGAATTGCTGGGCAGCGACATTGGTGGGGAGATATTGTTGAGGCAACACTCTAGGTTAGCCAACAGAGCGTTATACTATGACAGACAAATATGTGCTAGAGCCGACGACGATGTGTTGGCCAACGATTCTGGGAGGTTGAGATCCAGTGAATAGTTGCCTAGTGTAGGTGGAGGTCTGTGAGCAGATGTGTCAAGTTGGGCTTAGAAATTTTGCATTTTCTTGACATTAGCTTTTTGACTTTCCCTTGACATTGGCTCTGATTTTTGGCAGGCACTCACTCTGACGGAGGCATGATGAGGGACAATACAAGGGATTCCCTACGAGGCAAGAGTACCCTTGATAGAGAAAGTTCAAATGTAACCTCTATCTTTGGCTCCATAGACTATGATGATGATATCACTCGCATTGTGTCATCTTTCCATATTCTTCCTACTGTTATATACCATCAGGTCGAGATAAACAAGCCATTAGGCTGAGATAGATGAGCCGGCATGTTATGATTCCTCAAGAGAGATCATCTTTTATGAGGACGTCCTGGAGACAGGGTTGAGGTTTTCCATACCTGAACCCATATGTCGGATTCTGGGCCACCTATCACTGGGTCCAGGGAGGTTGATTCCCAATAGATGGAGGTTGATCCTAGCATTCTTCTTTTTATGGAAGCTAGTCCACTGTGCTGATGTTCCTTCCCCCTTTTGAGGGGAATCCCTCATCAAGGGTGGTTTTGGATAATCCTACTCCTTATCAAGGGTGGTACCACTTTGCCCCAAGGTTTGGACAAGTTTATTACTAGGCTGCTCTCAAATTGCCACAGTTGGAAGTCTAGGTTCTTTTTCATTGGAGGTGAGTGGGCTCCTAAGGAAGATCGTGACTCAGTGCATTCAAGGTGGGACACTGTTTCGAGGACCAAGCTAGGTAAGAATTTTGCTTATACTTTTATGCCTAGTTGTCATGTCCTTGTACTTACTACTCATTTTTTTTTTGCAACTTCCCCCACGTTATCTCCAGAGCAAGAGTAGAACCCAAGTCATACGGGATCATCCCTTCAAAGAGTTTCCAGTCATCATGTCTACATCGGGTCATCCCAAAGCCTCATCTAGGTAGAAGATGAAAGGTATTTGATCCTTCAATTAGAATTTTGATGGTTATGACTTTGTAGGATCTTTAACTCACACCAATTCCACAGGCCACACTATTAATAGAGCGATGGTAAAGGCTCTTTATGCCTCCAAGGTGGCATTTTTCCCTCCTCCCAAAAACGGCCAAGGCTGACGCCCCTAGTGCCTCCCGACGATCCAACAGGCATGTTATATTCCATGAGGTTGGATCATAGGGTGCCCCCATTCCTTTATAGCACATAGCTCCTCTGAGTGTTAAGGTTAGTTCAACTACTACCTTAGGGGGTTGAGACTTCTGCGCGACCTTCTATCGGGTCCAGAGTTCCACTTAGTCATTCTGCTTCTAGTAGTAACTCAGTATCCATGCTGCGGAATGTGAATCTGGCCAAAAAATGGCTTTGGGGGTTTGTGACAGCCGTGGATATCAAAGAAGCTGGCTCTTGCAGTCGAGAAAGAATCATTGACACTACTATGGAGGGTTTTGCTATGGTATGCCTTTTACTCAACTTTGATTTTGTACCCACTTCTTTTCTCTCATGTCCTACTTTTTGAATGCTTGTAGGTGACTGTTTCTTTTTCTTACCTTGTTTCAAGGATAATAAAGTTTGGAAAGGCATTCAGAGATCTAGTAGTAGAGAGGCAAGCACGAGGGGCTACTTAGGAGTAGTTGGGGCTCAAGAGGCAAGAATGGGTGGCTTCCGAGGAGCAATTGAGGCTAGTCTACGAGAGAGTTGCACCCCTTGAGACCAAGCTTCTAGCGTCCCATGAGAGGGCTGCCTAAATGGTGGTTGACAGAGAGTATTCCTACGTAAGATCAAAGACAGATTTGTAGGAATCCCGCAAGATTGTCGCTAGAGTAGAGACTAAGCTATAGATAGCTTGGGAGAGGGCTACAGATAACAATGGAGTAGGGAAAGTGTGTAGGTTTTCTTGCAGAGAGAATAACACAGGATGATGTACCTAGATGCTCTCATTCTTAACTTTTTGGCTTCGCCCGAATTCTCTGGGAAAACGTCTTCCTCTAGGTAGGCTCGGATATGTGTCATCCTATTGGCTTCGGAGGATACATAGTTAACATCATCCTTCTTTACCTTGAACCTGCTTGGCTCAAATTGGTGTCTTGTTAGTGCTGGGCCCATGAGTATGTGTGCAGATGTGAACTTGTCAAGGGAATCTGTCATGGTGTTCTCTTCCCTGGGCACATGGTGGATTTGGAAGTGGTTAACTTCCTCAATGCAGCTTGAACCACTGACAGGTATTCTTGCATTCTTTCCTCCTTCGCTTCAAAGTCTCCTTTTATCTAGTTGACAATCATTTGAAAATCGCTATAAGCCATTAGGCAAAGGGTTTCCATTTCGATTGCAAGCTTCAAACCTAATATTAGGGCCTCATACTCTATTTGGTTGTTTGATGCTGCAAAATGGAGGAAGACAAAGTACTTGAGTGGAGTGTCATGGGGGTTGATCAGTACTAACCATGTTCCCCCGCCTTGCTAGTAAAGGATGAATCAACATACAGCCTCCAGGATGGTACAGTGCCAGTAGAGGATGCCTACTTAGGCATAACAGGGCACTCAGGCGAGAGTACAATAGGTTATGATTTGGGTAGAGAGGGTGCTAAAGGCTTCGTAGGAATAGCTGCGAGAGAGTTGGGCACCTCTGGCCTTAGAGTATTGTCTTTAGGGGCCTGAAAGGCTGTCTCCAAGGCGCCAGGCTTTCTGGGGATGGTGTCTGGGCTTGCCTCATGATGACTATAGGTTCTATGTACTAGACAAGTGAGCACAGGGGCACTTGGTGGTTCTTCCTAGGATCCTTATAATGGTGTAGACTCGGCCACAAAGTCTGTAATTTCTTGTGCTTCTATGGTCTCTCTTGGCTAGTACTGCACGCTGAACTCACTCAATTCGACGGCCATTTGAGGAGTTGACTAGACATGTTGGCTTTCCTAGGATCCCCTTGAATGGTTGATCTGTGACAACCACAATGGTGTGGCTTTGGAAATAGTGGTGTAAGTGCCTGGTGGCAGTGACAAGTGTAAGGGCCAACTTTGTTAACTCTGAGTATCTTACCTCCACTCCTCAGTACCCCCTGCTTACATAGTGCATTGGCCTCTGGACTACTCCATCCTCCTTGACAAGGAAGGAGCTCATGATAGAGGACGAGGATGAGAGGTAAATATATAGGGCATCTCTTGGTATGGCATGGGAGAACAAGGGGGTATAACGAGGTAGGCCTTTAACTTTTGGAAGGTCTTCTCTACGTCTGGTCCCCACTGGAAAGATTTGTGGAGGAACTTAAAGAAAGGTAGACATTTGTATGCTGATTTTGAGACAAACCTACTGAGGGTTGTTATCCTCCCTCACTAGCTCGTTTGTCAACAGCTTCTCCACCTCTTTCTCCATGGTCTGGCCTTTCTCGACGCTTATATTCCTCAACTTTAAGCAGACAGGTTTGTACCTGGGACCCACATTGAGTCGGTGGATGGCCACTTTAGGATTGATGCCCTCCAAGTCTTTGTGGGACTAGGCAAAGACATCCATGTTTCGTCTGAGGAAGTCTACCAGGTGGGATGTTTGCTCCTGAAAAAGTGAGGAGCCAATATAGATTCGGGCATGTTGGTGGGCTCTCGTCCTGCTCTACTGGATGAAGATTTTTTGTTGGTTCCCCTCTTTCCAAGGAGCTCCTCAATCTGCCTCTTGAGCTCATAACAGTAATCAGTGTCATGGTCATGGTCAAGGTGGAAGCAGTAGTCTTTGTTTGAATTTCTTCGGTTCAGAGCGGACTTCATCTATCCTAGCCAACAAAGAGTAGGGTCGTCCTGTATTTGGAACATAATATGCTCAACCGAAGCATTGAGAAGTGTAAAGGCTTTTCACTCCTTCTGTGGTGCGAGATTGAAGCGGTCCTTGACAGAGACCCTTTCTGTCTTTTTCCTCTTGTTTTCTACTTCCCTCTTGTTCTCTACTTCCCTCTTGTCTTCACGGTTGTCCTTCCTTTTCTCACCTCCTCGAGGGGACTCATCTCGTCTAGCCTTGGTGACGTCCTCATCATTCAGATACTTATGTGCCCTTGACAGTAGCTCGGGCATGCTGGAGGGTAGCTTCTTTAGGATAGAGAACATAATACTAGGTGAGCATAGACCAATAATAAAGGCGGCAATGGTTACCTTGTCATCTGGCTTCTTGATCTGGAGAGTCGCCTTGTTAAAACTAGTGAGATAACTCTTAAGGCTTTCATCCTGGTCCTACTTGATGGTGAGCAGGTGGGTAATCAGCTTCTAGTGTCGGCGTCCCCTAATGATGTGGGAGATGAACGATTTTCTTAACTCTGCAAAGGAATGTATAGAAGAGGGTTTAAGCTTTGCAAACCATTGTCATGCAGACCACTTAAGGCACGTTGTGGAGCTGCATAAGAAACTTGTACATGTCAAGATGGTCGAGCGGATCATTGGTGTCATCGAAGATCTCAATGATAGGCATCTTGAACTTTGAGGGTAGAGGGTATTTGACAACATCCGCCACAAACGGAGTGTTAGTAGGGCTTACCAAATAATCCACCGTCTCTAGCGCCTATGTTTTGATGGCATTGAAGGCATCATCAAGCTGATTTTGCACGTCCTTAATCTTTTTATCCCATTGGTTAGGGACATCATCTGTTGGATCATTATATTAGCTCTCATGATCCACATACTAGTTCCCCCCCCCCCCTCATCCTTCTACCTAGGTCAGTCAGTGTTTGGGGGGCGGAACAGGTACATAGGGAGGCGAAGCTTGCGAAACGCCTAGGCGCTGAAGGGGGACACCCTGGCGAGGGGGCTCTGGATGTCGCATGGGGACGCCCTGTTGTTGGGTGCTGCACTGGGGGCACCTAGAGGGGAGAGGGTATGGAACCTCTGCTATCGAGGGAGTGCGGCTCCTCTTGCTTATTAGTGGGCGACGCCTTTTAAGGTGAGCATCAGTTGGAGAATTTGTTGGGTTTGACTCACCAGCAGCTACATTCTCTCCAAAAGTTGTTGCCCAACCATAGTATTAACCACTTTATCACTTAGACCCCTGATATTTGAAATATTACACACAGACCCCTTAAATTTTGTACGTGCTTAACACTTAGACCTCTATTATTAATGTCCGTTACAATATTCATTAATAAATTACACCAAGACTCTCTGAACTTTATATGTGTATAATATTTACGTTCCTCAAGTTTAAAATGTTATACTTAGACAAAAAATACTCCTATCAAAAATATAATATTAAATATTTAAATTTAACAACAAAAATTCATGTTATATTATTTCATTTATTGATATGAAATCAAAAATAAAAATCTAATTTTTTAAAAAAAAATCATAATTTGTCAAAAATCATAATTAGTATATAAAAAAGAAATCAAATTCGTGCTATGACCTTTTGACAATTTTGTGACTTTACGTTCGAAACCTTGACTTTGATGGACTAGGATTATTGAGATTAGAATTTTTTTTGCAAGCTTAGATTTTTATAGGGCTTCTTTATGAAGTTTAGATTTTATAGGTGTTAGATTTTTTTAATCTGGACAATCATATAAATACATAAATTGAGTAATGTTATTAAAATTTTAAAAATATATCGACTTAATGATATAACATTAAAATATCCCGCCAAACTTTTCTTTTAAGTCTTCAAGCCAATAGTTTTGTTAGATTAATGAGGGTCATCTTGTCAGATACTTTTATTTATGAATATTTTCTAGACCTGTTAAAGCGATATTGGGCCAAGTAATGAGTTTGGAGTAGCACTAAGTCCTCTCTTGAAGGATATCGGACTTGGAATCGGATGAACTAATTATCAGACCTATCAAATTTCGAACCGATTTTTCTCGAACCAAATAATAGAATCCATAGACAATCCAGCCCATGGACCATAGGTACACACGACCACTCATGTACGGAGTGAGGGCGTGGTAGGTGAGCGAGAGAGATATGAGAGGGAGAAGAGATCAACATGGACCAGTAATTAAGGGGTTGTGAGTATATAAGGTAGAAAAAAATAGGGATACTATAAAAAAAAAAAGAGAAATGCTATATTGAACAAATTTTGGGATTAAATTAAGAGTTCAAATAACATGGCAGCTGACTTGAGCTTCTTTATTTGGTATCATGTCATTAGAGCCCCAATAAAGACTCCAAATAATATGTTGTCATGTCATTTGGGCTTTTAATTTGGTCTCAAAATTTGATCAACATAACATTATTCAAAAAAAAAAATTCACATGTGAACACCAAAGCCATTGTCTCGCTTTATAATAATAATAGATATTAGCGAGAATTACACTCAAATCTTTGAGATGTGTCACTTAATCACTTAAATCACCTGATATTTGAGAAATTATATATAAACCACTTAACGTTTGTACGTGTATAACACTCAGACCCCTACCATTCAGTTAGAATATCTGTTAATAAATTAAACTTAAATCCCCTAAAATTTATAGATATGTAATATTTAGATTCTTCAAATTTAAATTCTGTTAGAATATCTATATAATAAAACATATAGAAACTTGAATTTTTATCCTCTACATATTTTTCTCCTTAAAAGCATCACATCATTTATTTCTATTACATGTTTAATCATTTATATGTTTCCCCCTAAAAATATAACATCACTCATTTCTATTATATGTTTAATTATTTAATATTTAATTGATTTGTAGTTAATATAATTTTTATTTCAAACATTATTTATATACGATAGTATATATATGTTGAAAAAATTTAATATAGTAGAATCGATTTTTGGGATTCTCAATTTTTATATTTTATCATGATTTTATGCACGAGTTATGACAAGTCTGTTCATATTGTAGCATAGGAAAATGGTTAAATGCATCGAGGCAGACATACAACATATAGTCCACGGAAGTATTTTAAATATGATATACCCTGACTTCCCTCTATAATCTAGAACCTTGTGATTTATAGTGAAAAAGTCATTGGTATAGTGATAGCAATCCAACCATCCTTATGTTCAAGTCTACTTAATCAAATGTAGTTATCTGTCATAATTTTGGAAGTGATAGTATGTAGCTTAATCTTTTATCGGGTATGTACTTGAATTTGGTGCTCTCTTTAAAGGAGCTTTGTTGGTCTTATTTTAACATCACGTAGGATGTTGATAACTGGGTTAGTGGGGACATGTAAGTATGGCTTCAGTTTATTTTTTATTTTTTTTATTATACATATGATGTTTTTCTTTCACGTACTATTAATTTAAAACAAGCTTATCGTAAGAAGATATGCTATATGAAGGACGTGACACCTTTGATGTACATGTGAACTTTGAAAAACAAGAATGAATAAAAAAATGTGAAATGCTTCCAGTTAGGTGTTAGGGATACTATAAAAAAAAATTCACATGTGAACACCTTTATAATAATAATAGATATTATGAATAATTACATTCAAATCCCTAAGATTTGTTACTTAATCACTTCGATCATCTAATATTTAAAATATTATATATAAAGTCTTTAACGTTTGTACGCGTATTAGACTTAGACCCCTACTATTATGTTAGTATATCTATTAATAAATTATACTTAGACCCCTTAAAATTTAGATATGTAATACTTGATTCTTCAAATTTAAAATGTCATGCTTAAACAAAAATAATTCAATCAAATATAAAATATAAAATATCATTATAACTAAAATTCACGTTTTATTATATTATTTATTGATCTAAAATCAAAAAACAAATCTATTTTTTTTATAAAAAAAAAATCATAAATTATTATAAAATAATATTATTTATTTACAGTCCTGTGAATTCTAAGTGACATATATAGAGTTGTACAAAGCTTCTCCAAAATTCCTATTGGAAGAAAATTTCTATTGGGGTGTTGCCTGAAAAGTCATCACATGTGGATAAGCAAGTTTGATATGGTGCTATCAATATTGTTGATGTGTGTCCCTTTCTATGCCCCAGGAAGAACATCCTCTCTAATCTTTCTGATGTTGACATAATTAAGGGAACAAAACTAGCCATGTCCCCTAGATTCCCCCTCCCTCCAAATGATATGAATTGTTGAGCATTTTGATACTCCTCACCAAACAATCATAGTTCAGATGCCTTGTCAATTCATTGGTAACAAATGCAAATTAGATAGTGACTAGCAAGATATTGCAGCTGAGTTAGTGAATTATAGATTGCTCTCAAAAGTGGTTATGAAATGAAAACCCACAATTATCCTGCTGAAGAAATCAGGGCGGTGCAAAGATTCATGGAATATTAGTTAGTTGCTCTTTGGTTTACATTTGCACTAATTTGAAATGTCCTTGTAGATATGGTGGAAATTCATCAGTAGAAGAAAATGACACTATAATGATTAAAAAAAGAGAAAAAAATATGGATTAAAAACAATAAAATCATTCAGGCTTTGTCACTCAAAAAATAAAATAAAATCATACAGGCTTTGGGATTCACAATCCCATTATTATCAACAAACACTCAAATCATAGGTATAAAGACAATGCAGAAGAAACAGCAACCAGAAAGAATATTGCGTCTAATGCCTGCTGAACCGCACCAGAAGTATTAACAGAAGCAACAGAAGACCCTGTCGAAGAAGTAATTGGAGCCGGCTTCTTGGGCTTCGATGGTGCTAGTGCTGGAGCTGGTGCAGGAGTCGCGTAAAAATACATCGGAAGGAGCACTTTGTCCACCTGATAAACGGCTAGCTGGTTATCGGTATATACAATGCCGGTCACTGTTGCATTTACAATCCCAGTTGTAATGTTCACTTGACTCCCTGATGTGGTGATATTTATCGGAAACTCATTGTCCTTGTTACCACCAGCCTCAGTACTTAACGGGTTGGTCACAGTTTGGAACTGCGAAAAAGAGATAAAAGAAGGAATGATATGGAACTGCGTCAATTGGGTTTGCTGTCCAGCACTGAATGCGTTCAGTGTGCCTGATTTGAGGCCAGCAAAAGCACTATCAGCTGGTGCAAAAATGGTTAGCCCCACGTTTGAATTGTTGAGCTGTGCGTAGATATGAGAATCTACTTGGGTACTCTTTAGTAGTTTGATAAATATACTATATCTCCTGGCCTTCTCTAAAATTGCTGTGACATTGGTTGGAGTACCCGATGGTGCTGGAGCCAGTGCCGTTACCTGTGGCTGTGGCAGTGCTGGTGGCAGTGCCGGTGGCAGTGGCTGTGGCAGTGCTGGTGGCTGTGGCTGGGGCTGGGGCAGTGACGGTGGCTGTGGCTGGGGCTGGGGCAGTGCTGGTGCCTGTGCCGGAGATTGAGCAGAAATTGGATTGCAATGGATGAAGAAGATCACCAGAAGAGGGAAAGATGAGAGTAGGTTTCTCATTGTCTTTTAATCTTGGAGTGCTGATTCAGTAGAGAGTGGCCTTAGTTGAAGAGTTGTATTGGATGAGATGGTGTGGGAACACTGGAATAGGTGTGGTTTATATCAAGTGCCGATGAGATTGGAAGTGAGGGTGAAGTTAGGTAAAATGGTGCTGTATAAGGTGGCGACGTAAGCTTCGCAACCTTTTCTTTTTTATTAAGGCAGAGGGATCTGGAGAGAGAGAGAGAGATGTGTGTTGATAAGAGGTGTCCATGCGCGGCATTGCCCAACGGTCCGGTACCCAACCGAAAAAAAAAATAGGCACAAAATTGGATAAGTCTCAGAGTTGGCTCGTTTGAACCAGAGCCTCGTATCCCTCGAGAGGATTGGATCTATCTCTAAATCCATTATTTGGTCCAATAATCCGTACGCAAAAAATCCATTAAACCCGGCCCAAAAGCCCGTTTGCCCAGTCCAGCCCAACCCTGCCTGCCTAGTCCAGCCCGAACAATCCGCCCACCTTCCTTTAAAAAAAAATTAGACACATTAAATTATTCATAAATAAAATTAAAATTATTCATAATTTACTTTTTATTCATGTTCACTTTACTTTTAATTGTAATTTTTAAAATTATTTATTATTTCTAAATGAAATTGTATATAAAAGGCCCATCTAGTGTCATATAATATGCCTAAATGAATAGATCTGTGTATTTAAAATTACATTTCGCAAATTTAAAATTAGGCATATTATATGACACTATTATTGTAAGGTATGAAATGCCAAGAAATGTTATTCCTACATACAGAAAATTCACCGCTCTGAAATCTGGACTAAATAAATTCAATTATGGCATGCAAAACCCATAAAAATTTAGGGTGTGTTTGATTTGTGTTTTGAAAACTGTTTTTTGTTCTCAAAACACAAAAATTTGTAAGATGTTGTTTGGACAATAATTTTCAAAAATAATTTTTCAAAAAAAGTGAAAATTGAGAACAAAAACTAGAGAACATCATTTAAATATTTTCTGAGTTTTCAAGCCAAAAATAGAAAATAAGGGAAACAAGAAAAACAATCTCACTCTTTAATGAGGTCTCCCATTTGAATCCTCTTAGCAGCAAAATTAGCCAAGCTATTTATTTATTTTGTCTTCCTCTCTCCTTGACGTTCTCTCTCTGTAATGGTGTCTCCCCTTCGACCGTAATGGTGTCTCCTCTTTGATTGAACCTGCAAAATTCTCTGGCAAATCACAGATCTGAGTAGCTCCGGTAAATCACGCAACCCATCTCCTCTCTCTCTCTCTCTCCCTCTATGTGCAACAGATCTATGTATATATACAGATCTGTGTTCAAATCTGCATATATACACAGATCTATATGTATATACATATATATATATATGTGTGTGTGTGTGTGTGTATGTGTGCATTGTGAGAAGATACTGCATATATACACAGATCTATGTGAGTATATATATATGTGTGTGTGTGTGTGTTCTCTCTCTTGTGGGTATGTATGTTTGTGTTATGTGACTCTCTCGTTAGTGTGTATGTTTATGTTGTGTAAGAAGACAATGGAGAGAGATGATGTGAGAAGATATGTACTTGTGGGTCTATGTGTATTTTAAACCATTTGTAGATTAATATCCAAACAGGTTTTACTATTTTTTGTACTTTAAAATTATTTTCAAAACCATATAACTAAACAAGTTTTGTAATACAAAAATATCAAAAAAAAAAAAATTAAAACTCTTCTCAAAAATTATTTTCAGATATTGTTTTTACAGATGTAAACCAAACAAACCCTTACATTGCGCCATTACCTGTTAGCAGTTAGTAATTGTGGTGTTCCTCCATTGAAATAGTTGTGTTTTGTATCTTCTTCATGATGCCATCAGCCCAAGTATAGCCCCCACCAAATCCATGGTCGGTATCGAAGGTTGTGAGGCCGAACACTAGCTTGCCCTTACATGGGTGAGTGTGTTTTTGAGCGTATTTGTGAGGGAGGGGGCTTAGTATCAACGGTCGGGTTAGTATCGAGTCTTATCGAATTTGTGTCAAAAATTATTTCAACCATACTGATTCATTTATTAATTCGACATAAATGAATCATATTATATCAGGCTTATATCGTATATAAATCGTGTATAACCAATATATAAATAAATTGTATCGTGTATTTTTTTATTGACTTTACTCATATTTAATTCATTTATTAATTACTAGTCGGTGCATGTGAATTATTTTGAAAATGAAAATGTCATATCTATAAAATGTCAACCACTTCCCCAAAATGAAAAACCCTAATAAATATTGGTGATTAGACAATTCACCAATGATAACCCCTTAAAATTCAAGTTAAATTAATTTTAATAGAAATTTTAGTGTGAATACAATGTTCTCCATTCATCTTTGTAACTCATGTTTTCTTTATTTTATCCTCTTTTTTGTTTGCATGGCTTTGAGTTATTTGCAATATAAATTAAAGTAGCAAAAAAGAAATAACAAAACCAAAATGAATCAAGCTACAATTTGTGGTGATCAATTTTTGTATATAGAGAATAAATATTTTTAAAGCACGTTGCAAGACAATGTTTTACGTCTTAAAACTTAATAATTGAATCTAAACCTATAGAAAGAACACATGTTTCTTAGCATATACAAATAAATAATGTCAACTCATAACTTCATTGATCATTAACCCCTTGTTTAGTGACCCTAAGCATGCAAATGCTCCAACTCCATTTTAAAGATCATAATTTTTACTCCTAAAAACTTCTTCTAACATGAAGGTACATCATAGGATTTAATTTATGACCAATTGGAGCCTGAATATAGATGGAGAATAAATTTCATGTGCATTTCATAATTTTAATACCCCATTTGGCCAATTATAGTAATTTGCTATAAGGTTTATGAGATATTGCAAGTTTTATGTAAATGGTTTTGTCATATAGTTTCTTTCCTTCTCACCTTTTTCATAAAAAAATCTTGCTAATGCATGACGGCCTGTGCTTTCCAAAGTCAGAAGGACTATATTAGTGCAAAAGCCTCATAGAAAAAATAAAAAATAGATCATCACATCCATACTACTAATTTTATTAACAAGAAATTGCAATTGCCCCCAAAAAAAAAAAAACACATGCTATTTGGGAAAAAAAGAAGTCAGCGGGCTCAATTAATCTTGTAACGTCCCAAAATCTACCTTGGACGACATTGCAATTTAAATCCATTTCACATCATGAGAGCAACTAATTAAATTCATCAATAAAGAAATTTCATTCACCAAATGTAATATTTACAACATCATTCCCAAAAGAATATGCCAACACATGACTATTATATCCCAAAAGAATATGATTGACTATGTTAATTACATCCCAAAAGAATCACATTTAAACTTGCAATAGAAATAACAAAAGATTAGTCTTCACATAATCTCAAAAGAAATTTTCTAGACTAGCACCTAAGAGAGTATAACCCTAGACATCCACCTCGGGATCCACCAATCCGTCTAGTGGAGCTTCCCAATGTATCGGCTCCTCGACTCTGAGCTCCTCCTCTAGACCACAATTTGAAGAATGTATAATTTGTAAGGGGTGAGTATTAAGCTCTGTAGCAACATTCTCCTAATCTCAAACAAGGTTTAGAAAACATATAAACAGTTCGGTCTCACTTTTCAAAATAACATACATAACTTGAAATAAAATAATAAAAATTTATTTGATCTCAAGCTTACACAATTTCAATAAGTTAAATGAAAGGTATAACCATTTCGGAGTGGTAGAAATAAATAAGTCATTCAATAACATCATCACATATTCTCATGAATGTTGGTTGTTTTCCATGAATCTACACCCCGATTCTACTTCGTTCACCCACCACAATCATACAATTCCAAACATTTTAGGAAGGGCGTATACCGTTTCTCACGGCATTGATGAATCCTCTCACGGCATTGATGAATCCTTCCCCAGATAGGTATATCATCCCTCAGTCTCGAACTTACGTGAACAATAGTGGTTGCTATCACAAACAACAAACCACTATAAATGTTAGAAAATCATCTCACTCCCACTGAGATAGACTAACCTCTAACACTTTTCGGCAGTGCTCGAATGTAATTCAAATCCATCATGACAGTTATACAAGAGATGTTATAACATATATTTTCTCAAATCACAAAGAAGTCCAAAATCCCCAAATTTCACAATTTGTAATACAAGAGAACAATTTAAAAATATAAACAAGAGATCATCACAACATCATTTTATTACTCAACACAAAGCGCACTAGGGTTTCAATACCAAGAACTAAGGAAGAATCAAGAGGAAAATTCATCTCTCTTGAAACTAGGATTTGAAATCAAGAAAAGAGATTTCATGGGTATTCAACCCTAACTTTGTTTAAAACATGATAATAATTACAAGAAGACCAAGGAATGATGATTTCATAACAAATGTTTAAAATTTAGAGTCAAAGAATATATATATACAAGCCCTAGCTTCAATGTAACAGAATAGGAAGAAACTCCTACCTTGATGTTCTTGAAAAATTGGGATTTTGATATAATCCAATGTGCAAATCTCCTTTGATCTTGTGTTTTTCCCTCTCTTTCTTCCTCTCTAAGGTTTCCTAGGATTAGAGATGTTGAAATGGGAGTAAAGGAGTTGTCCTTAAGTATTTATAGTGAAAAGAAAGTCGGTTGTTCGCAACTTAAAAATTCAGATTTTTAGAAAACCTTCTTGAAGGTTTTTCATCGACCTTCTGGAAGGTTTTTCATCGACCTTCTAGAAGGTTTGTCCACTGGACAAACATTTGCATTAAACTTTCGCAAGGTTTTTCATAGACCTTTCGGCAGATTTTTCCTTATGGAAAAACATTTTCATCAACCTTCCGAAAGGTTTTGCCTACTGGATAAAAATTTACATTAACCTTCCGGAAGGTTTTGCCTATTTTTCTAGAAATCCTTCCTTCTATATTTCCAATCCATTTCACAACCATCCAAAACCAACTCAAACTTATACAACATATATTTGTACATCAAACATAGTTGATACAAATTCTATTACAAAGGATTTCATACATTTACATGGTAAAACTAAGTTTTAACCACTATTTACTTTAATTTTACCATATTAACATTTCAAAAGAAATAATTACTTGCTATATATACTTATATACAATATAAAGATAAAAATGTGGGGTTTACAATCCACCCCCCTTAAAGAAAGTTTCGTCATCGAAACTCACCTCCAGTAGCGAATAAATAAGGGTACTTCTCTCGTATTTCCTGCTCGGGTTCCCAAGTAGCTTCCACCACTCCATGATATTGCCACAAAACTTTCACTAGTTGGATGACTTTGTTACAAATCACTTTTTCCTTGGTATCGAAAATCTTCACCGGTTTTTCTTCATATGTTGCTCCATTTTGCACTTCAATATCCTCCAAATCCACGGCATGCATGGTATCTGATTGACACTTTCTTAACATTGAAACATTGAACACGTCATGCACCCCTGACAGCTGAGCTGGTAACCACAGTTGATACGCCACTTTGCCCACCGCTTTAATCACCTCGAATGGTCCGATATATCTTGGATCTAATTTCCCCTTCTTACTGAATCTAAACACTCCCTTTTTGGGCAACACCTTGAGGTACACATAGTCCCCCTCTTGGAATTCCAATGGTCTTCATCTTTGATCCGCATAGCTTTTCTGTCTACTTTGTGCCATGCGTAGCCTCTCCCGGATGAGTTGAATTTTCTCTGTAGTTTCCCGAATAATTTTTGGCCCAAACAAACTACTCTCTCCAGCTTCTAGCCAACAAGTCAGTGACCTACATGGTCTCCTATACAATGCTTCATAAGGTGTCATACCAATGCTGAATTGGAAACAATTATTATACGCGAACTCCACCAACGACAAATGATTACTCCAACCTCCCTTGAAGTCCAATACACAAGCACACAACATATCTTCCAAAATTTGTATCACCCTCTCGGATTGGTCATCCGTTTGGGGATGACAGGCGGTGCTAAAGTGTAACTTTGTCCCCATAGTTCATTGTAGACTTTGCCAAAATTGCGCCACAAAACAAGAATCACGATCCGACACGATAGAGAGCAGAACTTCATGTAGCCTAACGATCTCATGAATATATACAACTTGCTCAAGGTCTCCAAAGTATCTGTGGTCTTCACATTCAAGAAATGAGCCGACTTGGTAAGTCTGTCTACAATGACCCATACAGTATTATGACCGCGAGAAGTCCGTGGAAAATCCGACACGAAGTCCATGGTGATGTGATCCCACTTCCACTCTAGAATAGGCAAGGACTGTAGTAATCCTCCGGGCTTTTGATGCTCAATCTTCACCTGCTGACACACCACACACTTTGCAACATACTTGGCCACATCTTGTTTCATCCCTTTTCACCAATATTGACGCTTCATGTCTCTATACATCTTGGTGCTACCCTGATGTATGAAAAATTTTGAATGATGACACTCCCCCAACACTTCTTCCTTTACTTTATCATTGTTTGGTACATAAAGTCTTCCATGAAATTGTAACTCATCATTACGTATTGCCCAGTTCTCAATCAACTCATTCCCCTCCAATTTACCCTAGATGTTTTCCAACTCGGTATCTAATTGTTACAAGATTAAACAAGCATGGTCTATCCTTCTGTTTGCCCACCAATAGGTCAAACTCCTCCAAAGCATCAATCATCTTCCATTTATGAACAGCAAGAACATTGATCTCACCTCGAGACTTCTTGCTCAGTGCATCTGCTACTACATTCGCCTTCCTCAGATGGTAGTTGAGTGTAAAATTGTAATCTTCTAGATATTCAATCCACCTTCGTTGCTGAAGATTCAAGTTTTTCTGTGTGAAGATATAATTGAGGCTTTTATGATCTAAAAATACTTGGAACTTTTCTCCATAAAGGTAACACCTCCACAACTTAAGAGCAAAAACCACAGCGGCAAGCTCCAAGTCATGAGTGGGATAGTTCTGCTCATGAATCTTAAGTTACCTCGAGCCATAAACAATTACCTTACCTCCTTGCATTAACACACATCTCAAGCCTCGTAATAAAGCATCTATATACACATCGTATTCCTTTCCACTACTCAGAATAATGAGGATAGGAGCTGTTGTTAACTTCTCCTTCAAGGTGCAAAAGGCTAGTTCACATGCTTGAGTCCACACAAATTTTTCTCCTTTTTTTGTAAGACGAGTCATCGGCATTGCAAGCTTTGAGAACCCTTGCCTAGGAAACTACGTATTTCGGTAACATTCTTCGATGCTTCCCACTTCATCACTACTTCAATCTTTACAGGGTCAATAGCCACACCCTGTTCTGACACCACATGGCCAAGGAATTTAACTTCCTCCATCTAGAACTCGCATTTACTTATCTTAGCATATAACTTATGCTCTATCAAGGTTTGAAGTACAATCGAGAGATGGCTTTCATGTTTCCCTTGTGTCCGTGAATAAATTAATATGTCATCAATAAACACAATGACAAACTAATCTAGATACGGCCGAAATACCCTATGCATCAAGTCCATAAAAGCTGCTGGAGCATTAGTCAATCCAAACGGCATCACCGTATATTTGAAATGACCATACCGGGTACGAAAAATTGTCTTAGGAATATCCTCCTCCTTGATCCGCAGTTGATGGTACCCCGTGCGAAGATCAATCTTGGAGTAATACTTGAAACCCCTCAACTGATCGAATAAATCATTGATCCTTGGCAATGAATATTTGTTATTTACTGTCACCTAATTCAACCTTTGGTAGTCCATGCATAACCGAAGTGTTTCGTCATGACCGGGGCTCCCCAAGGTGAAGTGCTTAAGCGGATAAACCTAATGATCAAGAGATGGTCCAATTGTTTCCTTAGCTCCTTTAACTCCAAAGGAGCTATCCTATAAGGAGCAATGGATATGGGTTCAGTTCTTGGATAGAGATCAATGGTAAACTCAATCTCTCTCTGTGGGGTTAACCCTAGTAGTTCATCTTAAAAGACATCCAAAAAATCTGACACAATTAATACCACGTTAAATTGGACATTATCATGATCATCACCCATTAAGCTGGCCAAGAAACTCAAATTGTTTCCCACTTTAGCTTTCAAGAATCTACTACCCATAGTAGGAAATGGATGGGAAGAATTTTGATCATTCATGAAACTGAAAACTACACCTCCCGGTAATTGAAATGTAATTCGTTTACGAAAACAATCTATTACCGCACGGAAGGTAGATAACAAGTTCATTCCAAATATTATGTCATACATCTTCATGTCCAATGCAACCAAATCTATAATTAATTCTTTCTCCTCAATTCAAAGCACACAACCATTACACACCCTTCTAGTATCCAACCGTTCCCCCGTAGGCATGTCAATACTTAGGGCATATTCTAGCTTCTCAAATTTTAATCCCAAATTAAGAGCATATGTTGTTCATATGAATGAATGAGTAGCGTCGAGATCAAATAAAATTCGGGCCCAAAAATTGTAAAGAAGAACAATATCTTCCACAACGGCATTGGAAACATCTTCCTCCGTTGAGTCAAAGTAAACACTCTCCCTTAATTGGCACCACCGGGTGCTATAGCTCCTAACAGTCTCTGATTTAGTGTCCTCTAGAGTGGTGGCTTGTTTGCATTTAATTACCCTGCTGCTTGATTGGTCCTTGATGGAAGCGATGGGCAGTTACTTTTAAAATGCCCGACACCTCCACATATGAAACATTGACATAGGTTCGTTCATATCCTCTCTAGTACACCTCCAGATCCTCGAGCTGTTTAAAATATTTGTCCACCCGCCTGATCGGGGCGACAATAAGGTGCTGCCCTTGGTACTCCTCTGCTGCTAGCACCCGTCCAGATTGGACCTCCCCTCGCCAGGTTCTGTCGTCGCTGATTGTCCTCCGTGTCTTTCTCCACCAGTGCATCTCTATGAACTAGATCCCCATAATCCTGGATCTTGAGAGCCACTAGCTTCTCCTTGATGGTAGGCCTCAAGCCCTGCTCAAAGTGTTTGGCCTTCTTAGCCTCTGTAGATATGAACTCCATGGCATAGCGGGATAACTCATCAAACCTCCTCTTGTACTCTGTCACGGTTATGCTCCCCTGTCGTAGAGCGAGAAAATCTGGACTCATCCTGTCCTTGACTGATTTAGGAAAATATTTATCTTGGAAGATTTGATCGAACTCCTCCCAAGTCAGAGCATCTGTATTCCTTCTTCTCTTTACCGAATCCCACCAATGATCGACCTCTCCCTCTAACAGGTATATAGCCAAATCAACCTGTAAGTCCTCGACAACTCCCATGTCATCACATATCTTCTTCACCCGGCGGATCCACTTATTCGTATCCAAGGGTTTAGAGCTTCCTTGAAAAGTAAGTGGGTGTTGCCATAGAAATTCTCGAAGAACCACCATCCTTCAATTTTTATCCCCGTTGCCCGGTACACAAGCTAGTGGATGAACCCCATCATTGTGGGTGTTGTACTAAAATGGTTAGCTCCTGTAGGCATTGGTATATGCCGTTCATAGCATCGAGAGGTGGTGGTGGCAGTGGATTTGCTTGAGCTCCACGCCCACGTCCACATACATCGTCCATCCTGCACATCAATTCACATTCAATTTCATTGATGTACAAGACATCCTAACTATAATTTTTAATCTAAGATGTAAGGCTAGTATAAAATTTTAGATTAATAATTTCATTCGGCTTAATCCTACTTCTCTAGTGGTAATTCATAACCTACAGCTCCCATGTAAGACTTAAAACCTAGGCTCTGATAACAAGACTTGTATCGCCCCAAAATTCACCTTGGACGACGTTACAATTTAAATCCATTCACATCATGAGAGCAACTAATAAAATTTATCAATAAAGAAATTTCATTCACCAAATGTAATATTTACAACATCATTCCCAAAAGAATATGCCAACACATGGCTATTATGTCCCAAAAGAATATGATTGACTATGATAATTACATCTCTAAAGAATCACATTTAAACTTGCAGCGGAAATAACAAAAGATTAGTCTTCACATAATCTCAAAAGAAATTTCCTAGACTAGCACCTAGGAGAGTATTACCCTAAACATCCACCTCGCGATCCACCAGTCTGTCTAGTGGAGCTTCCCAATATATCGGCTCCTTCACTCTGAGCTTCTCCGCTGGACCACAATCTGAAAAATGTATAGTTTGTAGGGGTGAGTACTAAGCTCTATAGCAACATTCTCTCAATCTCGAACAAGATTTAGAAAACATATAAACAGTTCAGTCTCACTTTTCAAAATAACATATATTACTTGAAATAAAACAATGACAATTTATTTGATCTCAAGTTTACACAATTTCAATAACTTAAAATGAAAGGTATAACCATTTCGGAGTGGTAGAAATCAATAAGTCATTCAATAACATCATCACATATTCTCATATATGTTGGTTGCTTCTCATTAATCTACACCTCAATTCTACCTCATTAACCCACCACAATCACACAATTCCAAATATTTTAGGAAGTGCATTTACCTTCTCTCACGACATTGACAAATCCTTTCCATGAAATGTATATCATCCCTCAGACTTGAACTTACGTGAACAATAGTGGTTGCTCTCACAAACAAAAAACCACTACAAGTGTTAGGAAATCATCTCAGCCCCACTAGGATAGACTAACCTCTAACACTCTACACTAGTGCTCGAATGCAATTCAAGTCCATCACAACAGCCATACAAGAGATGTTATAACATACATTTTCTCAAATCGCAAGGAAGTCTAAAATCCCCAAATTTTACAATTTGTAATACAAGAGAACAATTTAAAAATATAAGCAAGAGATCATCACAACATCATTTTATTACTCAACACAAAGCGCACTAGGGTTTCAATACCAAGAACTAAGGAAGAATCAAGAGAAATATCCATCTCTCTTGAAAATTAGGGTTTTAAATCAAGAAAAGAGATTTCATGGGTATTCAACCCTAACTTTGTTTAAAACATAATAATAACTACAAGAAGACCAAGGAATGATGATTTCATAACATATGTATAAAATTTAGAGTTAAAGAATACATATATACAAGCTCTAGCCTCAATATAACAGAATAGGAAGAAACTCATACCTTGGTGCTCTTGAATAATTAGGGCTTTGATCCAATCCAATGTGCAAATCTCCTTTGATCTTGTGTTTTTTCCTCTCTTTCTTCCTCTCTAATGTTTCTTAGGGTTAGAGATGTTGAAATGGGACTAAAGGAGTTGTCCTTAAGCATTTATAGTGAAAAGAAGGTCGGCTGTTCGCGACTTAAAAATTCAGATTTTTGAAAAATCTTGAGGAAGGTTTTTCATCGACCTTCCGGAAGGTTTTCATAGACCTTCCGGAAGGTTTTGCCTGCTGGATAAAAATTTACATTAATCTTCCGCAAGGTTTTTATTAACCTTCCGAAAAGTTTTGCCTGTTTTTCTACAAATCCTTCCTTCTACATTTCTAACCCATTCCACAACCATCCAAAATCAACTCAAACTTATACAACATACATTTGTACGTCAAACATAGTTGATACAAATTCTATTACAAAAGATTTCATACATTTACAAGCTAAAACTAAGTTTTAACAACTACTTACTCGAATTTTACCATATTAACATTTCAAAAGAAATAATTACTTGCTATATATACTTATATACATATATAAAGATAAAAATGTGGGGTTTACAAATCTTCAGGTGAGAAATTACTCGGTTGTAGCAAAAATAACTCTTGATTCTCAATGATCAACGCCACTCTTACATTCCATCCATGATAATATGTTCTGGTAAAACAACTAAAGCCTTCAAGTTAAAGATTTGATAAATATCGCATCCACCAAGAGTTCAATAAGAAAACACAATGTGTTCCTAATAAATAACATATGAGTTTAACAACTTATTGAAGTGTGAAAAAAAAAAATTACAGAAACGTCATATCATTTAGAAGTTGTCCCTATTAAAAAAAAAAGGTTCTTCTAAACCTCACTAAAAATACACTTCTACCAAGATTGCAATGAAATATTATATTTACTTGTGTCAGAATCATGCTAGGATCACTTACAACAACCACAAAATGATTAAATATATAGATGCAGTAAAAGGTTGAGAGGGTCGTTCAAGCACATGTTTTCCCAATATAAAGGGAGCGGCTAAGGCAGTTAATTTTCGACACGACACGTTAACATGACATGAACTAAATACGAAATTAATAATTTCGATACAAAATTAAACGAGTTAATGGGCAAAAACAAGTCAACACGCTTAAACATGAAAAAAATTATGTCGGGTTCATGTCAAAATTAGGTCAACCCAGTTTTTGCCTAATTAACTTGTATATTTAAAACAAGTTGATATAATTTAGACACAAACCCGACCTAACTCATTGTAGACATGTTTAACCTGTTTATGATAATAGAGTTTGCCTATTATATATAACTGATGTGGTCTTAACATTATTACTTATTAGTTTTTTGTTTCTACTATAGTAATTGATGGTATAATTCCTACTTTAATGTTTGGGTTGAAACTTGAATGCATTTTATTTAATTTCATTGATGAGATGTGAGATATTATTTGTGAAAAATTATTTAAAATTTTGGATGAATTATTGAATGGTGCATTTAATGGTAATGAATAGACGTGGAAATAAGTTATGTGTGTTAAACAAATTTGTATTATTTGTGTTAAACATCTATATAATAAGGTAACTCACAAGTTGAATTTTATTCCCTATACATTTTTCCCCCAAAATATCACATAACTTATTTTTATCACATACCCAATTATTTTAGTATTTAATTAATTTATAGTTTAATATAATTTTATTTCAAATATTATTCATACACAATAGTAAACATATGTTGAGAAAATTTTATCCAATTACTTATTTTAAAAAATTATTATTTAATATAATGGAATATTTTTTTAGGTGTTGAGATTTTATGTTTCATCGTACATTTAGATATGGCTTATGACTAGTGTTACACAAATTTGGTTATATGTGCTAACCCGAAAACGACTTATTTATTAAATGTATCAAACAGGTTGAGATCGGGTAACCCATTTAGTGGTCAAGTTAGATTAGTAGTTACATATTTCGACACTATTATTAAAGATGTCTAGTTCGGGTTTTGAGATTTTCGACACAAACTCGACACCAAATGACCAAATCCGACACGTTTAACACCCCTAGGGACGGGTAAATGGAGACTCTAAAAATTCTATGGAAGAGGGAGTGTATGGGAACATGGAATTGTTCATCTTCAATTCATAACTGATGCATAGATTCATTGAATATTGAATGTTAGATACACATTGTTACTCACAGTTACAATATTGCATAATTACAGTTCAGGTACCTAAAATTTAAATTTACTTAATAATAGTAATCAAAAATAGAAATGGACTATTTTAAAATCGAAATGGACTAAAATTTTAGGTAATAGAAACACAATAGAAATGGACTTTATAGCTAGGAAATCAAATTTTTTTCAAGGTATAGAAAATGAAAGGACTAACATTATAAATAACTAACATTTTATAGTAGTATAAATATAAATATAGGTTTATTAAAAATGAATGAGTTGTAAGAAGAAAAAGAGAGACATATAAATGGTCACTTAATAAATAAATGTATTTTATAATGAACAACATTTATGTTATACTTATTTAGATACATGGTATTTTAGAAATTCAAGAAATGCTAGAGCGTAAAAGAGTGAAACAATTTTTTTTTCATTATGTGTACATTTAGAAGTAGTATAAATGTTGTGTTAAGTCCACTTATTTAAAAAATAAACGACTTAAAAAATATTCAAATCTTTTATATTTGTATGCTTTAACATGTCTAGTGAATATCCATAAATAAAAGTATCTGGCAGGATGGCCCCCATTAATCTAACAAAACTTTGGGCTGGAGGATTTAAAAGAAATATTCGGCATGACATTTTAATGTTATATCATTAAGTCAATATATTTTTTAAATTTTAATAACATTATTCAATTTATGTATCTGATTAACCCTAATTAGTATGTGAATTAATATAATTAAATAATTACATTATGTAAGATAAATTAGTTAAAAACTATCAATTAGGGTTTGTGCGTCAGATAGGGTTTTATATGTATTATGTTTAAAATTTTAGGGTTTTGTGTGGAATTGTCGAAAAGTATAAAGAACAATCTGTCAAAGCTTGGAACAACAAGGAAGGCAAGTGTAAAATAACCAAGAAATGGTCAAAACAACAAGAGAATCAACATCAATTTTTTAGCAAAGCACCACCATCCAAACAGTGGATCCAAGTGGTTGATCATGATCCTCCATCTTCTACTTTCTTAGTTGCCTATAAATATGGGGGTTGTCTCTTCATTTGAAATCAGCTGGGAGAGAGAGAGTTAGAGAGAGACTTGTGAAGCTTAGGAGCTCCAGAAGAAATCCAAATAAAAGAGAAAGAAGAGAGAAAGTCATAAAAAGAATTCAAGATCCGGTCTATCCTACTCTCTAGTCAAAACTCTGTATTTTTACATTTTTGTTATGTCTTTCTATTTGGAGAATTGAACTGCCGCCACCTTTGTGCCTTAACTGATATTAAGGGTGATTATATTTCAATTGTTCCTTACGAAAGAAGTGTCAGTGTATGTATTTTATTTACTATTGTAATGGTAATTACCTGCACTTCTTGCTTGTCTATTGTAATGGAGTGTAAGTAGTTACTTATACCCTTCAGTAAGGGGTAAACACATATATAATATTAGTTAAACTATGGAAATACTGATGTTTTATTAAGCTCTGTGTGTGTGTGTGTATAAAGTGCTCATGGTTATGAACACTGAGTGGTATTTAATATTTTATACTATCTATTATTATGAACTTCATGCATAATACAGTGATGCACGTAATTAGGTGTTACTACGTAGCTTCGAATTATGTCATTAGTGAATCAGTAATCTGCCTGTTGAATATCTAATGTGTTCCAATAGTATGGCTTGACCTCTAGGTGCAGTGAATATGTTTTAACTGTTGCATGGTACAATTGTTAGATTAATAATCTAAGTAATCCTCTTGAACGGCTTGTCCTTCTGGATTACTACAGTTATTTAACTGATACAAGATATAAAAGTTGTTAGGTGAATAACCTAAATGATACTCCTGAATGGTTTGTCCTTCTGGATTATTTGGTTTATTTAACTGATACATACTATAGTAAAGTCAATTGAGTAATTCAAGTGATTTTCATGAATGGTTTGACCTTCTGGTTTACTTGGATTAGTCAATAGAAACATAATACCACCAGCTAACCTTAGAAGTTGATGTGATATAGTTTATATACATCAGACCTACCGGTTGACTTTCCAGTGACTTGGAAGTTAATTGTTATAAGATAGTATTTTTAGTACTTAACCAATATAAAACATATGAGATTCTTAATCTGAAAGGTACTTTTCATATTATTGTCTTTTAACAATCTATTTATACATTTCATTTACTTAGACTAGTTATTAATCTAATTAAGCTCACATCGCTATCTTATGTTATACTGCTTTAACAATAACTTCATTGTTCTTATTTTTAATTGTAATTATTAAAACTCTTCGTGGGATCGATCTTAGACTTAAACCAAGAAAACTAGAATTTGATTACTTATACTTGGGTGTATAATATAAATCAGATCACGAAATAAGTTTGAACCAGTATTTATATGATAATCCAGCTTAAAAAAATCTAACACCTATAAAATCTAAACTTCGTACAGAAACCCCATAAAAATCAAGGCTTACAAAAAAAAAATATTCTAATCTCAATAATCCTAGTCTATCAAAGTCAAAGTCTCGACTTTAAAGTCACAAAAATGTCAAAAAGTCATAAGTGATTCCAAAGAAGTTTAAAAAATTTCAAACCAAAAATAATAGCCCAATTGAATTATTTTTTTAAACACATTGTTCACCAAATATTATTGTCAATACATAAGGGTAAATTTCATTAACATCCTTGAGATTGATCTAATTTCATTAACATCCTTCTTCTTTACTGACCAGCGAAGAGTTGGGTCGTCCTGCATTTCGAATAGGATAAATTCCACCGAAGCATTGAGCGACGTAAAGGCTTCTCGTTCTCTCTAAGCTGCGAGACCGAGCCGGTCCTTGATAGAAACCCTTTCTGTCCTCTTTCTCTTATTCTATGCGTCCTACTTGTCTTTGTGGGTGTCCTTCCTTTTCTCACCTCCTCGAGAGGACTCACCTCATTTAGCCTTGGTGATATCCTCGACATTCATGTACTTTTGTGCCTTTGACAACAGTTCGGGCATGTTGGAGGACAACTTCTTCAGGACAAAGAACAAAAAACTGGAGGAGCATAGACCTGCAATAAAGGAGGCTATAGTTACTTTATTGTCTAGTTCCTCGATCTAGAGAGCCTTCTCATTAAAATGAGTAAGGTAATTCTTAAGACTTTCATTCCAGTCCTGCTTAATGGTGAACAGGTGTGTAACCGTTTTCTAATGTCGTCGTCCCCCAATGGACTGGGAGACGAAGGATTTGCTTAAGTCCCCAAAAGAATGGGTAGAAGAGGGTTTGAGCTTTGCAAACCATTGTCGTGCAGTCCCCTAAAGGTTGATTGGAAAAGCTCTACATATGATTTCATCAGGCACGTTATGGAGTTGTATGAAAGACTTGTACATGTCAAGATGGTCGAGAAGATCTTTGGTGCCATCGAAGATCTCAATGGTATGCATCTTGAACTTTGAGGGTAGAGGGAAGTTGATGTCATCCGCCACAAACAGAGTGTTAGTACGTCTTACCAGATAATCCACCATCTTTGGCACTTGTGCTTTGATGGCGTTGAGGGCATCGCCAAGCTGGTTTTGCACCTCCTTAATTTTATCATCCCATTGGTTAGTGAAATCCTCTGTTGGATCATTGTAGTAGCTCTCACGATCCACATACTGGTTCTCCCCATCATCCTCTTGCCCAGTTTGGTCGGTGTGCAAGGGCAGAGCTAGTACATAGGGAGACCAATCTTACAAGGCAACTAGGCACTGATGGGGAACACATTGGGGTGCCCATGAGCTGGGTGCCACACTGGGGGAGCCCAAAGGGGAGAGGGTGTGGAACCTCTCCAATCGAAGGGAGTGTGACTCCTTCTACTTGCTAGTGGGCGACACTTGTTGAGGTGAGCATCAGTTGGAGAATTTGCCGGTATTAACTCACTAGCAACTGCATGGTCTCCAAAAGCTATTGCTCGACTACAAGATTCGCATTAGTGGGTGGTTCTATTGGTGGAAGCGGAGGCGAAGACTCCTTCCAATGAGTTGGGTCGTTGTATTCAGGTTGTTGATTCATTGACCTGGTTGTGATTGCCTTGGATTTGAAAGAAACTTGAAATGTAGTTTAAAACTCAGTCGTTTCTCACGGATGGCGTCAAACTGATGATGCACAAAATAGGTTTATGCATAATCAACAGTCGAATGTATGATTCAAAGTAATTAATTAAACAATTAATAAAACAATCAATATCATAAGGCAAAGAATTGGTAATTGGGCCAAGGTGACCAAACCACTAAAGACAACGACAGTGGCCGAAAAACTTTATTAATAAAGTAGAAGGTGTGTAAAAGAAAGAGAGAGGGAGAACAAAGGTGGGCACAAGGTAGCTATAAGAGAGATAGTTGTGTAAAAAGTGTATCCCTCATGTACAAAGGACTTACAATTTATAGACACAGAACCTTGGTTAAGGCAGTGGTGTGATGGGTAGGTTATAAGTTTTTCGGGGAGGATAGCTATAACTAGAGAGAGTCTCGACCTAGGAGAGTGGCTATCCCGGTAATTATTACTCATGTGCGCTAATATTCTTGGTCTCCTTGAACTTTAGACTGGGCCGAATCCATGAGCTGAGTTTAACCTACTTTTGAATTAATTTGGGCTTGCTTAATTAATTGGGTTTGGCCCAATAAGATTTGGGCTCATCAGTAGGTATTCTCTGAACATTTCTCTTTTAGCGCCTATGTTTTTTATCCATGTTTGTTTCTCTCTTTTTAATCATTACAGTGTCATTTTCTTCTAAATGAATTTCCACCATATCTACAAGGACATTATAAATTAGTGCAAATGTAAACCAAAGAGCAACCTGTAATTCACTAATTCAGCTGCAATATCTTGATGTTCACTATCTAATTTGCATTTGTTTCCAATGAATTGACAAGGCATCTGAACTATAATTGTTTGGTGAGAAGTATAAAAACGCTCAACAATTCATATCATTTGGTTGGTGGTGCTGGTGGTGGTTGGGGGGGATCTAGTGGACATGGCTAGTTTTGTTCTCTTAATTATGTCAATATCGGATTGCTTCTCCACATGTGATGACTATCAAATATTTTAATATATAGTATAATTATTTACTAATAAGAATTTTTTTTAAAAAATTATATTTTTATTTTTCATTTTACATTAACAAATGACATAATATAACATGAATTTTTTTTGTAAAATTTAAAATATTTGTTATTCTATCTTTGATTGAAGTATTTTTTGTCTAAATATAATATTTTAAACTTGAATAATTAAATATTATACACATACAAACTTCAGATAGTCATGATATAATTTACTAATGAATAATGAATATTCTAACGGACATGGATGACAGGGAACTAAGTGTTACACGCGTACAAATTTTAGGGAGTCTGTGTGTAAAATTTCAAATATTAAGGGGTTTAAGTGATTAAATAAAAAACATCAGGAGGTCTTAGTGTAATTCTCCCTAGATCTTATTATTTATTCATAGTCCGGTGAATAGTAAGTCACATATATAGAGTTGTATAAAGCTTCTCCAAAATTCCTATTGGAAGAAAAGTTCTCTTGGTGTGTTGCCTGAATAGTCAGCACGTGTGGAGAAGCAAGATTGACATGGTGTTGTTAATATTGTTAATGTGTGTCGCTTTCTATGCCGAAGGAAGAACATCCTCCCTCTAATCTCTCCGATATTGACAAAATTAAGAGAAAAAAACTAGCGATGTCCACTAGATTCTCTCCTCCCCCCCCCCCCCCCCCCAAAAAAAAAAAAAAAACAACAAAAAATAATGATATGGATTGTTGAGCGTTTTGATACTACGACATTTGTCTCCTCACCAAACAACAATACTTCAGATGCCTTATCAATTCATCGGTAACAAATGCCAATTAGATAGTGACGAGCAAGATATTGCAGCTGAATTAGTGAATTGCAGGTTGCTCTCAAAACTGGTTATGAACTGCAAACCCACAATCATCTTGCTGAAGAAATCTGAAGAAATCAGGGCAATGAAAAGATTCATTGAATATTAGCTAGTTGCTCTTTGGTTTACATTTGCACTAATTTGAAATGTCATTGTAGATATGGTGAAAATTCATTAGCAGAAGAAAATGACACTGTAATAAATTGATTCATTGAAATCATACAGGCTTTGTCACTCAAAAACTAAAATAAAATCATGCAGGCTTTGGGATTCACAATCCCATTATTATCAACAAACACTCAAATCATAGGTAAAAAGACAACGCAGAACAAACAGCAACTAGAAAAAATATTGCGTTCAATGCCTGCTGAACCGCACCAGAAGAATTAACAGAAGACCCTGTGGAAGAAGTATCTGGAGCCTCCTTCTTGGGGTTCGATGGTGCCTGAGCTGGTGCAGTACTCACGGAAATATACATCGGAAGGAGCACTTTGTCCACTTGATATACGGCTAGCTGGTTATCGGTATATACAGTGCCGATCACTGCTGCATTGACAATCCCAGTTGTAAGGTTCACATGACTCCCTGAGGTCGTGATATTTAGCGGAAACTCATTGTCGTCGCTACCACCAGCCTGAGTACTTACCGGGTTGCTCAGCGTTTGGAACTGCAAAAGAGAGATATAAGAAGGAATGATATGGAACTGTACCAACTGTGCTTTCTGTCCAGCATTCAATGCGTTCAGTGTGCCTGATTTAAGGCTAGCAAAGGCACTGTCAGCTGGTGCAAAAATGGTTAGACCCACGTTTGAATTGTTGAGCTGTGAGTAGATTCGAGAATCTACTTGCGTACTCTTCAGTAGTTTGATAAATGTAATATATCCCCCGGCCTTCTGTAAAATTGCGATGACATTGGCTGGACCTGATGGTGCTGGTCCCAGTGCCGTTACTTTTGGCGGCGGCAGTGCCGGTGGCTGTGGCAGTGGCAGTGCTGGCGCCGGAGCCGGAGACTGAGCAGAAATTGGAGTGCAATGGATGAAGAAGATCACCAGAAGAGGGAAAGATGAGAGTAGGTTCCTCATTGTCTTTTAATCTTGGAGTGCTGATTCAGTGGAGAGTGGCCTTAGATGAAGAGTTGTATTGGATGAGATGGTGTGGGAACACTGGAATCGGTGTGGTTTATATCAAGTGCGGATGAGATTGGAAGTGAGGGTGAAGTTAGGTAAAATTTTGCAATATAAGGTGGCGACGTAAGCGTCGCAACCTTTTCTTTTTTATTAAGGTAGACGGATCAGGAGGCAGAGAGAGAGAGATGTGTTGATAAGAGGGGTGTCCATGGGCAATCCGGCCCCTGGGTCCTCTTAATTGACCTGAAAAAATAGTCTTGAAATTTGATAATTTTGATAGTTAGTTCGCCCGAGTATGAGTTCAATATTTTTCAGGAAAGAGCTTGGGTCTACCCTCAAATTCATTACACAATTTAATAGCCCACCCGAAAAAAGTTCGATAAACTCGGCCCAAGAACCCACCTGTCCAACCCAGTCCAACCCTGCTCGTTCAGTCCAGCTCGAACAATTTGCCCACCTTTCTTTAAAAAAAATTAAAATTATAAATAAAATTATTCATAATTTATTTTTTTGTCCATTTTGACTCTATTTTTAATTTAAAAGTATAATTTTTAAAATATTCATTATTTTTAAATAAAATTATATATAAAAGGCTCATTCACTAAGCTCTCCCGTAGGCCCTCCTAATAGGCCCCACACCAATAAGCCAGCCAAGTCTGCCCTGCAGGCCCGTCCTGTGAGTGGCAAGTTAGGCTATGAATAGCCAACCACTATCTAAGGTCTGGCCTAACCCATCTAATAATTCACCCAAGTAAGGGTTTAGGCTTACCCTATCTAAGTCCAGTCCAAAAAAAATTTAGAGGACCGAGCTCGGTCCGCCCCATGAACACCCTGTGTACCCTCTAGGAACAATAAATGGAATAGCAAATATAGAAACTAACATTGAAACAACAAATAAGTGCACAAATAATTAAAAGATTTTACAGTTCACAAATTTAAAATTAGGCATATTATACGACAATTTTATTGTAAGGTATGAAATGCCAAGACTAAATAAATTCAATTACGCCAAGCAAAACTTGATGATGCACAAAAATGGTTTTGCACACCACCTGTCAAGTGTAAGTAATAAATGCAGTGAAAGTAATGAGAAAATTAGAGAAGACAAGATTTATAGTGGTTCGATCAACTCGACCTACGTCTATTCTTGAATGTCTCTAGTTGCCGGGTATTTTATTAATTTAAGGGTATGAAGAACAGAGAATACAAGCTTCGAGGGAGAATAGAGAATCAAGGAAGATGTGATGTTAGGCAATCAGTTTCATGCCACTCAAGTGTTGATGGGCACGTGCAATTTATAGTAGTCCCCTAACAGATTGGGGCTACTTTACAGCAACTAAAAGATTATTATGGTGGAGCTCACGATTTCTTCTTAACGGGCGAGGAGGTTGGGGAGCTCTCCATGAGATGCAGTCAAAGATGACGTGATAGTGGACCGTTTCCTTCGGTGGTGCTGATAGAACTTCTCATGCTCTCCCCCTTGATGACGTGGCTAAGCAAAGAGTCTAACTAGTTCTTGGACTATATTGGGCTTGGTGGATTTTCATGAGGTTGGGCTCCTCGATTGGGTTGGACTTCTCACATAAATTGGGCTATTTGGGCTTGACCCATCATTTGCCCCCTAATGCCCCGTGTTCAAGTAAAACTTGGAGAAGGAGGCATTGACTCTTCAATTTTTTTTTTCTTTGGTGCAAACTTCAAGTTTTTCCCACTTTATTTTGAAGAGGGCCCATAATTTTTAATTTGGGCTTTTTCCTTTTTTTTGAAAAACCCTAGACTATAAATGTAGTCTTCTTCTTCATGCTACCCATTTCACTCACTTTTAAGGTTGAGCACCCACTTCTTGAAAACCTTGAGAACTTAAGTCCTACCCATTTTGTTGAAACTAAAGTGTGTTCTCCTTGAATCTTTCCAAGAGTGGGATTTCTTCCTTTTTTTAGTAGAGTTTCTTAAGTAGGCAATGCCGATTGAAGAGGGAGTGGTTGAGATTGAAGAAAGGGAGGAGGTAGGCACCATTTTAGGAAGCTTGGAAGCTGGTTTTGAGCATTCGGGTGCTGTCCTGGTTAGCCTTGGTGCCAAAAATGGTGGACTGGACAGCTTGGGTGCCGAAAATGGTGGGTTGGACAGCTTGGGTTCGCAAACCTCTCCGTTGGACAACACTTTCGCTCGAACCAGCTCGCAGATAGGCAATCTGGGCAGTGCAGGAAGGCTGGACAGCGCGCAAGGAGGTTTAGACAGCACGTCTGGCGGACTAGACAGCGCAAACTGGCGGACTGGGCAGCGTGCGCGCGCAGTCTGGCGGACTGGGCAGCGCACGCGTGACTCCTAGGGGGCTGGACAACGTTGTGCAAGCTGGAGAAGGAGAAGTTCAGGCCAGCAGGAGTGCAGTACAGGAGCTGGGCAACAGCCTGGATCGTCTGGACAGCGCAAACGCGAGACTGGGCAGCGCGCGCACGTAGTCTGGCGGACTGGGCAGCGCGCGCGTGACGCTCGGTGGGCTGGACAGCGCTGTGCAAGCTAGAAAAAGAGCTGTCCAGGCCACTAGGAGTGCAGTACAGGAGCTGGGTAGCAGCCTGGATCGTCTGGACAGTGCAAATGCGCGACTGGGCAGCGCGCGCGCGATGCTCGATGGGCTGGGCAGCGCTGTGCAAGCTGGAAAAATAGCTGTCCAGGCTAGCAAGAGTGCAGTACAGGAGTTGGGTAGCAGCCTGGGTTCATGGGCAGGTCTGAGCGCCACTCCAGGCGCTGATTCGGGCATCGTAGGCGCTGATTTTGGTGCCGAAAATTCTGTTTTGTGCAATTTTGAAGGGTCAGACGCACTTCCAGCTACTAGGCAACTTCGTTTCGGCGAGCAAAGGCAGTCAGACACCCCTCCAAGGGTTGGGCTAGACATTGCAAGCAGTAAGGAAGTTCTGGGTGCTGCTTTTGACGATCAAGACCCTACTGTGACTCCTCCAGTTCAAGTTTCTCAAGACCTCCCAGATGGTGGTTTAGACTACTCCATACAGCCCCGGAAAAATAAACGTAAAGGTAAAGTGGGACTCGATGATGATGGGTCTAAGGTGAGTACCATTTCCAGTCTGTTTCGTTTAGATGAAGATATCTCGTAGCTTGTGTTTACTTATTGCATTCCTCTGACCGTGCTGTACCGTCGGGCTGAGTTGGGCGAGCTTGCTTGTGATGACTCTTCTGGTGATATTGTTGTTTACAATGAGATGCTTGAGGCTGGGTTAAGATTCCCCATGTCCTCTTCCATTTGTCGCGTTTTGCACTACTTTTTATTGAATCCAGGGCGACTAGCACCTAATAGTTGGAGAGTTCTACTAGGCTTTCTTGTATTGTGGAGAAAAGTGCACCATGAGGATGCTTCTCTTGTGGAGTTTCATGCGGCATATAACTTGAGCGAAACCCCTGCACCAAATAGGGGGTGGTACTACTTTACCACGAGAAGTGGTACAGTGCTTACGAGAACGCGCTCTAATTATGGCGGCTGAAAATCTTGTTTCTTCTTTGTTGGTGGAGAGTGGGCTACAGAAGCCGACAGAGCTTTGGTGCCAACACATTGGGGTGCTGCTAGAAAACCCAGTACGCTGCACATTTTTTTCTTTTTTACATATATGTATACATGTGTGCTCACCATTTCCATGCAGACACGTCTGTGCTTTCTCGAGACCAGGAGTGGAAGTTGGAGGCTGTCAAGGCTTGCCCTTGCAAAGATTTGGGAGTTCTCCTACCCAAGTATACTAGGGTTGTTGCTCCATCTCAGAAATCTAGTGGTTCTTCTTCAAAAAAAAGGGGTGAGCTAGTTTCCTCTTTTAATTTTCTTCCCTCGGTATTTTCCATTTACCTGACACTTCTCTGCTCTTGCAGCAAGTAAGAGGGTGGTGGTGTCCCGTTTCTCTAGTAGGAGTCCTCCCTCTTCCAAAGTGGCAAGGACGGATGATGCCCCCCAAGTGACTCCTACGGTGGTTCCTCCTCAGCTGGTGACTTCTCTAGTTGCTACTCCAGAATCTTCCTTGCCGGGCACATCCTCCCCACCTTCATCCTCTCCTCGTGCTGCCTCTCTTTTGTCCCCTCCTCGTGCGAGAACTTCTATAGGAGTGCCGATTTGGGCTGGTCATATGATGGGGAGTCCTCCAGCCATCAGGGCAAGACTTGGGAGGTTTGTGTTTGGACCCGAAGTTTCTCAGCTTAGCGCTTCGGGTACCGATAGGATCATCAATACGTATTTGAAAGGCCTGGCTCAGGTGAGAGTCCACTATTCCCCTTTCTCCAGTCGTTTTCTTTCTTGTATTCTTGACTTTTCTCAACCTCTTATCTCCTTTTTTTTTTTTTAGGTTTCGACTTCCTCTATCTGCTTGCTTTCGAGGGCCTATAATCATGAAAAACTGAAGTCGGATCTAAGCCTTGTGCAAAAGGAGCTTCTTACAGCTTAGGGGAGGATTTTCAAGCTTGATTCTGAGCTTTTGGCGACCCGTGAGAGGGACGCGCTCTGGGAGGGTGAGCTTGTGGCGGCTCATGAAAGGGCTTGAAATTTTGAGTCTAAGCTTTTGGCGACCCGTGCAAGGGACGCGCTCAGGGATGGTGAGCTTACTACAGCCCATGAGAGGGCAACTAAGCTTGAGGCTGAGCTTCTAGCGGTCCGCGAGAGGAATGTGCTCAGGGAGGCTGAGCTTGCAGAGGCCTATGGGGGGGCCATGCTCAGAGAGGCTATTGTTGCCGAGGCAAAGTTGAAGGCTGCTTGGGAGAGAGTTTCCCATGCTGAGGAAGACTTGGAGAATGGCCTCGTAGATACTTTCATTGATGGTTTCGAGGATCTCCGAGGAAAGGTTTCTGCCGTTTTCCCTGGTATTGACTTCTCACATTTCGTGCCCACTGACGATAGTGATGAGGGGGGATCTGATGATGTTGATAATGACGAAGAGGAGGTGGAGGACGACCATGAGAGCAGTTAGAGTGTTTAGGACTTTTAATTTTTTTATTTTTATTTTTATTTTTGAAGAGATGATATTTGGCCTTATTTTTGTACTGATACTCCTTTGAAATGAAATGTAAAAGATCTTTTTGGAGTAAATAGCGTAAAAAAATTTATTGATTTATTGCTTATAAAAAGTAATATTGGGTAATAATTCCCAAAAAATACATTGAATATTAGGTAACGTCCTTAAAAATCAAATCAAGTCTCAACTTCTACTACTTTGATGCTCTCAAGGTGTCATTAATAATACCTCTTCAAGTGTTCTGCATTCCATGGATGGAGTAAGACTTTTTCCTCAGAATTCTGGATCTTGTAGGTGCCTGGCCTCACTACTTCCGTTACGCGGTAGGGTCCTTCCCAATTTGGTCCCAGCTTCCCTTCGCGTGCATCCTTTGTGACGAGGATTACTTTCTTAAGGACCAAATCCCTTGGTTGGAAAGAACGAGGCTTCACCCTCGAATTGTAGTACCTTGCCATGCGCCGTTTGTACTCCGCGTTGCAGAGTACAACCATCTCCCTTGCCTCTTCCACCAAGTCGAGGTTGATGTGGAGTCTTTCCTCGTTCGTGATGGGATCGTGGTGTTGGACCCTTAGAGAGTGTACTCCTATCTCCACAGGGATGACCGCGTCAGTTCCAAAGGCGAGGGAAAAAGGGGTCTCCCCAGTAGGGGTTCTTGGCGTGGTTCGATAGGCCCATAGTACGCCTGGTAGCTCCTCTACCCAAAGGCCCTTTGCTTTTTCAAGCCTTGTCTTTAAATTACGTAGCACCGTTCTTACCATGACCTCTGCTTGTCCATTTGCCTGCGGGTGTGCCGGGCTAGAGTGAGGTTGTTTTATCTGAAGGTCATAACAGAAGGAGTTCAGCAGCTTGTTGTCGAACTGCTTGGCGTTGTCACTGACAATGGCATGGGGAATCGCAAAGCGACAGACTAATCTCTTCCAGATAAAATCTTTGACCTTTGCGCCTGTGATTTTTGCTAAAGGTTCCGCCTCTGACCACTTGGTAAAATAGTCGACTGCCACCACCACAAACTTGCATTACCCTTTGCTGAGGGGCAAGGGGCCTAGGATGTCAATGCCCCACTTGGAGAAAGGCCATGGACTTAAGATGGTTGTTAGCTCCTCGGGTGGTTGCCTTGGCACAGTCACAAAGCGTTGACACTTATTGCACTTCTTGGAGAACTCCTGGGCGTCCCTTACCATGGTAGGCCAGAAGTAGCCATGTCTGAGCGCCTTGTGGGCAAGGGAACGCCCTCCAGAGTGGTTCTCACAGATCCTTTTGTGAATTTGCCGCAAGGCATAGTGAACTTCTTCAGGTGAAAGGCATCGCAACAATGACAAGGAATAACCTTTCTTGTACAGAGTGTCCTGTAAGATGGCGAACTTGGAGGCTCTTATCCTTAGCTTTCTGGCCTGTAGGGGGCCATCTGGCAGCACACCTCCTTGGAGGTATGCCTTGATTGGGGTCATCCAGCTTGACTCAGTAGATACACAATTAATATTTGTGGCCTCTATGTCCATCCTGCTCGGCTCGAACTGGTGACCAACTAATGTTCGTTCTCCTAATGAGACTTCCATGGATGAAGCGAGCTTTGTGAGTGCATCGGCGACCATATTATCTTCTCTGGGGATGTGGTTTATCTGGAAGTAGTGGAACTTTGTGATCATGCTTCTTGCCATGCTAAGGTACTTTGCATCTTGGCTCCTTTGGCTTCGAACTTGCCCCTCACTTGATTAACTATCCGCTGAGAGTCACTGTAGGTGGCAAGGTGTTGAGCTTCCATTTCCACCGCTAATATCAATCTAGAAAGGAGGGTTTCGTACTCCGCTTCATTATTGGGAGCAATAAAGTGGAGCTTCACCGCATACCTGAGAGTGGTGCCATCTGGGCTGATCAAGATTAGGCCCGCTCCTCTCCTCCTTCACTGGTCGAGGAGCCATCTACGTAGAGTTTCCAAAGTAGAGGAGTGGAGAGTTTGGAATTTGAAATGGAACACCGGTCATCCGGTGAAGCCATCTAGGCACCAGGGACTTGAGGTGCAGCTTGGGATACAGGAGTTGGAGGTGCAGCTTGGGATGCTTGGGCATCTGGAGGTGCAGCCTGGGATGGCTGGGCATCAGGAGCTGGAGGTGCAGCTTGGGATGCCTGGGCATCAGGGAAGGTTGTTTGGGCTCCTAAAGAGGAGACCTGGGCGCCTGAAACTGACCTGAGAGCCTGAAACTGACCTGAGCGCCTGCTTGAGGGTCTTTGCTAGGCTTCTTGGTGTCCCCATTGGGCATCTGGGCATCCTCGTTGTTCCGTTCTTTCTGTTGGTGTGAGTTTGACAACGAAATCTGCTAGAGCTTGTGCTTTGATGGCTGTCTTGAGTTGATACTGAATGTCGAACTCTCCGAGTTTCACTGCCCATTTAAGAAGTCTGCCAGATACATCCAGTTTTTCCAAGACTCTTTTAAGAGGTTGGTCCGTGATGACCACTATACGGTGGCCCTGGAAGTAGTGTCGCAGTCGTCTCGCCGTCGTGATAAGAGCGAGTGCCAGTTTTTCTAGTGCCGAATATCTGACCTTTGCCCCCCGGTACGCCCTGCTCGCGTAATAAATTGAATTTTACACTCCATTATTATCTCTGATGAGCACTGAGCTTACTGCTGATGGGGAAGCAGAAAGGTATAGATGGAGAGCTTCTCTTGGAGTGGCATGTGACAGGAGGGGAGGTGCTGCCAGGTAGGCTTTGAGCCTTTGAAAGGCCTCATCTGCCTCAGCTTTTCACTCAAAGACCTTTCGGAGAGTCCTGAAGAAAGGGAGACATTTGTCTGCAGACTTAAAAACAAACCTATTTAGTGCTGCGATTCTCCCATTGAAGCGCTAGAGCTCCTTGGTTGAGGAGGGTGACTTCATGTCGAGGATGGCCTTGATCTTGCCAGGATTCGTCTCAATTCCCCTCTGGTCGACCATAAAGCCTAAGAATTTTCCTGACCCCACACCAAAGGCGCACTTCTCAGGGTTGAGCTTCATATGATAGGATCTCAGGACATTGAAAGTTTCTTGGAGGTGATCAATGTGGTCTATTGCTGGGAGACCTTTCACCAGCATGTCATCCACGTATACCTCAATTGTTCGTCCTATCTGAGACTGGAACATCTTATTCACCAGCCGTTGTTAGGTTGCTCCTGCGTTCTTTAGCCTAAAGGGCATGACCCTGTAGCAGTATGTCCCCTTTGGCGTGATGAATGACGTCTTCTCTTGGTCTGGGGGAAACATGCTAATCTGGTTGTACTCAGAGTATGCATCCAGGAAAGTGAGCAACTCATGCCTTGCGGTGGCGTCGATGAGGAGGTCAATTCGCAGTAATGGGTAACTATCTTTTGGGCACGCCTTGTTGAGTTCTGTGAAGTCGACACAGAGGCGCCACTTTCCATTAGCCTTAGTAACCATTACCACGTTGGAGAGCCACTCAGGATATGCTACTTCTCTGATGGCCCCGTTATCTATTAACTTTCCAACCTCCTTGTTCATGGCTTGGGCCCTTTCAGTGGAGGCTCCCCTTAACTTTTGGCGAACAGGCTTGTAACGCAGATCAACATTGAGACGGTTTGTGGCCACTTCTAGGTCGATGCCCTCAAGGTCCTCATGCGACCATGCAAAGACGTCCATGTTGCACTTCAAAAAATCTATTAACAAGTGAGCCAAATCCTCAGAAAGGGAAGAGCCAATGTAAATTCTTCTATCTGGATGTTCCTCATCCAAGACCATAGGGGTGAGCTCCTTGACTGGCTCTCCTCTTTCTGTAGTGGAGTCATCCCTTGGGTCATGGATCTCAACCTACAACACTTCTTGGGGCTTCCTAGCCTTTACAGAGGAGACATAGCATTCTCTGGCTGCTACCTGGTCTCCTCTGACCTCTCCAACTTCATTTGAGGTTGAAAAACGGAGAACGAGCTGGTAGGTGGAGGGCACAACTCTCAATGTGTTAAGAGTTGGCCGTCCTAATATGATGTTATAGGCTGACGGACACTCTATTACCAGGAAATTGACCATAACTGTGGAGCTTTGGGGTGCTACTCCGACGGTGATAGGATGTGTGATGGACCCAAGGGGATATACCTTCTCCCCTAAGAATCTAATGAGAGATGACCTGATAGGTTGCAGCCTCTCCCTTCCCAGGTTGAGCTTGTCATAAGCCTCTGCGAATAGGATATTCGCAGAGCTACCACTATCCACCAGGATCCTGCGCACATTAAAATTGGTTACTGTCATGGTGAGCACCAATGGGTCATCATGGGGGTGCTGGATTCCCTCCAGGTCCTTATCTGAGAAAGATATGACCTTGTCACTATCCTGCTTCGGCACCTTAGATGGGCGCATCTCGTCAACATGCCTTGCCTTTCTGGCATGCGCCTTCATTGCAGAAAGTGACTCTCCCCCTCCTGCTAGTCCTCCTGAGATGGTGTGTATCTTCCTCACAGGCTGTTGATCTTCTTGATTATGAGGTTGTGGTGCTCGTTCCTTTCCAGCAACGTACTGGCGCAGATGACCATGCTAGATGAGCTCCTCAATTTGCCTTTTGAGTTCGTAGCAATCATCGGTGTCGTGCCCGTGGTCGCGATGGAAGCGGCAATACTTGTTAGGATTTCTACAATTTGGAGGAGACTTCATTTTCCAGGCCACTTTATCGCGGGGTCATCCTGGATCTGGAATAGGATGTATCCCATGGCAGCATTGAGGGGAGTGAAGGGTTGACGGTCCCTCTGAGGAGCAGGACCTAGCCGGTCCTTAACAGGGACTCTCTCTGTTCTACCACGCTTGTTGCTAGTCTCTTTCTTATTGTCCCTCTCCCTTTCCTTCCTCTTCTCTCCCGCTCTGGAGGACTTACCTCGTCTGGCCCTTGTGATGTCTTCCGCATTCATGTACTTTTGGGCCTTGGCTAGCAGCTCTGGCATGCTTTTCAGTGGGAGCTTCATCACTGAGAAAAGGAAGCTTGATGAACGGAGGCCACCCAAGAAGGCGGTTATCGTCACCTTGTCCTTAGGCTCATCAACTTGTAGTACCTCCTCGTTAAAATGAGTGAGATAACTCCTCAGGCTCTCCTCGCGGTCCTGTTTTATACTAAGTAGGTGCGTAACAGGCTTCTGATGGCGACGCCCTCCAATGAAATGTGAAACAAATGATCTGCTAAGCTCAGCAAAGGAGGCAATGGAGGCAGGGGAGAGCTTAGCGAACCACTGTCGGGCAGACCCCTTTAACGTGGTTGGAAATGCCCTGCACATGATTTCGTCTGGTACGTTGTGCAGCTGCATCAAAGTCTTGTAAGTGTCAAGGTGGTCTAGTGGATCCTTTGTTCCATCAAAGGTCTCCACAGATGGTATTTTGAAACTTCTGAGGGAGGGGGTAGTTTGCTACATCAGGCTTGAAAGGCGTATCCGTGCGCCTTAGCAGGTGGTCTACATTTTCGGGTCCTTGTGCCTTCATAGCGTTGAAGACATCACCCAGTTGATTTTGTACTTCCTTGATTTTCTCATCCCAATGATTGGGGGTTTCTCTGGAATGATTATGAAAATGACTTTCATACTCGATGCTTTGGTTTTTGCCCTCATCCTCTTGGAGATAAGGGTCCTCTCCATGGGGAGCAAGAGGAGGGGGAGGTGGAACTCCCTCATGTTGGGCTCCCCCAAGTGGGGCGCCAAAGGGGGCGCTTAGGCGTGGTGCTCCTTGGTGTCCAGGGCGTGGAGCTCCTTGAGGTCCTCCATATTGTGTACCTCCGAATTGCACTCCTCCTTGGGGTCCTCAAAGTTGTGCACCTCCGAGTTGTGCTCCTCCTTGGGGTCCTCCATGTTGTGCACCTCCGTGTTGTGCTCCTCCTTGGGGTCCTCCATATTGTGCACCTCCAAGTTGTGCTCCTCCTTGTCCAGCAAGCATGAGTTGCAGTAACTGTTGGTTTTGGGCCACCAGCTGCTGCATGGTCTCCAACATTTGCTTGGGATTCGGAGCTGGAGTATTCGGGACAGAGTTGGTAGATGGAGGAGTAACCTCCTCCTTTCGTGGAGGATTGTCTTCAGGTTGGTTCATGGATCGGGTAGTGATCGTCATTGGTTTAGTGATGTAATGTTCAGGAGTGAGAAATTTTGTCAGTTCCCACAGACGGCGCCAAACTAATGATGCACAAAAATGGTTTTGCACACCACCTGTCAAGTGTAAGTAATAAATGCAGTAAAAGTAATGAGAAAATTGGAAAAGACAAGATTTATAGTGGTTCGGTCAACTCGACCTACGTCCACTCTTGAATAGCTCTAGTTGCCGGGTATTTTATTAATTTAAGGGTATGAAGAACAAAGAATACAAGCTTCGAGGGAGAATAAAGAATCAAGGAAGGTGTGATGTCAGACAATCAGTTTCATGCCACTCAAGTGTTGATGGGGCGTGCAATTTATAGTAGTCCCCTAACAGATTGGGGCTACTTTACAGCAACTAAAAGATTATTCTGGTGGAGCTCACGATTTCTTCTTAACGGGCGTGGAGGTTGGGGAGCTCTCCATGAGATGCGGTCAAAGATGACGTGATAGTGGACCGTTTCCTTCGGTGGTGCAGATAGAACTTCACATGCTCTCCCCCTTGATGACGTGGATAAGCAAAGAGTCTAACTGGTTCTTGGACTATATTGGGCATGGTAGATTTTTCACGAGGTTGGGCTCCTCAATTGGGGTTGTACTTCTCACATAAATTGGACTATTTGAGTTTGACCCATCAAAACCCATTAAAATTTACATTGCGCCATTACCTATAAGCACTTGGTAATTGTTGTGTTGCTCCACTGAAACACCTGCGTTCTGTATCTTCTTCATGATGCCATCAGCCCAAGTACATCCCCCACCAAATCGATGGCCAGTATCGATGGTACTTACGGCAGTCGGTTGTGAGGCCGAACACTAGCTTGCCTTTACATGGGTGAGTGTGTGTCTTTGTGCGAATTTTCGAGGGGGGCCGAGTTCGTCAAGCCGGGTTAGTATCGGGTTTTACCGAATTAGTGTTAAAAATTATTTCAGCCATGCTAATTCATTTATTAATTTAATACAAGTGAATCGTATTATATCAGATTCATGTTATATATGAATCGTGTATAATTAATATATAAATGAGTTTTGTCATATATTTTTTTTATCGATTTCGCTCATATTTAATTTATTTATTAATTATGTTAAGTCCACTTATTTAAAAAAATAAATGACTTAAAAAATGTTCAAATCTTTTATATTTGTATAACTTTAACAGCTCTAGTGAATATCCATAAATAAATGTATATGGCAAGATTGTCCTCATTAATCTAACAAAACTTTGGGCTCGAAGATTTAAAAGAAAATGTGTTCACAGTATTTTAATGTTATCATTAAGTTGATATATTTTTAAAATTTTAATAATATTACTCAATTTATTTATATAATAAAATTGAGTTGAGTTTAATTTTTAAAACTTATTTTGAGTTTTTCGAGATTTAGAAAAATTTTGAACAAAATAAAAGTTATATCTAAGAGTCCATATTATCTTTAATTTTTTTGCGGCTCAAAACTATTAGTCCTACAGCTCAAATTGATCGACAATTTTTTATTTTCCCGCCCAAGTTACTTTCCATTTTGAGTTACCCCAAACCAATGCTTTAACTTTCTCCAAATTCACGCCTACTGACCACCAAATCTCCCATTTCTAAATCTACATCATCTTTCTCTCCCCTTTCCAAATCTCCCTTCTTTCTTCCTTTCTTCTCTCCCCGTAAACCTCTCTGAATTCAATAAGGAAAGTCAATCTCCTCTCACGCTCAATATGAGATCTCCCTTCCATTATTCCCAAATCAAAACAAATGCTCAAAACAACATACCTCCAAACGCTACTCTCTCTCTCTCTCTCTCTCTGTGACAGTTGTAGTCTCCGCTGCTCATTCTGCCTTCAGTTCCTTTTGCTTCTTTGCTCTCTCTGCTGTGCTCATCCTTCTTTTATTGATGCTTTTTCCTTCAGCCACAGTCCCTTCCTTCTACGCACATAGCAAAATGGATAAGACACAACTCTCTGCTTCTCTGTCTCTCCGCTAACTGCACATCACAACACACAGGACATACACACCATTATTTTTTATGCCTTTGTTTTTTTTTTTTTCAAACTTAGCTCCTAATCTCTTAGATTGTGGCTTCACAAAGCACCCATCGTGACTACCGTGAGCTGAGTTGTTAATTTGTTGGGAATCTGTTTGTTATCTCTCTTCAATTTTTTGGACTTCCACATGTTTGTTAAATTTTTTTCAATGCTCAATTATTCGATTTTCTTTGTACCACCATGTGTTTGTTTAATTGCCTAAAAGATTAAAAAAATTTGAAGTGTTCAATTGCGTTTTGATGTTGATTTCTGGATTTTAATTCTTGCTTACAGCTAGATTTTGATGTCGACTTCGATTTTGGATTTCATTGTTGATTTCGACTACGTTTTTTGCTGTTGTCATTTTGCATCGCATTGTCGCACTGTTCAGGTACATATATCTTTCCCTCTCCTTCACTCTTTGTTTTTTCTCTTTGTGTCGTAGGCTCACAGCCCATCCATTGCCAGCGGTGTAAGAGTCAATCGTCATTGCCACCAGCACTCTCGTTGTTTTTGTGGTTTTCATTAAGATGTATAAACCTCAGTGATTCCCCTAGATTGGATTTACGGATTTAGGTTGCCATAGGATCTCACCCTTTTCCTTTTCCTTTTTTGTTTAGAAAAAATATTGTCATGGGTTCAATCTTGCAAATACGTACAAAGGTTTACTTAAACAATAGTGTCATGAATACAATTTTCCATTTCTAGTGAAGCCAGTGAAACTGATATCTAGAGTGTTTGCCTCAATGTTATTTATTGAATTGGTTGCCATTTTATTTTATTTTATTTCAAACATTTAAATACTATAATGTTTGACAAAGTTATCATATCAACTAACTTCAGGATGCGTCTAACCATCCCCAGTTCAGGTCTTTGATGTCGACTTTTGTTGTTGCATACACGTTAGGTCACATGAGCAGTGTGTAGGAAAATGACGAAGACATTCACTACTTGGTCAAGCAGTTTTACACCACTATCTAACAAACTCAGTTGGAACTTTTCATTAATTGCTTAGTTTGTTTGCATTCCTCATTTCAAAAATGTTTGATAGAACCATGGAACTATACTTAATATTTTTCTGTCTTCATATTTGCGTAAGCAGATCACAGGCTTTGGTGTACCCAATCTTCATAGGCAAGTCGATCACACGCCTCTCTTCCCTTTTCCTTAGTGACTGACCTTTTTTTCCCGGATTAGTTGTAATAGGTTTTATTGTGTAAATGAAGCAATTATTTACTGTGTTCCCACATATCTATTTTCTATACCATTTGTTTTTCTTAATTATTTGTGAGTCGAGGTATTGAGTTATGGCTCTATCTACATATTTACCTTTGTACATGTTTTAGTGAGGTTGAATTGATTGATTTAAAAATTACAACATCATGGCTTAGAGTTCTTGCAGAATTCTTCAAGGATTAATTGTACTAGAGGTTCTCAAAGTATGAGGTCTGTCTCAAATTAGTCCTCAATGTTTCGATTGCATCATTTTGATCCTTGGAGTATTGAATATATTTCTATATAGTTCTTCAAACAAAAAATGTCCAGATTGTTAATGATTTTTTATCATAAACTTTTCATGTACTAGCTAAATATAGACAAAAAAATAATTTTGATACTTTTTAAACAAAATTTGGATAGCTTTTGACAAAAAAAAATGTATAATATGAGTATTTTTGACCAAAATTTGGATAGTTCATAATCAAAACTGTGTAATTTAAGTAGGTATTTAATCAAAATTTAAGTAAAAATTTGGTCAAGAGTTATCTAAATTATTTTTTTATCTATATTTAAATTAAGTATTAAAATTATTAGCAATTTAGACAATGTCTGCTTGAGGAATCATGTAGAAACATATTCAATACTTCAGTGACAAAAATGAGACAAGTTTTATACTTTAGAGACCTTCAGTACAATTAAGTCATTCTTGAAATATATACGAAATTAACAATGTACTCTACTCGATTTTAATGTTATGTTAATTGTTCATCTTTTATTTTTTTACTTGTTGGCATTGTTACAACATTATTTAGTTCATAAAAATTCCTGATAAAATTCATACTTTAGTTGCCGTGATCAAGAGAGAAACATTTCAAGTTTGATTTCTTGCCATATACAAAGGTTATTGGTTTGGAAAATATTTAAAGATTGGTCTATTTTAGTTCAAAGAAAAGAAGATTGGATTGTAGAGATTATGAAAATTAGTTTGCAGTATGGTTGTGCTAATATAGTTTAAGGTTTTATTAGGCCTTCTGGCGGGGGCATAAAATTTGACAGTTAGGTGAGTCAGTAATTGGTTTGGGTCATGTTTTTTTTTTAATTGTCAATATACATTTTTTTTTATAAGTTGTTGGAGTTCAGAGGTTCTACCGTTGTGTGTGAGTGTGCAAGATCTTGGAAGCTTTTATGGAGGTTTCTTATTCACTTTTCCTTTATTACTTTGAGTGTTGTGTAAGACCACTTCATACCAAATTTGCACATTGAAGGAGCATATCTTGAACATTGTCAAAATATCATAAATGTGTTTTAGTTTAAGTATATTCAAAGGGGTGTATAATTTGTGTCCTAAATTTCGAGCTTGCAATTCTTTTACTCACTAATGGTAATTGTTCACTTTGACATTACGCAGCAAATTTAATGTAATTGTATCTTTATCTCATTTTGTTGCCTTTTCAGTCTTAGATCCACTAAAATTGATGGGTTTGATAGTTAATATCAATGATATCCATTGGAATTGTCATTTTTTGTAATGATAATGGTGGAAAGATGTATTTTTTCTTCCAACCGTCAATCGTTCATGTACTGTACTTAAAACACAACCATATCACTCTGCCGGTCAATCGTTCTAGATGTGTTCCTCAAACCTCCTAATGGCGCATGGAGTAATTTTTGTTTCACTTACTCTGTTTTTTTTGTTTTTCAATGGACTTAAAACAAATTTACTCGACATAGAGTAAACCAAGATCATATGAAGCATGACAAAAGGGATTCAAACAAAGGAAAGTTGTTTTTGAGTCAGTAATATCAGTGTGATTATATTGCTTGGTGATTTTCTTTTTTTTTTTTTGTTATATATTGCTTTCAAATACAATTTTTTTTAAGTAGTGTCTCTAGACAAGGAGAATAACTAGTGCATTTATATGATAGTCCAGATTAAGATAATCTAACACCTACAAAATCTAGACTTCATAAAGAAACTCCATAAAAATCTAAGTTTGCAAAAAATATTCTAATCTCAATAATCTTAGTCCTACCCTAATTGATCGTGAATGACAATCTGAAAAGTGTTTATGTCATGCAAATATTTTGGTTACATACCAAATTTACCCTTCTTCTTCCAACAAACTCCTCCCCTACAGGCTTCCAAGTTCTCCTCCCACCCGCCACCCATGCGTGTAGACTTAAAGCTACCACCACCATCACCACCACCCAAACAAAAATAAAAATCCTATTCACTTAGCACATCACCAAAGGCATCACAAAAGTGACAACCCAATTTTCGCAATAACTCTACAGTCTTACACGCATGATCAACGTACTTCTTTTTCTAAACACCAGAGCATATCCTCTACCACCTAGTCAAAACACGTTAGAGAGAGAGAGAGGGAGAGGGAGAGAGAGAGAGAGAGAGATGGACGTAAATTTGAAATAGGCAGCGCCCCAAATCACTGCCTAAATTGGACACTATCAAAAGTCGAATAAAGTGGCATCAACTTTTGAGTGGCTTATGTGGGTGGAGGTTGTGGCGTGGCAGTCTAGAGGTTTTATGTGGTTTGGGATGGACAGTGTTTACGACATAAAAATAATAGATTAGGTATTCAAAGAACGATAAAATAGATCAATAATTAGGTTTAATAATAATCAAAATAAAAATTAATTATTTGACACATACTTTATTGTTTAATATGTTCATGTGCAATATACATCATGCATTACTTGTGTGTGTTTGTTTGTGTATATATATATATTTTATTAGAATAGTTAATTTGTAAATTTATTAAAATAATTAGAAAAAATTATATTCAGACCTTCTGAGGTTTGTCGATTAATCACCTAGACCTCATGACATTTGAAATATTACTCATAGGCTCCTTGAGATTTGTACGCGCGTGACACATAGACCCTTGCTGTTAATTTCTGTTAGTAAATTACATCTAGGCTCCTAAAATTTGAAGCGTATAATACTTAGAATCCTTAAGTTTTAAAATATTATACTGAAACCAAAAATACTCTAATTAAAAATATAATATAAAATATTTTAAATTAGATACTGTTGATGCCAAAATTTAGATGACCTCTACTTCAGTTTGCTGGAGTTTGATCACCTGAAAAAGATGTTGGGGACCAAAGAGGAGCTCTAAGGCTCGACTCTCCAATGCCTAAGTTAGTAAGTGACTCAAATGTATGAATTGCGTTTAGAAGTTAGGAGTGGCAAACCTGAAGCATCTTGGACTAAATGGACTTTTTACATTAGGGCAATTTTTCCAACATTATATATGAAAATAAGTCTAATTAACACATTTGTATGTTCTATTATATCATTCATTGATATAAAATCCAAAAAATTTCCAATTTTTAAGGAAAAAATAGTAATCAGTATAAATATATCAAAGAACTCAATCAACAATCATTTTTATATAATTATACTATCTATTGTCATAAAACTAAAAAACAAACAAAGGGTTAAACTATAATTTACACAATATCTTCTCTGTTTAAGTCGGATAATTTGGTTGTTTAATAAATTTTGTTAATTTTATAACTAACAAGGGGTCTAAGTATAATAATTTAAATTTGAGATGTCTAAGTGTTATACTCTACAAACTTCAGGGAGTCTTGGTGTAATTTATTAATAGATATACTAACGGATATTAAAAGCAGAAGTCTAAGTTTTACGCGCGAACAAATTTTAGGGGGTTTATTTGTAATATTTGAAATATTAGGGAGTTTAAGTGATTAAGTAATAAACCTCAAGAAATTTAGATACAATTTTTCCAAATAGTTAATATGTAAATTTACAAAATGATTAGGGATAAATTGGTAAAATAGACATTTATGTCACTTTCATTATTAGACAAATATTGAGAAAAGGTGTAAGTGAAGGTTTAAAAAAGGCAAGAAATATTCTTGAAGTTAGGTCTATCTATAAAAGGTGCACATAAAATTTACCCTACATATAATAGTTGTTTCAAATATATTTTTTGAAATTAAAATTAATAAAATATTATCTAAGTTAGAAGAAAGATTGCATGTATTAGTTATAGAGATATGCATGCAAAACTTGAATATAAAATTTTAATTAAAAATTAGAAATTCAAAAATAAATAGAATAAATTTCAAATGAAAAGGTTAACCAATTGTCACTTTTAAGTCTTTTAAGCTACAATTGTGTCAAGCCAGCCTTGTTATCATAGCCATTCACCATGAAAGCTTATCTTATTAAGGGGATTTGAAATATAACTACATATAGCACTATGGTACCCACACACAAAAATGCGGGACCATGCCGGAATTAAACGAGAATTATTAATATTGGTTTGATTGATTGTGCATATAATGAAGTAATATAAAGCAATAAAATAAAAATAACTTTCACATTCGTTTAAATTTTATTGAATTATAATTTACAATATCAAAAAATTATTTTTCGATACCATTATCATTCTCCTATAACTACAACAATTAGAAGTGCAATTAAATTAATCATCCTCCTTGCAACCTTGGGGTGATTGAAACTTCAAAACACAAGGTCAAGGAATGGTATTGAAAACTGAAAGAGTTTATTTTAATAAAATGGATACACAACTTTAAATCTTATAGAGCAGAGCAGGGGGGTCTACCTGGTCTTCCGATCCGAGCCTCAAAAAGCTGGTCGTGACAAGTACCCAAAAAAAGCTTCATCCCTTTCTTTAAGCTCTCAAAATGCATGGTCTCTTCTTTTTGTGCTTTCTAGGGAGGGAGGGGACTACACTACATGACTCATTGGTTCTATATATATAGTTTGATTTTAAGGACTTCCAGTTTACTTCCCAGGTCTTACAAAAAGTGCATTGGAAAATGAAACCGGATAGAATAACAATTATTCAACAGGTTAGTTTCAACAGATAATTCACAGAGAAGAATACAAGAGAATCGCTCAAAAAGAACTAACAGAGTAGTCACAATTTTTATAAAATTAGAATAATGATAGTTAACCCTAAAACACATGAAAACATCCTTTAAATATTAAACAATAAGCTGAAAACTCTAATTACGCAAGGAATAATTAAATTACGAAAAAATTCAAATAAACTCAAAATTGGGAAAAAACTTTGGAAGGCCCAAACACAAGTTTTCATGCCTTTTTCGGCTTTAAATTATGCCTCTCACTGCCATAGGCCGTGATTCTTGTAGGATTCGTTGAGAGTTTCGATTTAATATATTATAGGCCTTGAAACTCCAAACGAATCAAAAGTTATAATCAAAACAGTATCAACCCTTCTTAGATTTGGATTTCTGACTATGTTGATCTGTTAACTCAAGGTATCTTAGCACCATCAACGTGCCATCTAATAATTCAGTATCATCTGACTCAGATCCTCCTGTAGTAGAAAGTCAAAATTGAGTGGCCAACAATGGTTCCTTAGAGACTGCACTACCCTAAGCTAAGAGCGGTGTCACTTTTATCCACCCTAATCACTGTCAAAAGAGAGAAATATTTATGTGAGTTTAACACAGCACGTGACAGTGTTAAATATTGTATATTACCAATAAAATATTATACATTTTCGATGATTGATAGATGACTATCACTTTATCAGAACTTTTGTTTAAAAAAGTCAAATTGTCTATCTCACAAGTTAGTTATGCGATAATTTTCTATTGGGCATACATAATATATGACAATATCACATGATCTGTTAAACTCATTCAAATTTTTCTCGAAAGGAATAATACCCTTTTGCTTCTTAGAGTATCTGGCATTGACAGATGAATAAAATCGATAATAAACCAGGCAGTTTCCAAGGTTCCTTGTTGGAAAAAACAAATATTTTGCCTTAGTTCCTAGGTGTATAAAGCTCCTATTTATCTTCTTTTTCTGGTACAAATGTTACAATTTTTCATATAGATTTATGCAGAACAAAAGTCAAGAGAAAACTTTTCATATAAATTTAGGGAATGAAAAGTCAATAGTTACTTTCATTGCCCTTTTCAAAGGCCACTTGAAAAACTAAAAGTTGGCTATCTATGGTGATAAACTTTTTGTTTAATGCATAACATGTTGAAAGTTCAACCCAAAAAAAAAATACCAATCCGAAATTTTTTTTGACCATTACTAATACTGTGGTCGAGCAAGGGAGTGGACGAGTTATATACTCGCACATCCATATTTCAAATTCTCGAAAGCACACAAAATTCAAGATTAAGTGATGCACATGACTTTACATGTAATTGTGTTTTCATCTTATTTTCATTTTCAACACTTGAAACTTTATCATCAACAGTGAATCACAACGCGTTTACCATTGACAAACCAAACCAGCAGCGACCAGCTTTTATCTAAAACAATTGACATGGATAAATCTAAGAATTCTAGTACTAGTCCCACTAACGTTGACGCCGGGTTACTTTGACCGGCCATCAATGAAACTATTCTTGCAGTTTTTATGAATCTCAAAATAGAAGAGGCTTGCATTGAAGATAATTTACAACTCAAAAGAAAAAAAATTAAGATGAGAGAAACTGACACACAGATAAAGAACAGCAGAAGAAGAACAATAACAAATGAACAAAATGAAACGTCTCAGAGGACTCCTTGTTTAGTCCACTTCCGACATCCCATGGGACCTCAACAGCTCCACTGTACCCTCCTCTCTCTCTCCCTCCCTCTGAGGCCAATAATATCCACCTTCTTAATCTAATGGAACAGACACAATTTGTACTTAACTAAGGACTTGGCAAGTTTGGATAGTGTAATATTATACAAAGGCTGTGAAGTGTGTGTGAAGAGAGGCCACAAATTCACTGGTTGCTCTTAAAATGGCTCAAACCCATGGCTGAACCCATTGAAGCAAACTTTGCTAGCTCCTGAGGCAAGAACTGACGACCACCTTCACCTCCCATGCCAAGAAAATCTCTTGTTAGACCACCTTGATGCAACTTCAATGGAACTGATTCGTTTTGTGAGACACCAGTTTGCATTATAACTTGATCAAGACTGTTCTGAGTTGCACTCGTCGATGCACTCATTGGCAATCCATTTCTGTTTTGAGAGAGGGGATTAAAAGCAGGTGTGTTGGAAGAAGAAGAAGAAGAGTTCATAACCCCAAAACTATTGCCAAAGAATGATGGGTTGCTTCTGGTAGAACCCATCTGTGCCGCCTTCTGCAGAAGCGCAGTGGCCGACATTGGCGATGATGATTTTGACTGGTGATTTTGATTATCAGAGTAGAAAGAATTACTTAGGGTTTTCTCATCCTTTAATCCTTGTGGTAAAGGCGATAATGAGAGACTTGCATCAGTAGAAGTCGCCGGATTCTTGTCAAACCACTGCGACTGGTTGCAGTTACCATAATTAGCCATTGAAGGTGAGCCAAAGAGGTTCGCAGATGGCATTTGCACCATATCATTTAAGCCAGTAGAACTTGTGGGCATGTAAAGATTTGAATTTGTGGCCATATCAACAAGATTAAGCTGAGAATTTGCTTGATCCAACCATAGAGACAATCTGGGCTTCTGCTGATCTCCGATTAGAACATTTCCGGTGGCCATGCCACCAGACTCCGGCCGAAATGCTGCAGCAAGTTGGGAAATTCCGGCAGCTCCGGCGAACCCATGAGGCAAATTTGGCTGATTAATCAGAGTTTCACTTAAAGGCCCATTCCTGAAGTTGAAATTGTCAGCAGCAACAGATGTGAATCTGGCACTCTCTTCAGCTAAGGCATCACAGAAAGCTCTGTGTGTGATGAAACTGTCTTTCCTGTGCAAATTGATGAAGCCCCAGTTGAGAATAACACTTATATTACCTTCTAATGAGTTGGTATAACATTAAATTCATAAGAGATTCTACATGTGCATTTATATCTAGGAACAAGAACATTTATTGTGAGAGAATTAAAATACCTGGAAAAGAGTGTGCCACAGTCACATTTGTACTCTCTAGTTCCACAGGTCTTAGAATGAGCTTTCCAGTCAGATTGAACAGCGTATTTCTTCGAACACTTCTCACACTTCCACTTCTTCTCACCATGTTTTCGGCTGAAATGCTTTTTAACTCCGGTGAGGTCACCGAGGGCTCGAGATGGGTCGTGGTGTACACAAGTCTTTTCTGGGCATATGTACACCTTCTTTCTGACCTGATCTTTGTTAGTCCTTTGCTTGAGCTTCCATGGAAGGTTGTGACCTCTTCGGTGCAGCTGTAAGTTTTGGTCTCTTTGGAATCCCTTGTTGCAGATTTCGCAGATGAATCTGTTTGTCGCCATAAGTGTCTTCGGTGAAAGTGCAATAACTTCAGCATCTGGATCTGTGAAAACAGACAAAAACAGAAAAGAATCATTGAAGACGAACAATTAGGAAAGAAGAAAACCAAACAGTACAGTTCCTTAATGAATTATTAGGTTGAAAAATGAAGAACCTGGTGTTCCTGGTAGATTTCTCTTCTTCTTTGCAGATGGGTTTGTGTCAGGTTTAGGGTTAGGGTTCGCATCTGATTCTGGAACAAACCCTTTGATTGATGGCGAAACCGAAAACAAATCACCAGACATCATCTGCATCTGAACTCAAACTTTGTTGTTATTGATTTTGATAGTAAGGAAACAAGTAGCTGTTTGAAAGCAAAAACAGTAGAAAACAAAAACAACCAAAAGTTTCTCCAAACACAAACAGATAACTCTCGGTAGTATTCAAATCTCAGAACTATCAGATTTTGCCAAAAGAACAAGAAAAACACGGACACATATGGATCCTAAAAGACCAAAAAAACTATGATCTAAGAGACTTCGGACTCTTGTTACAGAGATCTGGTGCGAGACCTTTGTTTGATTTCAAAAGAAAAGACCAAAAACTTTGAGAGCTAAAGAGAATATTTCATCTCTTTTTCTAACCACCCCTTTCTTTCTCTCTCTCACAAGCTTACTCTTCCACATCCTTTCTCCTTTATCTTACCCATATTTTCAAAGTCGGTGGGTGAGCCATAGATTTAGCTGCTGGGCCACCATCTTTCTCTCTCCTCTCTAAAACAGTGTTATATGTGTTTTGTATGTATGCATTGGCTGTATGCTGCTTGTTAGTAGAATGTGTAGATTATTGTGTAATTTGTAGCTTTTCGAGCTCAAATTTCAATTATCAAGACCAAAGAATTAAAAATAGTCACTTATAGCCTAAAGAAATAAAACAATGCCATCCTATATTTATTATATACCCCAATTTTTTTTTTTAATTCACACCTTAATTGGGTTTTCAAATATCAATCAATAAAGTGCATTCTATACATGTCTCAGTGTTTTGGTTAAGTTTTTTTAAAATGTTTTGGCTAAGATGAAGTGATTGTAAAAATGTTTATTTTGGTAGATTCTACACAGAAAATGAGGTGTTTTTGTACGGGGACAGTGGTTTTCATTGTGAAAGTGACAATTGTCTTCTAGTAATAAATAATTTAATGATGTGATAATAATATAATTTAATAGTGTTAGTATATAATTATAAATATCGACTTTTTTATTAAAATTTTATCGTATAAGATATTATTATATTAATAAATTATATCAAATTTTTAAATCTCAAATAATATTACACATTGTCTTCACATATTTGAAATACAACAAAAATAGCTCAATTAATTTAAATAAAAAAGAAATTGTTACCTGCACAATTTTGAGTGATTTATAAAACAAATAAAAAATAAAATTAAGGAAAAAAACTAGTTTTGTAGGGGATGAAAATTTTCAATGACTCAATTCGAGAAGAACCTATTTTGAAAACTTCACAAGAAAATTTAATATAATATTCAACATATCATTTCTACTGATAATAAAACCCTTTAAATATAAGTTGATAAAAATTTACCTTAATAGCTAATCTAACTCATGCCTCTATTATCTCAATAACCGCCTAGAAAATTCCTCACAAAATACTTTACAATAACTCAGTATGACATATTCTCCAATTAACTAACTAATTACCTTTAATATTACATAAAATAAATGTATAGAAAATAAGTACATAACATAAACAAACATTATCTACGAGAAGATGATGTATCCCATAATTGGTCTAACGGGGACAAACTACACCTGAACTAGTTTTTAGAAGGGTAAATGTGAATGTGCAAAAGTTTGAATGGGACAGTAGGAGAAATCGATACAATTGTTAGAGGCTCTTATCAAATGTTGTTAATTTATCGACTTGATAATATTAGTTAACGTAATTGTAATAGAAATGGGGTTGTCTCAGATAAATAGAGCATGAGAATTTATTAGTAAAATATAGTGAGAAAACCTGGCAGGAAAAACATGCTAGAAAGTGGATGATGGGATTGGTTTCGAAATCGAAATGGGTTGAAAAAAAAAGTAAGCCACCTCTATGGTCCTAGTCCGTTTGTTCAGATGAGGGTATACAATAGAATGATTACAGCATAATTAAGTTGGACCCAAATTGAGCTTCTAGTCAATACTCGATACTCATGCTCATGAAGGGTGGGGACCGATAGTCAGAGAGAGAGAGAGATAGAGAGAGTGTTGAATTTCCCGAGGGAGGGGGTGTTTTCGATGCGATTCCGTCCGTGATACCTCTCTGTCATTTCACACTGCAGACTTCGTGTAGGTCCTACTGTGCTGGACTGTCTTTCTACAATTTTTTTCAATAATTTATTTTTTTAAATTAACAGTTACATATTGTCTAATTTAAAATAATAATTAAAATTGATGAACATACAATATGAAAGATAAAAAACAACGAATGAAAATTATGATGAATACACTCTTTAGCATTTAAAGAAAAAAAATGTATATTTTTTAATTATTTTATGTCATCTGAGAAAATAAATGAGTAAAAATATATTAAAGAATAATCATAAGTACACTTCTATATATAAAAGATATTTACGGTAACTTTCAACAGACAAATGATTGTGTTGCGGACCCCATTAATTTGGTTCGGTACATAAAAAAACATCTGCCTCTCTAGGGTTAAAATGGTCTTTTTAAGGAACTTTTGCATGAGCTGCCTCCTTCCATTCACTTTCCGTCCATTTTTGGAGCGATTAAAAATGGTGAGCAAAAAGGATATATTTTTCACCCGCTTTTCATTTTTTCTCAATTTTTCTTACGTACGCAATAAAGAAAAATGTCATTTTTCATTCATTTATTTTTCCACAAAACTAAACAGATGATAAGGTTAGAGTTCAAATGAAACCATATCTACTTGTAAGATATGCTACAGCTCCTTAAAAAAATAGATACCATATTGAAATTGATTAACTGCCATATATTTTAGTCTGTTGTACTTATAATTTGTTGTATATTTTGTTCGACTCATATATATATATATATATATATATATATATATATATATATATATATGTATAGTTTTTTTTACCATATAGTTAATCTCTCATCAATCAATGTAATGTCTAACTATTGTAACCACATAAATAAATCATTGTTACGATATCAAAAAAAAAACCCTCACAAAAAGAGACATGAAAAATTAGTTATTGATTTTGACAAGATTTAACTCATGGTCTTTTGACTGTGGGAGTCGAAGACAATAATGGTTACTTACTATATTTTGGCATGGGCAATAGTCTTTCATAGCTAATGTAAGATATAGTTTAGTGGAGAGGGATTAAGTGTAAGCTTAGACGTTCTAACTTCAAAACTTACTTAGCATAGATGATTTATTTTTTATTATACTAAAGAGAGAATTAGTTGAAGTGTATGTAAATTGACTTAAAAGTTCTTAACTATAATACTAAAATAAGGTGCAAATTACCAAATAGACAACCTAATAAATGGTGTCCTAAATTCAATTTTTTTTTTTTGGGAAGAGGGGGAGAGAAGGAAGTTTGAACTCTTGATCTCAAGAAGGTAAAACCTTTACAAGGTAAGTAGTACCATTGGAACAAAAACCTATTTGTTCATAAATTTTATAATTAAGGGACCAATTCAGTCTATTGCAATATGCATACACTAATTTTCGATTTTCTATTGTAATATATATATTTGATGCCTACCTTGAACCAGGTTGGAATTTCATTCCACTAGATCTAGTAAAAAATTTCCAGTTCTACCATGACATCCTGTTTCACACAGAGTCAATCTTTATAAAACCTGTTAATGATAAAAAAGATGCTAGTAAAATAGTTTATCATTCTCTTTATATTCTCAAGTTTATCTCAGTAAAAGACTGGGGATCTCACCTTTATGTTCTTCGAGATCTTTCTAGTGATACCAAGCAATTTAGTTATTATGACTACATTGAGTCATGGTTTAAATTGTTTCTCTACAAAGAATTTCAAGAGTTAGATTCCTTCATGGCTTTTGCGATGGTGGAAACAACATGGCCTGATGCTCGAAATTCTTCCTTTTGATCTCCAAAATCAAGTTACTTATTTCTCCTTTACTTTTAAAGTTATTCAACATGACTCACAGTTCCCTATATTGCTCCTATTTATGAGTAAATACAAGGTTCCATGGATCCTCAAATGGCAGTAGTCTATTTCTACTAACATAGTTATTCGCCAATTCTACGTCAAATGATGAGCAAAGTCTGAGCACCATTGCATCATTGACCAAGTTATAACGGAATTTCTAGTTACAGTTCCCACTCCAATTACAAGTACAGCCACCGGTAAACCTGTTGTTCCACTCATGGTTAAACTGACAGCTCTAGTTCTCAGAGTTTCAACTCCTGTCCATCCAGCACAACCACCTGTAATAAAATAATCCACAGTTTCTTCCAAGATCTCCAGTAAGTCTTAGAAAAAGAAATCTCAGTTAATTGAGCTAGAGCAACAGTTACTCCAACAAGTTATTCAAGATGATGATGCTTCTTCCACTCATCAGAAACCTCTATTAGTCACCCGCAAGATCTATTCTAGGATGCCCAGGACCTAGATAATGCCTATGATCTATCTAATCCATAATTCATCTGGCCTATCATTCAAGTCCTACATCCATGTGAATAAAGAGCTTCAATCAATACTTTTTCCCTCGAAAGAAAGAAAAACTATCTCTTTATGAATCATGGCCAAAAAAAACATTTCGTCAAGACTCTTTTCCACAAAAAGGTTAGAGTGAAAATCATTTCACTAAAGTAAATCAGCAAAAGCAAAAGCAAAAGCATCCAACCCACTTATCAGCAAAGTTAGCATTCACCTAAGTAAATGCAGTTTACTCCAGTGAATCCCACCAAAATGCGAGGGTAAAACCCATTTCATTAAAGTAAATCAAAAAAAAAAAAAGCAATTACCCAGTCAAATGAGAAATCATTCAACAGATTCTCTTGAAAAATTTGTTCGCCTATATAAGGATTTCAGGCATTTGTAGCAAGGAGGAATAATGAAGGCCATAATAGCCATCACTTCCCCCATTGTAAACATTTCTTCATATGTTGCAAATGAAGAATATCCCCCAGCTATCTATTTGTAAGTTAATTTTCACTTAATTGTACTTTGTATTCTTACAAGTTAAGACCAGTTAGTTATTTATTATTGTTTAATCCTTTTCATTAAAGATTAACTATTGGGGGAATAAGGATTACACAAATGATATTTTAAAGCATATATTGTCTTGACAAAGTTGTACTTTTGGTAGCTTGTATTTTGTACTCATTTTACTACCATTAGCTGAACTTAACTTTTTATTTATTTTATAGTAATAGTTTGTTGGTATAAACTCTTCCTGTATGCAATTTAAATCCGCACCAATGTCAATAAATGCAACAACTTCAACTTCAAAATCATTACATGTGAAAAGTTTAACTTTGAAATGCCATTTTTGAAGATTTAACATGTTAATTAGATTTTATTGATTATCTTCATTAATTGTTTGTGGACATTCATTTGGTGATGGCATCATCGTTACACACAGGGTTTCCATATTAGAGATGGAGGTTTCATATTCACTAGAAGTTGAACTTTTTGTTATATTGAATTAGTTATGAGATTGGAGAAGATTTATTGCCCCTTTAAACCTTTTATTAGTTATGTTTAACTCTTTAATTTCTTATTTTAACTTATTGACTCAGTTTGAAGGTCTTGCAAAGTGACTTCTTGTTATTTATCTTTACTAAATCTTTCCATGGTTTTGTTAAAACTTATTAACTGTTTTTCACTAAAAGATTCCTTAATGTCTTGTTTGACAAAAAGATTTTTGAGTTTTTTAATATATTTTATTTTTAACTCTGGATATTCAATTTTATTGATGAGATCAATGAGGATGTTTTCTTCCTCAATGTGTTTTGTTTAAACATTAACTATTTTACAACAATTATCTTGACATACTAATTTAATGTCGGGATCACTAGAATTACTATTAATTGATTTGTAGTCAGAAGAAACTTCTAGATGGCTATGTTCTTTTGAATTTTCTTCTTTTGAACTTAATTTTCTTAACTTAAAAATTGCTAATACTTTGTCTTTGTCTTTTGAAGATGTGTTTAATTGTTTTAACTTCGATTTTACTGGACATTGAGTCCTGTAAAGTCCTTTTTTTACTACAGTTATAACATTCAATTTGACTAACATCTTTTTTGACTTTTCTACCATAATTATAAAATAAAACCCTTACAAAAAGAGACATGAAGATTAGTTATTGATTTTGACAAGATTTAACTCTCGGCCTTTTGATTGTGAGAGTTGAAGACAATAATAGTTACTATTTTTCAGCATGGGCAATAGTCTTTCATAGCTAAAATAATATATAGCTTAGGGGGAGATAGATGAGCTGTAAATCTAGACGTTCTAAGTTCAAAGCTTGCTCGATTTGGATGATTTACTTTTGACTGTACTGGAGAAAGAATTAGTCGAAGTACGTGTAAGTTGACACAAAAATCCCTAACTATAATATCAAAATATGGTATAAATTACCAAATAGACTACCTAATAAGTGGTGTCCTAAATTCTATAATTGAGAGACCAATTGAATATATTGTAATATTCATACACTAACTATGATCAACACATCAGTTTTCTATTTTATGGATCTATATCACAACAATATATATATATATATAAACAAAAAAGTAGGTAGAGTTTTGATTCCTAAAGACAAAGAACAGTTTAAATCATTTCAAGACAAAACAAAGACATATCTGACAGATTATGTTGCCCCCAATATAAAAAAAAGTTCAAATTATTTCATAATTTTTGATCCGACGAACCAAAATGATTCTTGAAATATTTTTTCCTGCCTTAAAATTTTTATTTTTGCTTACCTCAATCACCCCTAAAATCTGCCTAATTTCTTTAGTATCCAAATCTGTTTTGTTTCACCTCCATATCTCCTTTCCAAAGTGAGCCTCCCTATAGTTGAATTAGAATCTCCAATATATCCTTTAATTCTCTCTCTTTCACACACACAAATTGAATTGTCCCCCTAATATCCTTTCTTTCTCATATCATTTTTATTCCCAAATATTTTATCCCAGCCAAAATTTTCAATTTTTTATCACCCCCTCTTCTTCGGATCTCTCTCCCCCCTCACTCCTCCATCTCTGCCCTAATTCTCGCCTCCTCCTCCTTCTCTCCCTCTCTCTCTCTCACACATTTTTTCTATTGTAAATCACTGTGGATTCATACATGTCCTAATGACATCTCTTTCCCTATTCTCTCTTTAAACTTTGTATAATGCCCTAATTTCTCTCTTCCTCTCTCTGCCTCTCTTCTCTCTCTCACTCTGTATTATCTCTGCAATGACTAGTGAACCTCCGATGCTACCGATCCTTGGACATCATCAAATACGTGTTAGATCATATTTGTAATTGACAAATTTTATGAAGTTCATTGTAAATCTCAACCTATTATATGATCACGATGCTATCAAGTTTAAGATCTAAAAGCATCATTGAAGAAAGGAGATCAAACGTCAAAATAACATCATTCAACCTCTGAATGCACCTCTAGGCTTAGGACAAGATAATGACTAAGATACCTAAGATGAACCTTTAGTTATTTTTAACCTAGGTTGATTTGGAAGATAATGAAATTGAAAGCAATCCGATTATAACTCCTAGGTGATTTTAAAAGAAAAGATTTTTTAAAAAATTTATGAGTTTTGAAAACATAGTTTGAGTCACAATTGGACCACTATTTGAGCAAAACCTCTTTAGTGCTCAAGAGGATAAGTTTTTGCATAATTTTATGCTTAAAAACCTATAGGAACCAATCTATGCTCGCTTGCCTTCACTAGAGTGGTCTTTTTATGACTTAGGGAATGAAATGAGAAAATGCCACGTAAGAAATCATAGGGCTTGCTCTATGAACTCGCTCGAGCGGTCCTTTATGGTCACTCAAGTGGTGATTGACTTAGTCAAGATTGGAATGTGTTTTTCTTTTCAATGACAATCATCCTATGACTTCCCTCCCACTGATCGAGTGGATGTTCATGAATCTGAATTTTCTTATTTACTAAGACTACCCTTATTATGGACCTATAAATAGGGAGATCATTTCTCACACCTAGGTTAAGCCTCTTGTGAGATTTCTAAGAGAAAAAATCATCTTTCTACCTTGAGAGCTTCCACCACAACTTAGATTCTAAAGACCCAAAAGGCGACCATTAGAGATTCTACCCAATCTTACAACTTGGAGAAAAATATCTTGATAGTTTGATAAACCCATTGGTGTGTGCATACTTAGGATCATTGGCGTGCCCATGATTAGGGGTGCAACTTAAGCAGGCTAACCCAAATTCAACCCGAGCCCAATCTAAAAAAAATAGGACTTTGGTTAGAATTTTTAATACTTGGGTTGGGCCTAGGCCAAAAAATCCAACCCGAATTAAATTCGGGTAGGCCTCAGGTTGATACATCGGGTTGCCGGGTTTAATATTCAGGTTTAACCTGAATATTAAATCAAGTTTAACCCAGATATACATAAGTAAATAAATATATTTTAACTACTACTCTATCAGGGTTAACCCTTCAGTTTTCATATTTTCATTTATGCACCTCCCTCACTTTCAGATCACTCTTTCACTCTCAAATCCCTTTCTCAATCTTTCCCACTCTTAGATCCCTATCTTACTATCCCTTGCACCTCCTCCCTCTCTTAGCTTCCTCGTCTTAGTCATCTCAGAGTCTCAGCCTCCTTCTCTCACTCATCACTCCTCCCTTCTCTCACTCATTAGTCCTCCATCTTTCTGTCTCTTTCTCTCACTCCCTCTCCCTTTATCCGCGACTCTCTCTTCATGTCAGACCAATTGAAAAAATCAGATCTACATTCCAAAAAATTATATCTCATCTTAGATCAGATCTACGCCTCTCCCTTCATTGATCTCAGATCATATCAGATCAAATCAGTTATGTAATTTTTATTTTTATTTTCAAATTTTCAGAGTTATTCTATTTTCATTTTTAGATTTTTTTCAAGTGCAAAATTTTATTTTCAGATTTTTTCAATTGTAAATTTAAAATGACCTAAGAAGTAAATTTTAAATTTTTTTCTTTTCAAACAACTAAAACTGCTACACGAATCTCAGATCAGATCATTTTTCTTATACAAAAGAGAAATTCGGTAAATAATAGAAGGTCAAACTTCAGTCTAAAATTATTTTTTTAGATTTTGTTCAAGTCAAATATTTCAGTTTTAGTTGCATAAATTGATAATTAACCTTGTTATGTTCTTTGATTTTATGGCACAATAAATCAACGCATGTCACTAATAGGGGAGATAAATGCAAAATATGTGGCTAATCTTGCATTTGAGCCTACTTCTAGCAACCCTGATGAGGGGAACTCGGTAAGTCCCAAACGCCAAAAAATTTGATGTTTGGCATGATTTCACAAAAATTAAAAAAAAAAAGATGGGTCAAAACTTGATTAGGTACAATGTAACCATTGCAAAAAGACGTTTCATTATGCTAGTTCACAAGAAACTAGTACAATTCGGCAACACTTTGTCAAGTGTACGAAATGTGAAAAGAATAAAAGACCCTAATCAAATATTGATTAAATTTTCATGTGCAAGTGGTCTTACTGGTAGTATTATTAATTGAAAATTTGATCAAGAAGCTGGCTGGATAGAGGTTGCTTGAAGATAATTACTAATGAAATGCCTTTTAGTGTTGTGGAGAAATAAGGTTTTAAAGAGTTCTTAATGTATTGCAACCAAGGTTTAATTTGGTGTCTGGAACTACAATCACCAAAGATTGCATCAATATTTATGAAACTGAGAGAAAAAAATTGATGTTGGTCTTTGAATCTTCTGCATCATGTGTTTGTCTTACCACTGATTTGTAGACTTCCATTCAAAACCTTGGTATATGTGTCTCATTGTGCATTACATTGACAAAGAATGGATTTTACAAAGAGAATTATCAACTTCCATGTTCTTCCAAGCCCATATTATGGTGAAATTATTGCACAATCTGTGGAGATTTGTTTATTGGGGGTGGGGGATTGATAAAGTGAATACATTGACCATAGATAATGCAAGTTCTAATGGTGCCACACCATATCTCTGAAAAAGAGGTTGACCAAACACAATGGGTTGTTGTTAGATGGTCCTATGGTTCATGTTAGGTGTTTTGGGCATGTTTTGAATTTACTTGTGAAAGATGGAATTGATGAAGTTAATAGTGCTATTGTTTGCATTCGTGATGTTGTGAAATATGTTAGGAGTTTCCCTTCCCGCTATCAAATATTTAGGAAATGTGTGGATATTGAGAAGATTCCATATAAGAAATATTTTTGTTTGGATGTGCCAACACATTGGAACTCTACTTTTTGACACCGCTCTTGAGTACCAACAAGCTTTTGAGCAGTTGGAAGAGCAAGATAGAAGTTTCACGCTCGAACTTAAGAATTGGACTCCTACTGATGATGATTGGTTGGCAGCAAAAAACTTGCACAAATTTTTGGAACAATTTTATCTTGTTACAAAGTGTGTGTTGGGGTCACAATATGTCACTTCGAACATTTATTTTCATGAAATGATGAGGATCCATGTATTATTACATAAGTGCTTGAGTAGTGACAATGTATTCTTTTGTGAGATGTCAAGAAAAATGATGTTGAAGTTTAAGAAGTATTGTGATCTTGACAAAATTAATCCATTGTTGCTTATTGCGATAGTGTTGGATCCTTGTTACAAGTTGACATTTTTGAGATATAAACTTTCCAAAATTTATACTCGTGATGAGGTTGATGAGTTGATTGAAAAGGTGAAAGTTGTGTTAGATAAATTGTATGAACATTACTCATCGGTTGAATTAGCTTCATTAAAGAATGTTGATGCATCAAAAGAAGGCATTAATGTTGGAAAAGAAATTTCAGATGACCCAAATGTTGTACTTGATGAAGATGTAGTGGATTGAGGTATGTTCTTAGAAATTGAGCAAACCAAAGTCCTTAAATCGGAGTTAAAACGTTGCTTGGATGATGCCGTTGAGTTTGGGAATGAATCAAGACAAACTTTCAATATTTTGAAAAAGTGGAAAGAAAAAGCCTCTTCATATCGTGTGCTTTCTCACATGGCACATGATATTTTAGAAATTCCTATATCAACTGTGGCTTTGGAGTCCGCTTTTGGCACAGGAGGTTCATGTGCTTGATCCATTTCTTAGTTCTTCAACTCCAAATATTTTTGAGAGTTTGATTTGTGCCCAAGATTGGCTAAGGAGAGATTCATCCCCTGTTAAAATAGAAGAAAAGTTAGAAGATATGGAAGAGAAGGATAAAGGTATTTTTGTAACATATTGTCATATTCTATTTATATAATCTATTTGTCTTTCTTAAAGCTCTTTCATTTCTCTATTTTGTAGTGTTCGTGGATGATAGTACAAATTTGAGTGTTGGAGATTCATCTATTTTGCTTCATGTTTAAAAAAGGATTTTTAGCATGTAGTATTGCTCTCTTCTACTCATTTATTGCTTTAATCTTATTTTTTTTATAAGTGAAATGAGACTAAAGTGTAAGTGGTTCTTGTGGGCAGTGAGCAATGGTTATGTTGTGGTGGCAATGGGCAATGGTTGTGCTGTGGTGGCAATGGGGCAGTGGCTGTGTAATTAGGTTGTGGCTATGTCATTTGGTTTAATTTTTTTTGCTTTGTGTTCTATTTAAGTTTGTTTTAAATTACTATTATGTGCTCATATTAAACATTGAGTTTTGATTGTAGTTGCATTATATCAAACATTGAGTTCTTAATATTATGGTTTTTATGTTAAAAACTTGATTGAAGTTGTTGGTTGTTAATTTAAGTGAATATTATGTAATATATGTACCAAGTTTAGAACAACATGCCTATTTTAGGCTTTAATGAACAAAATCCGAATTGAGCCCCCCAAAAATTAAATCAATTTAAGTAATCCGAAATCAGTAACCTGAATTCAACCTGTGCCTACTCGAATTAAACTCGGTTAGTGCTTCGGTTAAGTACTGATTAGTAGTTAAAATTAACATATTACTATGCCTTTTTTAAGACTAATTATACTTTGATGGAGAATGATGACATTTCAAGACATAAATTGTACAATGGCCCAAAGGCAACGAATATCAAACTTTCATGCAAACACCAACATGTTCTGGAAGAAAATTGGAGAAGCTTGAAACATGGCAAGAATGTTCTAACGCCAATCCACATTCGAAAGTTCTCTTGACTTATTTGAAGACCAGACTGCTAAAGTGCTGATACATGGCGTGCTGCAACTAAGAAGGAAAACACAGAGGTACTTGAGTACAACGTTCGAACGCCAATCCATGTTCAAAAGTTGTCCTGATTTATTGAGGACCAGGTTGCTGAGTGCAAGGGAAATGGTACATGGCGTGTGGAAGTAGCTCTCACAGAAGAAAATAGGCCACTTGAGTAGGAGGTGCAAACTCTATTTGGCGTTCGAATGCCCATCAAGCAAAGACAGGAGACAACTTTCGAACATTGTCCTCAGATAGGCTGGAGAGTGGGTGGCTTTTCAGTTGGACTTTAAAGGCCTTGCACTATTCTTTCACACCCCTTTGTCCCCTCCTCCTTGCCTATAAATAGGCCTTACAATTTTAGACACGACTCTTGAAACCGACACGAATTCGACACGGATTTAGCAGATTTGAGTGTAGTCTTAACGGGTTCGGGTAGTTAATGGGTTAACTCGACAGACCCGTGTAATAAATGAATCGATTTTATGTTTAACCTAAAAACTCATTTAACCTGTTAACAGTGGTACTATAATTTTTTTTAAAAAAATTTAAGTTTCTCAACCTCTATCTCATCTCACACCCCCAATCTCTTAGACTCATTTAAATTTAGTAGTCATTTAATGCTTATTTTTTATCTTTATGTTTTTGCTCAGTCATGATTTATTGTTAAAATAAACAAGTCAAATATGTGTAATGTGTAGTAAGTTGATGATTTTTCGTGTGTACTCAAAATATTCTAACATATTTTTGTATTTAGCGGGTGACACACGGGTTGTATCGGGTAACCCGTATAATAAATTATTCGTGTATAGGTGTGATAGTTGGACTCGTTTATATAAACGAATGGGGTATGTATGGAGGTTTTTTGACACAAACTCATTCCACCCCGACACGAAACCGTTCCACTCGACACGATTGCCAGGCCTACCTATAAATACTCCCATTGTAGGAGCTTTAAGGAGGATACATAGAGCTAGAGCTAATTGTAGACTTAGAACTAGATTTACATTTACTTGCATAGAGGAAGGTAGATCATCTTTTGGTTGAGGTGGAAACCCTCCAAAAGTGACTAGTTTTTTTCTACTTTCATTTTGTTTTAGTTTCATTTGCTTCCATTGTTTGAGCTTCCTTTTTCTTTTAGAGGAGTGAAAATCTTCCACTTTTCTAGAGCTTTACCAAAGCCGTGAAGGGTGGAACGAGATTCACTCATTCTTTGTCGTCACTCATTCTTCGTCAAAGATTGGCTCCTTGTGTATTGTGTTTTACCTTGTAACCCCTCTACTTTGAGGAATGAGCATCACTCACTTTTTTAACTTTACCAAAGTCATATAGTGTGAGTAGTTCCTCATTCACTCTTAAGTAAGAGGTGATAGATATGTATAAATCATCCGAAAGTTATATTTGTGCATTTCGTTCATGCTTAAATGCTTTATATTACACTTGATTTTGAATGATTGAATTCATCTAGCAAAGTTAAAGTACTTTGTACAACCGGTGAGTGCTTTTTATGATATAGATGACTCTTGCATAGAAAGACCCATTGGTTCAAGGCAAGTACCCCAACTAGATCTGCATGACTACTCTTCAATTTTCACCATTATTGTGCTTCATTTAAAGAATGAAATACTAATGCAATGGTTGGATGTCATGTAGAGACGCTTGTTTGTAGAAGGGTTGAATCTCGGCACAGACAATTCTTGTAAACCTCTACTAGGACATCGGAATCATGCTCTTAATTCTCACAATCCATCTTTATCTTCCGATTAACTTTATTTTAACACAAAAGTTAATTAAGTTATCAAACACAAGTATAATAAACTGGATGATTAACTACATGTTCAGATCCTGGAGCTAAAGGGTGACTGTTACATTTGATAATTTATTATATTTGGTCTACAAAAAAAAATCCCTAGGAAAGAATTTTATATTATATCTAGAAAATTTCATAACTTCAAATCTCAAGGGTCAATTACTAGGTCTCTGTCACTACTTACTTCGAAACATCGATAATAGTCCCTTGTGGATTCGACTCCAAACTTAACTGGATTATTACTACAGTTTGACCGTCTGCACTTGAGTGTACACATTTCGGATCAAGTCAAGTTTTTGGCACTGTTAGTGAGGAGCCATAAGAAGTGTTTTTAAGAAAAAGGTGAAAAGACCTTCATTTTTGTATATATATATATATATATATAGTTTTGATTTACTATTTATAATTTTTATTTTATGTTTGAGGACAATCCTCACTTTAAAAATTTGTCGGCAGAATCTATTCGGTCTGTGAATCAATCTGAACCATCTTCACCTAGATCAGCAACAGACTCTTTTGACAAATAGTATTACAAATAATGAAAGAGAAGGAGAAATTCCTGTGAGAGAGGGGAAAGTGGCTAACATTCAAACTTTACTGGATTACTTACATTCCACAAGAAATAATGTCCCCTCTTGTTTTGTCTTTTCTGCAAATGCGCCTCTCTTTAATATAAAGGCGAGGACAGTGCAATTACGTCCTCAATTTCATAGACTCGAATATGAAATTCCATATCTGCACATAAAATATTTTGAGGAAGTATGTGGAACATTTCAAGACAACACTGAGCTAGCCAAGTTGAAATTTTTTCCTCTCTCTTTAAAAGACAAAGCTAAATAATAGCTAAATTCTTTAAAATCTCATTCAATACCTAACTGGCAGGCATAACAAAATGAATTCTTTAGAAAGTTTTTTCCCTTACACCGTAACAATGTACTCAAAAGGAAAATCATGAATTTTTCAGTCCAAGAAGGGGAAAAATTCTAACAATGTCGGGGGAGATTCAAAGATCTTCTCCAATCTGGTCCACACCATGCTTTTGAGAATTGAACTTTGGTAGAATTTTTCTATGACTCCTTGCCCACTAGACTACGTCAGTTTGTCGAAATAATGGCTCAAAGAGAGTTCATGAAAATAATTCTGAATGAGGCATTCAATTTTTTTTCACACCATATCTGATAGTTCTCAGATGTGGGACTCAGCCTCTCTTACCACTGTTAAATTCAGACCATTTGCTTCCCAAGGGGGTAAGTATGTATTGAAAAAAGATGATGACCTACGAGCAAAAATGTTCACCCTGTCTTGAAAGCTTGAAACTTTAGAGATGAAAAGGGTACATCAAGTTGATGTTGGCCTTCCCACAGAATAAGTACGTGGGATTTGTGCGCTAACAGGACACCCTACTAGGGAGTGTCTGACAATTCTGGCATTTAAAAAGGTCTTATTGGAGCAAACAAATACAATTTCTAACTTCAACAAGATTTACTCCAACCCATATTCTAAAACATACAATCCAGGGTGGCGGAAGCACCCAAACTTCAATTGGAGGAACACACAATCAACTCCCATAAATTCACAAAATTCATAACCACCACCTCAAGGACCTCTTGCATATCAAGCATACCAACCACCACACAAGAGGAGTCTTGAGGATACACTAAATCAGTTCATCCAAACACAAATGAACTACAACACTTAGTCCACGTAGGCTTTCATTGATTTCAAAGCACAAACCACCCAATCTTTTGAGAATATCAAAAGCCATATCCAAAAATTGACCCAATCCATGAGCATACACGAGAAGGACAAGTTTTCTGCCTAACCAACACAACCACAAGGCCAATTTCATGTGAAAAATCCTTCAATCATGAAAAACTCACAAAGACCAAGCCCAAGTTGTCACTACATTAAGAAGTGGCAGAGTGATTGACAAAACCATTAGAGACTTGCTAATTACAAAGCCAAAACCTGGTCAATCGCAGTCAATACACCAGTGAAGCCTAAACTTGTGATTGAGGAAAAGCCTAAACCTATGATTGAACAGGAACCAAAACCGTTAAAGGAAAAAGAACCTTCGTGTACTATTCTTGTTGTTTTTTCTCATAGACTCAAAACATTACAGGAGTTGAATAACCAGCTAGAAATTTACTAGATTTTTAAGCAAGTAAATATCAATATCCCACTTCTGGATGCAATCAAGTAGGTTCCTTCTTATGCCGAGTTTCTAAAAGACTTGTGCACAGTCAAAAGAAGCTAGAATATCCAAAAAAGAGCCTTCTTGACAGAACAAGCCAGTGTCCTACTTCAACACAAAACTCCTCCAAAATATAAGGATCCAGGATGTCCAACTATGGCATGTGTCATTGAAAAATTTAGAATAGAACAAGCACTGTTAAATCTTGGAGCCAGTTTCAATCTGCTCCCTTTCTCTATCTACTAGTAATTAGGTCTAGGTGAACTCAAACCCACTTGTGTCACACTCCAGTTGGCAAATAGATCTGTTAAAATTCCTATGAGCATTGTTAAAGATGTACTTGTCCAAGTGGACAACTTTGTCTTCCCTGTTGATTTCATTATTTAGATACTAATCTAGCAATGCATTCAGAAAATCAAATTTTCATCATTCTTAGTTGACCCTTCCTAGCAACTTCAAATACACTAATCAATTACATGAATGGAGTCATGAAATTAACTTTCAGGAATATGACTCTTGAGCTGAATATTTTTAATATTGCCAAACACCAAGGAGAGGACAAGGAAGTCAGAGAAATAAATTTCATTGAGTCTCTGATATAGGAACATCTAAATAACACATTTTGTGAAAACTCTACTTAATCTCCTCTATCGGAGTGTATCACATCTGAGATAACAGATGATGATCAAAACCCAAATGATTGCCTTCCTCACACCGTTGGGAAATGGGCACCCAAATTCAAAGAAGTTTCACAAAGTGGTACAAAGTCACTCTCATCAAGTGTCAGGCCACCAAAGCTTGAATTAAAACCTCTCCCATCTAACCTCAAATATGCATTCTTAGGGGAGGATGAATCATGAGTTATTTCATCCAAGCTTACAGACTTGCAAGTGTCTAAGCTAATTGAAGTTCTTAGACGCCATAAAAACACCATTGGGTGGACCATCGTTGACTTGAAAGGTATAAGCCCGTTAATCTGCAACTATGTTATATATCTTGAAGAGGATTCAAAACCCTTTCGTCAAATGAAGCGACTTCTGAACACTTACATGAAGGAAGTTGTGATAACAAAGGTGCTCAAGCTCTTAGATGCAGGGATAATCTTTTTCATCTCAGATAGCAAATTGGTTAGTCCAACAAAAGTTGTGCCCAAGAAATCTGGGATCATAGTAGTAAAAAATGATGCAAATGAACTAGTACCAACTCAAGTTGTCAGAGGATAGCGGATGTGTATAAACTATCAAAAACTCAATTTGGTAACTAGGAAAGACCATTTTTCTCTTCCATTTCTTGATTAGGTCCTAGAGAGAATTGCACGTCATGAATTCTACTGTTTCCTGGATAGGTATTCTAGATATAATCAAATCAAGATAGCACTAGATGACCAAGAGAAAACAACATTCACATGTCTCTTTGGCACCTTTGCATTCAAAAGGATGTTGTTTGGCCTTTGTCACACTTTTTCAACATTCCAAAGGTGCATATTGAGTTTGTTTAGTGACATGGTCGAGAAATTTTTGAAAGTGTTCATGGATGAATTTTCTATATATGGTGACTCGTTTGATTTGTGTCTGACTAACTTGGAGAAGGTGTTGATAAGATGCAAAGAAGTCAATCTAATGCTCAATTAGGAGAAAAGCCATTTGATGGTAACACAAGTCATTATCTTAGGTCACATTGTGCCGTCTAAAGGCATGGAAGTTAACAAGACAAAAATATATCTGATTAAAAATTTTCTTGCTCCCAAAACTGTTAAGGATGTCCGGTCATTTCTAGGACATGTAGGGTTCTATAGGAGATTCATAAAAGACTTCAGTATCATAGCTAAACCTATGTGTCATCTCCTGAGTCAGGACGTAATTTTTGTGTGAAGTAAAGCATGTCGGAAAACTTTTGACAAGATTAAAGGCATGTTAATTTCTGCCCTAATAATGCAATCCCCTGACTGGACCATACCCTTTGAAATAATGTGTGATATAAGTGATTATACTATAGGAGTTGTGTTGGGGTAAAGAAAGGATAAGAAATCTTATGTAATTTACTATGCAAGCAAAACTTTGAATGATGCTCAAATGAATAACTCTACAACTGAAAAAGAATTGTTTGTTGTAGTTTTTGCTCTGGAAATATTTCGCTCTTATCTTGTTGATTCATCTGTTATTGTATTCACTGACCATGCAGCACTTAAATTTTGCTCACAAAAAAGGATGCCAAGCCACGACTCTTAAGATGGATACTCTTATTACAAGAGTTTGATTTGATCATTAAGGACAAGAAAGAAGTTGAGAATGTGGTGACAGACCATCTATCTAGGTTAACATATGAATTTCAAGAGGATGGGTTTCCAATCAATGAGAATTTCCTTGCTAAACAATTGTTCACAATTGAGGAAACGCCATGGCACGCTGATATTGCTAACTTCCTTGCTACTGGTATGTTTCCTCCATCCTTTACAATGATGGACAAAAAGAAATTTTTGAGGGAGGTTCGTAATTTTTTTTTGGGAGGATCCCTACGTATTCAAATACTATAAGGACCAAATCATAAGGTGTTGCATCCTTGTTCATGAGAGCAGACAAATAATATCATTTTGTCATTTTGAAGCATGTGGGGGCCATTTCTCATGAAGGAAAATTTCTACAAAAATCTTGCAGTGTGGATTTTATTGGTCCACACTTTTTAAATATGTCCATATGTTTTGTTTACATTTGATAGATGTCAAAGGTGAAGCATTTCTAAAAGAAATATGATGCCCTTAAACCCCATTCTGGTGATTAAAATTTTTGACTATTGAGGCATCGATTTTATGAGACCGTTTTCCCCTTTCTTTGGCTATCTATACATTTTGGTGATCGTAGATTATGTGTTTAAATGGGTTGAAACAATTCTATGCCGGAATAATGACCACCAAACGATAATCAAATTTCTAAAAGAAAATATGTTTTACCGAGTTAGAATTCTGAAATCCATCATAAGTGATAGGGTGTTCATTTTTGCAATCGTCTTTTTTAGAATTTGATGAAAAAATACTTGATTTTTCACAAAATCGCAACCCCTTATCATCCACAGACTAATGGACAAGCTGAATTAGCTAATCAAGAGATCAAACTAATTTTAGAAAAAATAGTAAACCTAGACCGCAAAGATTGACTGTCAAGACTAACTGATGCACTCTGAGCATATCGCACTACTTTTAAAACAATTTTGGGCATGTTTCCTTATCGATTAGTCTATGGCAAGCCTTGTCACCTACCTTTGAAATTAGAACACAAAACATACTAAGCCATTAAATCAATTAACTCTGATCTGGACAAGGCTGGACTCTCAAGAAAACTTTAAATTAACGAATTGAGAAAAGAGACATATGATAATACAAAAATTGCAAAGGAAAAGATGAAAATCTTTCATGACAAAAACATAGTGAGAAAATCCTTTGCCCTTCCCAAAAAGTCCTGTTGTTCAATTCAAAGCTCCGCCTATTTCCTAGTAAGTTGAGGTCAAGGTGAATTGAGCCTTACATTGTCAAACAAGTGTTTGGACATGGAGCAGTAGAAGTGAAAAACTCATTGAACGGTAATATCTTTACTACAAATGGTCAATATTTGAAACCATTTTGGAAAACTTTGTTAAAGATGTGAAAACCATTCTTTTAATGGATCTAGAATATTCCTCTGAGATTCGCACCTGTCGACACAAAAAGGGGTCGGGTCAGGAAGAATCCAACCCAACCCGACCTGTTGGAATGCCTTTTTATGGCCCCCACCCCTTTTCCTCATTTTCCCATCCATCGCTATCCCTCTTTCTTTTTTTTTTCTTCTTATTCTTCATTTTTCTCTATTTTCTGCAAAAAGACCTAGCCCAGTAACCCCATGACCACACACTCCACAGACACAATCCTCTGTTTCATGCTTTGCATTTTGATTTTGTATTTATTTATGGGTATTTTGCTTCTCTTTGCGCTCAAAGACAAGGGTTTCCAACCTAGCCGAAACCCATATCTGTGTAAAGATGATTAATTTGTGTGTTTTGCTTATAGGTTCTGATAGATGAACAGATCCCTACCTTTTAACCTCATCTCCAAGCTCCATAAACTGGCAAATTTGAAACATTGGGTATAATGTTCAGCTTAGATTGAGGGGGTGAGAACTACAGTTCATATTTTGTGTATTTTGTGCTTATAAATTTTTTTGTTTTTTTTCTGATCATATTGTGTACCTTGTCTCGTATCTTGTATAAATTGATGATCATGCCTTTAAGTCAGCTTCAATCGTCTTTGTGAATGGCAGTCATTAAAGAACCATATAGTGAGTCTTAAAACTTAGTAAGTATGGATGGTAAACTTTATTGATTTAATCTGGGAGTTTTACACACTTTTTCGTTTGATGTGCATGTTGTGATCATGAGAAAAGCAAGATTGGTAAGAAAACTGAAATCCGAGAAGAGCAAGCAAAACCACTGTGTGGTAGAAGCACTTTCGCTAAACATCGACGTGCCAAAAGACTTGGTGCCTGTAAACAATGTGGTAGGGTCTTTCACATGAAAGAATATAATCAGTGTTCTGAACTAATTTTCGGTTGCGCACTCGATTGATTAGATTGGATAGTGAATGACTTGAGTAAGAATTATCCTAAGACGCCATATTATTCCGGTACTTTGCTTAACCATTTTGTGTGAGAGGAAATTGGAAGAGTCACTGATTGTTCGAATTACATCGAGTCAGGGCAAGAATCGGATTAGAGTGCTCTTAACAAACCATTTTGTTTTTCTTGGGATGAAGGTTAATGGTCCGAATTTTTTTTTTTTATTTTTGTAAAAAGTGAATAGTTTGTTAAATGTACAAAACTCTTATGGTTGAAATGAAAATGGGCAGAGTAAGGAATGTCCCGCAATACCAACCTAAAGCGTAGGTAGGGACTTATCCTGAGACACCATGAATTTTTAGTTCAAAATTTGTGTATATAGCCTTTTTTTCATATGTATATATAAACGTGCATATATTTTTTATTTTTGAGTCGGTGTTTGAACGCCACTTAACGTTTGAACCATAGTTGCTCAAAGTACTTTGGCCTCTGCAATATATCAAAAGTACTGGGATCTCCAAACGTTCAAATGTTGTAAGAACGTTTGAACTAGAGACACACGTTTGAATGTCAAACCCACGTTCGAACACCAGGAGCTTATAGTACTTTGGCCTCTGATAGAACTCAAAGTACTGGAAGCTCTTCACATTCGAACACCATTTAACGTTCGAACCATGATTTTAAAATTCTTCTACACACGTTTGAATGCCATCAACGTTCGAACGTTCACTTCCAGCCTATAAATTCCTGCTTCATCTTTTCCATTTCAAGAACACCCAAAACCCTTGAAAACCCTCAAAACCTAGGGTGACTCTTCCTACCCAAGCCTCAAAACACCATTCATTCTCAATCTCTACCAAAAATCAACCATTCCAAACCCATTCCCGCCTCATTTATCATCATTCTCACAAAAAAAATCAAACTTTTCAAAGCCCTAACACCCCCAAACCCGAGAACCATGCTTCCAAGGGTGAAGCTTCCTACCTAGCGCAACACAGTCACCCAAGAGCCAAACATAGTGGAGAAGGTGATTGAGGGAAGAAAGGGGAGACCCATTGTCCGAAGACACGATCGAACCCGCTTCCCTAATGCCCTTAAAGCAGATAAGTATGAGAATTTCTTTCGAACTTATGCTCTGGTTTGTGAGCGAACAGTGGTGTTGACTGATTTTGTGGATTTGGGGATCTTTGAGAATATGAATGCTAGAGGGTGGATGTTGTATTTGAGGAACGACAGAGATGCCGTGAAGGAATTGGTGCGGGAGTTCTACTCCAACGCCGAGATCGTTAATGGGGTGATCAAAACTTATGTGAGGGGGTCATATTGATGTGGATGAGGAGTACATCTGAGAAATGAGGCAAGAGGTACAACGAGTACCGAAGCCTACCTACCCCCCGAGGAAGAAAGTGGAGATGGAGGCTGTGGGAGCGGAGTTGACAAGATTGGCCACCTTTTCTTGGGGAAGACAGAGGTTATTTCGGCAAGGATAGTTGACCGACAAGTTCAAGATGTTTAACTTAATTACCGTCTCAAACTTTGCTCCCATCAGACGCAAGAACAAGATCCTCCCTAAGATGGCCCGATTGCTATATCCAATCGGGAAGGGCCATAGCATAGATTTCTCATCCTTAATCTTGACAGAGATGATGAAGGGGTGTAAAGTGAAGAGAAATTCACTCCCCTTCGGCTCTCTTGTGATGGAGATGTGCTTGGATAAGGCCAAAGATGGCAATACAGAAGTCAATGGGACCACTGAACAAGGCTTCCTTCTAGAGATCCAAGGTTATAGTGGTGCCCTAGCATCAAGACAGGATGTGCCACCTGCCCAAGGCACCGATGAGATGCAGGATGTCCTGGATGAGGAGGAGGAGAGAGAGCTAGAGGCTGAGAGAGACCAGGCACAGACACAAGCACATGCACAGGAGGATGCAGGGCCCAGCACCACCACCCGATGGTCACTACGAGAGATTATGCTTGGTATCGAAGCCAAGCAAGCTGAGATTCTCTGACAGTAAGAGGAGTGACAGTAAGAGGAGATTCTTAGCTTTCTGAGGGGTGGAGCTGGTGGAGCTAGTAGAGTGAGGGAGTGATAGAGAGATTTCTGTACTTTATAGTTTTTGTGAATGTTTTGCTTCTTTTGTGGATGTTTGGATCTTTTGTAATCTTATGTGAATTAATGAATCACTCTTCTTTTTATCACATTTATCTTTTTAAATGTATTTGTTAGAAGTTAGCATTACATTGTTAATTTTTAAGAACGTATGTTCATATTGAGATTGGTTGCTAAAAGATGACTAAAGCAAATGATCAATTTGACACCTTACCTAAAAATCCAGACCTAAAACCACATATCTTTGAAAAATGGTATTTTTTCTATGCTTAAATGTCGAATGTACATTGACATTTGTTATTCTTAAGATACAAGATGACCAGACTCGAAAATAAAATTGATATATAACTGACATTCCTTGAGAAACCTAACATAAATAGTAGAGATAACGAAAAATATCTTGGTAAGTTTCGAGCCTTGCGTTGCTTTTAAGAGACAATCAACATTTACTCAAGTAAGGTCTTTCACTTTCAATTTTTGAATAATCTCATTAAAATTGTTATTGATTGACACAACTAGAGTAATCTATTGATGTATCCCAAAAAGAATCTATTCATATGACACATACATGTGCACATACTTGAGAAAGGATCTTAGGCCATTTTTGATTTGATTTTGAGCCTAAGCCATTTCTTTTACAAAATTATATCTCTAGTTAGTCATGATTGAGCCTTCAATGAATGATTTCTTTTTCAAAATAACCCATATGATAACCAAGCCACAGAAAAATATGTGACATACCTTTGCTATCTAATTTTCTTGCACATTCATATAAATATGTATGATACAGAAAAGTAAGACAAAAAGAAAAACGATGGTGACTACTATTCAATAAAAGAAAATTCGGTGGGAACAACTGAGAAAGAAAAGAGACAGAAAAACATAAAATGGCCAAGAAAGTGAAAAATGAGAAAAATGAAAGAAAGAAATATCATATCTAGGCGAAATTTTGAAAATTAGAAAGAGGTGTACTACACTACATAAAGAAAGTATAACTTTTGAATACCATTGACGTCATTTCGTTAGCCATTGACCTCTGGTCACATTACAACCTATAAAAAGTCCTAATTGATCTCAAGTCTGATGCATGTATAGGTCGTCAACCAAAAGCTGGGGTATGTTAAATAGTATTACTTTATTTGTATCAATATTCTTCTATAAGATTATGCCAAATATGATTAATCTGTTTCCTTAGATTTCACTCCCGTACTAATGGTGCATGTGATGTTTCATTTAGTCTTCTTCTGATCACATGCCCTTTGAGAGAAAAATCACTATAATCGGAGTAAATTCTTGCTAAAAGCATTCTAAGAGAGGCTTGTAAAATCAAAGCTATCCATAGAAAGTGGTAAAATGAAATGTTTGTTATATAATAGTTCCTGTCGCTAGAATGATTATTCTGACTACAACGAGAATGTCAAATGCCAATTAACAAATGCTTATTTTTGCATAGAATAAATACCTATGAAATAGAAGTGTGCAAGAGATAAGTTGGAAATTAAGGGTGGGGTGTCCCAACGACCATGGTGCTAACTCACTCTAATCAGCAATCTCATATACACATCTGTTCAACTGAAGTTTGTGGGTAGCTTCACTGAAAACCCTCATGAGACAACACTCGTACGCTAGGGTAAATCTAGTGGTTCATGGCTTGTTGCATTTGCTAAATACAACCAGATGACCTACGAAAATGGCATTGTAAATAAAGTTGCATTCAATTGTTGTTATATTACTAGAGACTAGCAATATTTAGGTTGTGAGTGTGATTAGTAGTTAAAATTAGCATATTACTATGTCTTTTTAAGACTAATTATACTTTGATGGATTTCAAATGATGACATTTCATGACATAAATTATACAAGGGCCCAAAGGCAATGAATATCAAACTTTCATGCAAACACCAACATGTTCTAGAAGAAAATTGGAGAAGCTTGAAACAAGGCAAGAACGTTCGAACGCTAATCCACTTTCGAACGTTCTCTTGACTTATTTGAAGACCAGACTGCTGAAGTACTGATACATGGCGTGTTGCAACTAAGAAAGAAAACACAAAGGTACTTGAGTACAATGTTCGAACGCCAATCCACGTTCGAACGTTGTCCTGAATTATTGAGGACCATGTTGCTGAGTGCAAGGGCAATGGTACATGGCGTGTGGAAGTAGCTCTCACAGAAGAAAATAGGCCACTTGAGTAGGAAGTGCAAGCCCCATGCGGCGTTCGAATGCCCATCAAGAAAAGATAGGAGACAACATTCGAATGTTGTCGTCAGATAGGCTGCAGAGTGGGTGGCTTGGAGTTAGACTTTAAAGGTCTTGCACTATTCTTTCACACCCTTTGTCCACTCCTCCTTGCCTATAAATACTCTCATTGTGGGAGCTTCAAAGGAGCATACATAGAGCTAGAGCTAATTGTATACTTAGAATTAGATTTACATTTACTTGAATAGAGGAAGATAGATCATCTTTTAGTTGAGGTGGAAACCCTTCAAAAGTGACTAGCTTTCTTCTACTTTCATTTTCTTTTAGTTTCATTTGCTTCCATTGTTTGAGTTTTCTTCTTCTCTTAGAAAAGTGAAACTCTACCACTTTTCTAGAGCTTTGCCAAAGCCATTAAGGGTGGAACGTGATTTACTCATTCTTCGTCGAAGATCGGCTCCTTGTGTATTGTGCTTTACCTTGTAACTCCTCTGCTTTGAGGGATGAGCATCACTCACTTTTCTAGTTTACCAAAGTCATGAAGAGTGAATAGTTCCTCATTCACTCTTTATTAAGAGGTGATGGATATGTATAAATCATCCGGAAGTTATATATGTACATTTAGTTTATACTTAAATGCTTTATATTACACTTGTTTATTGAATGATTGAATGCATCTAGCAAAGCTAAGGTACTTTGTATAAACGTGAGTGCTTTCTATGACATAGATGACTCTTGCATAGAAAGACTCATTGGTTCAAGGCAAGTACCCCTACTAGATCTTCCTAACTTTTTTCAATCTTTACCATTATTGTGTTTCATTTAAAGAATGGAATACTAATGAAATGGTTGGATGCCTTGTAAAGACACTTGCTTGTTTGTAGACAGGTTGAGCCTCGGCATAGACAATTCTTGTAAACCTCTACAAGGACATCTGAACTATACTCCTAATTCTTATAATTCATCTTTATCTTCCGATTAACTTTATGTTAACAGAGGGGTTAATTTAATTATCTAGCAAAAGTATAATAAACCGAATGATTAACTACATGTTCAAATCCTCAAGCTAAAGGGTGACTGTTACATTTGATAATTTATTATATTTGGTCTAGAAAAAATTCATTTGGAAAGAATCTTATATTCTGTCTAGAAAATCTCATAACTTCAAATCTTAAGGGTTCAAGTTACCAGGTATCTGTCACTACTTACTTCAAAACACCAATAATAGTTCCCTATGATTTCGACTTCGGACTTAACCGGATTATTAGTACTGCTTGACCGCCTGCACTTGGATGTACACATTTCGGATCAAGCCAAGTACCTCGGGTTGAAGTTGGGTTAGGGTTCAGGTTGAAAATTATATACTTAGGGTGGGGCTATAATTGACTATCCAACCTGCCCGAGTTGCACCCCTACCCATGAGTGATCAAGGCCTAGATAAATCGTGTGGCGAGAAGGTCCAAGTAAAGCTACACTAGACATTGAAGGAGGGCCTTTGGTAGAAAGACGGTAAGGAAAGGATCATTTAACCATGGTATTGATTGAGGTATAAGACTCAAGTACTTGTATGTTGAGTTAGCGAGTAGTAAATTAGACTTTGGTAAATCGAAAAGGTTTCCCACAATTTTTTTCGATAAGGGTTTCTGCGTTAAAAATTCACTCATGTGCTTTATTGTGTATTGTACAAACTTGTGATTATTTGCACACACATTCACTGTGTGTTTGTTAATTTGATTGATTGATATCTATTCAACCATAGTGTGTAAATTGGGTTTGAGTTATTAGGATCCTCATGAGACTGATTGTTAAGGGAACTAATTGAATATTAATTAAAATCAATTGTCATGGTTTAGATGGGTTGTGGTGATTAAAATGGATTCTTTATTCATTGATTAATTTGTGTGAGAAGAGGTAATTGTGATAATTTAGGTTTTTATTAGTAATCAATTGAGCATTAAATTGAAAAACATATTCACCCCCTCCCTCTAGGTATAGTGTCTATTGCTCCACGTGCATAATCGTAAGGGAAGTCTCCTATCCTGAAACAACAATACGTCTTCCTTTATCTCTCTTTCCCCTTCTTTGTCGTCTCTCTCTCTCTCTTTTCTCTTACCCATTTCTCTATTCTATCTCTCTCTGTTGTCCTTCTATCTTCTTCGGCGACTCTAAATATGGCAAAATCTGATGACTCAAGTTAGTCTCTCTTTCTTCTCCAACCTCTCACAGCACATAAACACACACACATACACAGAGAATGCATGCCCTCACTCCTAAAAGTGCTCTCTCGCTCTCTGTCTCTTTCTCGCTCTCACACACTTTGATTTCAACTACTGCTAGTCTCTCTCATATACACACAGAGATTCACACAATCACACACATGCACACACTTTACAGACTCACATTCACAAACGCACGAATTCACAATTACACATGCACATTTTTTAGTGACTGTGTTCAAAATTTTTAAGTGCACTCCAACTGTTTCTTTTTGTTAAAATACGAACTGTGATTTATTAACTATTAGTAGATAGTGAAGATTTAATATGTATGTAATTAAGCTATCAAGTGTTCAATTTTTTTGTTGCTTTCTTACTAATTCAACTTCTTTTAGTATTCGTGTTTTGTTAAGGTATCACAATATATTTCCGTGCTCATATGCCCTGTGTCTCACAAGTGGGATCTTTTGTTCTTTTCATATTGTAGCATAGGGCCTTGGTTAAATGCATAAAGGCAAACCTATAACATATAGCCCGTGGAAGTATTCTGAATTCCCTCTATAATATGGAAACCTTACAATTTACAGTGAAAAAGCCATTGGTATAGTGATAGCAATCCAACCATCCTTATGTTCAAGTTTTCAAATCTACTTAATCAAATGTAATTATCTGTCATAATTTTGGAAGTGATAGTCTGTGGCTTAATCTTCTATTGCCTCTTTTTCATTCCTCCAATTGGGTATGTGCTTGAGTTTGGTGTTCTCTTTGAAGGAGCTTTGGTGGTCTTATTTTAACATCGCGTAGGATGTTGATAACTAGGTTAGTGGGGACATGTAAGTATGGCTTCAGTTTATTTTTTATTTTTTTTATTATACATATGATGTTTTTCTTTCCCATACTATTAATTTAAAACAATTAGCTTATCATAAGAAGATATGCTATATGAAGGCTGTGACACCTTTGATGTACATATGAACTTTGAAAAACAAGGGTGAACAAAATAATGTGAAATGCATCCGGTTAGGCTTTAGGGAAAGATATGATCATTCAACTAGAGTATGTCTTTCTCGCTCTCTCTTCCCCGTCTCAAATAAATGGAAATTGATTTTTTATTGTGTTTACCGACTCTGAAGGATCATGGAGATGGTATGCTAAATTTAAAATGCCTTTTGCGATCAAATGAAGCTAAAATTTTTAGCTGTGTGCGGACTACGATTTTAGATGACAAGTTGAGAGGCTGCATTCATCGATGAGATTTTTTCACACTTGGTTTTTAATCCATGATCCAAACTGTCCACATTACGAGTATTTCACATCGAGTTGGAATGCTATACGATTGTGTTTATGCTTAAAAATTAATACATCAGAGAAGTTAGGATAGAAAGATTTGTTTATTTGAGGTATTTTTTTTTTTTTTTACGTTTAGGCTTTGGTGTGCTGTTTATTTTTTGTGATTGGGGTATGTTTTTTGGTTAAAGTTTTTATTGGGGAGGGATGGCAGTGATGAGCTACAGTTATAACACGGTGGTGTTCAAAAGGATATTGTAAAAAAAGAGGGCCCGGGTGGTGGTGACAGTTGTGCAATGTGTTAGAATTTTAACTTTTGTATTAGGTTGCAAATTTAACATGGGGTATTTTCAATGACATATTTAAAATAGAATCCTAATTTTAGGTTCATCGTGTGGGTTTTAGGGCAATCGTATGCATTAGCAGAACTCATTAGGTTTGAATCTCTCTTAATATTTTTCTTGATGTAATTTGTTTGTGAATTTCATTCCATCTGATTTTTATATATGGCACGTTCACAGATAATGTAATTTACTCCATTAATTTTGTTTTAGGTAGTTTATTTTTAAAGTTTAATTAATTCAATGATAATGCGATTTTTGGTTTAGTTGTTTTACTATTGCTCCAATAGGATTTGGGGCTTTATCAAAAGAGTCCACCCAATTTTTAAAAATTACTCAATTAGGATTTGATGCAGTTGGTTTTTGGTGGATGGTTTTGTTTTGCCATTTGTCATAAAATGAGATAACAAGAAAATTATTTGCGATTTTTTTGTTTACATAATGTCTTTATACACACGCAATGATTAGTATATATATACAACAGATTAAAAGATTAATTGGTGTGATAGGGATTGAAATTGTGTATCCAATCAATCCACGCCTACCTCTCTCTTCATTTTAATTTTAAATTACGTTATTAAATTAAATTATTTTAAAATATAAATAATATAACATCACTAAGTCATGGATTGAAATTTGTATCCCCATCAATACAACTAGAACAGGTAGGTAGGGTTGAACTTCGTGGTACACAAGGACCTAAGCAGCCGTGTGGCATGGATTCACGAGAGCTTCTTTATCTCAGCTAACTTCCAGTGGTCCATTCCCCCACATGTTTCAGTAATAAAATACAAACAAAACACAAAAAAGAAAAAGAAATAATTATACAAGAAAGAATTTACACACTCAATATATAATTCAACTGCTTTTGTCTCCATGCACTCGGATCTTACTACCACTTGACTTATTCCTTCTTCCCTCCATACCCCACCTCGGCTTCCAACTCTCTCTCTCTCTCTCTCTCTCTCACACACACACCCACACACATACGTAGCATATACATATATATATCTGAACCAATATTCAGTCATGTATAATTGAGATTGCAACCTATTTATTAAAAAATATTTGATGGGTAATATATTAAAGTTATATTTATCTCATTATATTTTTGTCAATTTCAAATCGAGCTGAGAAGTTATGTAAAGAACTGTGAAACACAGATTATATATTGTTGTACCACCGTCTACTTTGAAACCTTATAACCAGTTCGAGATGAGGTTTCACGTAAGTAGTTATGTATTACATACTCTCCGCCGCATGTAAATCCTCTTGGATGATCAACTCACATGGTTTTAGTGAATTAATAGAGCTAGTTTGGTGTGATTTGAACTTCATTTTTTGGAAAGTAAAATTATTATTGAAAAAATCACCAAAAGCAACAAGCAAAGATGTTCTTCTTGTGATCTTACAAAAGGGAACATGCCTGGTTGGTCCATAACAGCTGAATTTAGGAGGAAGTAGAAGCCCTGAGCTAAAACTTCCAACTAAATCCAACTACATAGAGACATCCTTATTTGAACTTATGACTTTTAAGCTCATGTTGAACCACAATCTACTCTAATAATTAAGGACTCATTTTGTTACTGCATTGTAAAAGAAATAATTGTATCAGATAATATCGACTAATTCCATACAAGTAGATAAAACATAAGATTAAATATGAGTTAAAAATACTATCCATTGTAATTCAATTTAGTCTAGTTATCCATATTTCTCTTTACATAGTGGGCAAATTTGTAAATTTAAAACCTAACACGGTTGAACTGATTGTAATGCGACCTCTCCATCTAATGTCAAAATTGACTCAATTGTACAGGTAGAGCTTATTATTCATATACATATAAAAATATGTATATTAAATAAATCTATACTAAAACAGTGTGTTTAGTTGTTAAATGTAGTACAAGTTTGGATTAGAGAATTTTAATATGTGTAATTTCGTAATCTACCCCTTAATACCGAAACCAAACAATCTCTAAGTTGTTAGAGAGAGATGTGACGTTGGTATTTTTATGTATTTTATATCTATACCCATGTAAATTAATACAAGAACATATATCATGCACATGAGACGTAGGGACACACGAAGACCAAAGTGTAATTTTGTATAAATCAAAACCCTAATTCTCAGGGAAAGAGAATAGAATGAGTCTTAATTAAGTCCGACCACATACGACATCACTCCCACCCATCCGTTGCATAGATTCCTCCCTTCTCTCCCCAATGCACTTAGACAGACCAAACACTCTTTCTTTATTCTCTTAAACATATATATATATATATATATATATATATATATATATAATCATGAAAAAGAAGGCCAGAAAATGCGTTTTAGTGTTACATTTTGAAGGTACCTATATAGTATTAACACCCCTATTAATAAAATTTAGGTTGCCAAGGGATGAGAGTTCCCATTTTTTATTTAATATTAATCTTTCAGGGACCGATAATTTTGTTCTTCGTCAATCAATAATATATCCAAACAGCATTAATCGTGGACTAAATTATGAATAAAGTTATTTTTATTTTTTATTTTTTATTTGTGCTAATTAATTAAGAGTTATCCAGACATTTTTAACACCCTCTTGACCTACGCAAATTTTTCATCCCAGATTTACAATATTTGATAGATACAATTGTCATTTTAAAGAAAAACATCCTTCTTTTTTCATGGTTCAATGGTCAGAGGTGTCCGGGACAGTTTACATGCACCTCAATTAATATCTTCATCGATTTTGTTAAAAACAGATCATCAGTGTTGAAATTAGAGTATTCATAAAGTGCGTGTAACGCAGTGTGATAATGCATTTTAGGTAAAGAATTTGTGGTGTACAATGAGTACAGATTAGTCAAACATGAAGGAGTACTAAAACCTTTTCGATTTCTTTGAACAGTGACAGAACACAACACATTCGTGGAGTTCATCAAAAGTTTGGTTTTCTTGTATGATTGACTCATAAAAAGTGCACAAGTTGCACCTTTGCCCACGGCAAACAATGTCATTTTTTGGGGACTAGCCCACACATGGGGCTGTCTACGAAGAATGGATCCAATGCTGCCCCAATTCAAATACGAAGAGTGTGGACGATAAAATCCGTTTTCTTTATTCTTTAATGTTCTTGGGTTTTAGCAATAATCGTACACTTACAAGCACCTTGGCTTATTGGAAAACGGGTGGGTGTGGTCCGTAGTTGATTGTATACTGATGATGATAGATTTACGTTTGAGTATCCACTAGAGCTCAAAACCCTTTGGGCTCACATACAATCCAAGCATTTGATCCAAAAAGTATTCACTAGACTCGAGCTAGACCGTAATCCAGTTCCATAGAAACCCGAAACAACTAGTTCGAAATAGGTGACAGCTTGACAAGTCCAGAGGTACTAGGTTGGGAAATGGAAGCACAACACCAGGCCAGTTGGCAAAAATTGCAACATGACACATGGATAGGTGTCACTTAAATTTTTGCCTCATGATGACACTAAGATCCACACTCAATCTCAGTCAAACACTCAAAACGCTCACAAAAAGGCACACAAGGGACATAATGTAGGCATAGCAAGCAAACACATCACACACAAGCCTTACAGGCCAATGACTCAACCTTTTCTTTTTCAATAAAGCCTAAAGGAACATTCATTCAGGGTCTGCTTACAAAACGTGTCCAACTCTTTGGTTGCAATGCAAACCCAAACATGCCTATTTATAACATTCAGATTAGCAGTTACAAGCCCAACCGCCTAGCTAGGCAACTGTATGACAATTCAAATTCGCCGATAAGCCTAATGAGCATGGCTGACACCTTCAACCACTTTCTCCATTGTGTTGGTTATGGCAGAGACAGTTGCAACTGTTAGCTGACCCAACCAGCAACTGCCTCCAACTTCCCTGCATGGTGTGTGCACATGACAAAGACTCCTTCATGTTGTGCATCTGTCAATAACTGCACAGAACTGTCACCATCTGCAAGGCACATGCCACAACGTCCTCACATATTGTGCATGTGCCTTTCTTGTGAGCCCTCAATATCTGATTTTCTTGCATCTTTGCCTAGCCATGCCCAGCCCATAGCTTGGTCTTCCAAGCTAGCATTGCCCCACAATTCAAGCCACCTAGCTACCTTGCTAAGATGCTTTCTTGTGCCCACGTGCACATGCATGAGTTGTCTTCCTCAGCCATGCATGGGACTTCTGCCAACGACGACTCTCTCCATTCATCAGTCCCACATTTCGGGTTTCAGACTTGGGAAAGCATTGCCTCATCCATGGCAAACATTTATTGTGTTACTTAACCAAGTAAACATCCAAATCTTTCGAAAGCCAACTTTGCACAAGGGTATACGTCACCTAAGTATAACCCAATTTGGATAAGGCATGAGCGTTTTTTGGCGAGGCGCCACATGCAATTGCCGCCAACAAGCTAAGGGGGTAACAATAGGGGACAAAGGGACAACATCTAACAATCTTGGTGGAGGAAAACCCACTGATAATGGAGATAGCTCATGTATACCAATCGGTGCATAGCAGGTGTAGAAAAGCGGCAGGGATGATAGCTCCCGTAACCATAACAAAAGAGAATCACCACAAAACCATAACAACAGGATATATAAATAGCTAATGATGCCACATAGAGATATAGAGAAATGCCACCCAGCAGGAACTCATGCAATATTATGTAAAAGGTTGCTAGTCAAATACCTTGTAATAATAATCTTCTTCCTCAAGCAACACAGTTTTCAAGGAGCAAGAACCTCTCTTACAGTGGATGTAACATTAGTCATTCGACTAGAGTGAACCACTCATATTGTTATCTCCATCTTACATTTAACACTTAACACATTTTCTATCACATATACACTTTCACATACTCCCTGGATCATATCCTAGAATATTTTATAATCAAATCCAATTAATTTTGAGCACCATCATATACAATCAAAATTCATATTATGATCACAAGTCTTAAAAAACGTGTGATTTGAAAGGCTCTTACCGTGCCTTTTTTTTTTGTCATGTCTAATGGCGTATGGCTTGATGGTCCTAAAGGAGAAGGCAGTTCATATGTTGTTCATTTGTCGCACTTCTTGCGGTTCTTTTCTTGCATTTTCTCTTCATACTTTGGGAGAGTAAAATATTACATTTTTTTTAAAAAAAGAGTTCTCAACTCTCTCTCTCTCTCTCTCTCTCTCTCCCCCACATGATTAAACAGTATCATGTCAGAGAAATATATTGTATGCATAGTACAAGTTGTTCTTATTAAGAATACATTCTAGATCTTGTGATTATTTGTTAAAATTAGTGTATCTTTTACAATAATAAGTGAAAATCTTGAAACAATTTAGTATTACATGGCCTTGACTAACTTGGCTTGGAGCTGTCAGCATGTCAATAATTCAGATTCCAGATAAGGTGTAGAAAAATTCGAGTAGGAGGGTAAGAATTCAGAAAGTTGGTTCGTAAACTGATTTATTGATTCTTTGTTCTGAAGTCTAGAGTTCGAATCGGGTGGGTTGGACCAGCCCACTAATCAATGGTCTATAACCGCCTGGAACGTCATCAGGGATAAAAAAAATAAAAAAAAAAACAAAAGGCCACCAACGACCTGCTTATCAGGTCAGGCTTAATGATTATTCATTAGATTAATTATAATGGTCCTTTAAACTAACCTTAATTAGGTTTTATTATTTGTTATTTGAATTAAAAATTGGGGGGGCGGGGGATGTCTTGTAATGTTCATGTAGACCAAAATTAAATTAAAAACATTTAGTTCTACACGATTTTATGGAATACAAATCAAGAAATAAAAAATATTTTTTCTTTCTTCATATTAATTAAATGAATTTGTCATGTCAAAATAAAATTATTTGTATTGTATGAACATTTATGTGTGTGTGTGTGTGTGTGTGTGTCAAAACTGGGCATAAATATCATATGGTTGGAACAATGTAGTTTCTTGCCTTGTCAACTTCAAAACAACTACATCGTGTCATGAGTTTTTGACCCTCTGGGTATTATGCCATTCACATCTCTGGTTTCTTTCTTTCATTACGATAGATTAGGGTAATTATGTTGTATTGAATTTTTTTTGTTTTAGTACTTACTGTTTTTGAAGTCAAGTTGCATTTTTTAAAGGTAAAATTACAACTATTTGAAGTAATTTCATGATCGATTATAAAATGTTATGATTGATCATAAATATCTCTGATCGGTTGTAACTTCACATTTAAAAAGTGTACCTTGACATAAAAAAAGGGGATAAAAACCTTTATCTCAACAACGTCCAATAATAGGGACGGGCTAGCTATGTATAGCCTAAAAATCCCAACCCCGACTTTAGCAATAGCTGCAGGAGAAAGAAGCAACTGTCCCAGAGGGAAGATAAAACTAGGCACTTACGCAATTAGTAGGGAATAGAGGAACAGCATACTCGTACCTTTAGGGCCGACTAATAACAACCTATTCTCTTACACAGTCATGGTAATTTTACTTCTAAAAGTTATACCTTCAATCACTTTTTCAGTTGTAACTTATATCTAAAAATAAGTGTAATTGAACCTTAAAAAATTGTATATTTTAGTACGGTACCGATTCTAGTCTTCCTCATACATTAATGTTTCTTTCACAATCATGAGGAATGGTAATGGTAGAGTGTTTGAGATGGTAAAAGGATGGGCTAGCAATAATACAGAATGAGACGTAATATGGTTGAAAAGAAATGCTAAGGAGAAAAAAATATATATATGAGGCAGCTAAATCTTTCAAGTATCAGCTTGTCCTTATTGTGTCTCTTTGCCATTATATGCTTCTTGTTTCCTTTTGGAAGTTTGCAACTATAGAGCCAAACCATGGGAAGAATGAAAACCCAACTAGAAGCATCTAAAATTCTTTTCTGAATCGATTGAGGTGTCATTTGATCCCCACAAGAAAGCTACAATTAGTAAGTTCATGTGCCTATTCACATCAACCAATTAACCCAACCCCACCCCCACTCCAACTCCCATAGCCACTCACACCCACACACAACAAAATGAAATAACAAGTGATACAGAGTGATTTCCAAACAAAATAATCGTATTAATTTCAAAAAATGGCATCAAAGTTAATGATTAACGATGTTAATTGAACTCTCTAGGCGGTGTTCTGTGATGCTATTGGTGATAATTCTTAAAGAGAATGTGACGAGCTCTAAAAGTTGGAGTCACAATATCACAATGGTGAGCCACCACCAAGTGATTATGTTGTGTCTTCTAAGTTAACAAGCGATATGTCTTTCGCCTTGATGGAATTGTGAAGTGATTGATCATTAGATACTTTGTGGATAAGGGTAAGACATGGGCCAAGATGTAGAGAAAAACGTGGGCCTAGACGCAAACTTTAGATAAAGGAGAAGACGATGGTGCTCGTAAGAGCCATATAAAAAAACTTGAATCTTGAAAGAATAGTCCTTAAAAGAATACTCTTGTAAAGAGTGATAATGACATGGTATTTGTAAATAATAGTGGATCAACTTCAACGGGTGTTAAAGCTCAAGATAATCCACACGAGAGATAGATACAGAAGCCCAACATCGATAAGCTGAGTATATGTATTTGGAAGTCGTGTCCATGTTAAAGATCAAACATAAATCTGTAACTTAAGTAGTAATGGAGTTAAATTTAGATGTTCTCAGTTTGAATTTTGGTAATTCAAACTGAGGGCTCATGTAATTCTTAGGGTTCAGGAATATCTTAATTTCAATACAAATGATCATTCTTTAATCGAACTAAAGAAGAAATTAGTCAAGAGTGTGTGTAAACTGACTCGAATACTCCTAATCATTGAATCAAAAAAATAAAATTAAGTATATCCGTGGTGAACTCATTTTGTAGTATATTGAGATTTTTTTTTTTGTTCTAACATGCAATTCTTAAATGTGATATCTAATCATAACAAATAATAAAAAAATTCCGACAACTTGTTGCTCCATCCTGTCTTGCTCATCTTCCTTATAAAAGGTCTTACAGCATAATCTTATTTCTCATAGTGAATTTTTGTTGAGGACAGGTTCTAACGCAACGGTGAAAACCTTCGATTGTTACTTATGCATCACACTAAGTGAGATCGCATATATATTAAAAGATAAATAAAATAACTTTTACTTTTCTTGGTTGAGATCTCTTTAAATTTTATTTTAAAATTAATCGATGACTAATATTAACACACCAAATTTAATAGAATTCGAATGGTATTTGGAGTAACTTTTTAAAAGTATTTGTAAAACTTATAACTTCTTATAACTATTTTAAAAAATAAATAAATAAATAAATAATGTTTAAAACTGTTCTATCACCATCACTACCACCACCACCCACCGCCCCACCACCACCATCATCACTACCATCCCTACCCCACCACCACAATGACCCCCACCACCACTGCTACTGTCACTGTCACCACCCCACCGCCACCTCTACCACAATGAAAATCATTACCATTGTCGACGCCGCCACCACCACCACACTCACTGCCCCACCACCACTATTGGCGCTACCCTAACACCACCTCTACCACAACAACCAACACCGCCCCACTAGCACCGCCTTTGTCGCAACAACTACTACCACCACCCACCATCACCACCTTAATTGTCACCAGCATTATCGTCACTCCACCACCACTACCATCCCTACTATAGCAACAGACCCCTACCTCCACCATCCCTACTACTGCACCACCACCGCTGTTGTCATTGTACCACCACCATTGTTGTCCCACAATTACTCCTACCACCACCACCCCCACCCCCACCCCCACCGCCCCTATGACCATAACAACTATCAACACTACCGCCGTTACTCCATCCACTGTCGTCGCTACCATTGTCGACACTACCACCATACACTATCATCGTCATCTCACTCTTATGTTTATTATCACTATCACCATCATCTCGCCACTACGCCGCCGTCACCCATGGCTGCTAGAACCACCATCACCGTTGCCACCAATGGCTGCCACCACCACCACGGTCATTACCACTCACTACAACTATCATCGTCTCCTACCACCATTACTGCCGCCCACCATTTCTCACCCCCATTACAACCGACGCTTAATTTTATTTCTCTCTCCTCTATATTTATTATTTGATTTTTGGTATAAATATAAATATTTTTATTGTTCACCATTTTTTTATTACTCTGTGCTTTCAGACATAGACAATAAGTAGTTAATCTATATCTATACTACTTAAAAATGTAAGAATAGTTGAAAAAATTTTACATTCTATTTTTACCCCTAACTATTGATATAAAGTCAATCATATCCACTATATCTTTTGGTATTTCTTTAGTATCAAACTGATTATATTTAATTTCGTTAATCTGTACTATTATAATTATGATTATATTATATTATATTATAACTAATTCTAAGAAAAACTTTTATTTTTCTCTCGTATCCCTAAACAATTATATAAAGATAATCATACCCTATTTTATAATTTAACTCTTTGACCATTCCTATTAAGAGTATAAATATTCAATTACAAGTGTAATTAATAAATCTATATTTATACTATAGAAATCATAAATATATCTATATAATAAAGTAGAACAAATTTGAATTTTAAAGACAAAGAGTAGACGTTATCTTAAACTGTCTCGAGCAATTAACGTATCAAATCGTTTTAATCTGACGTATTACATTAGCTTTTTTGTAATTTTTTGTTGCTCAAAAATTATAGTTTCCAAAATTGATATTCTAAAATTTAATTTTGCTAAATCTTTTCCTTAAATCAAGCAAATCTCTCTTAAAAATCTTTTCATTCTCAAGAAAATATTACGAAAATATTGTCTGATTCAAGCAAATACTGCATTTCTCTGTAGATAGATAGTATATATCACAGAGAAAGATAGTATATTACGAAAATATTCAAGCAAATACTGCATTTCTCTGTAGATAGATAGTATATATCACAAAGAAAGATAGTATATTACGAAAATATTCTTCTGTATCTCTCTCTCAAGCAAAATTATGTAATAAATATTAGATAGATAATATATATCATGAAAATATTCATCTGTATCTCTCTCTTTCATTCAAGTAATACTACAAACACGAATCATACAAATTCAATAGTCAATTTTATTTTTTTTATAATCAATAAAAAAAAAAGCATAGCTTGCAAAAAATATAATTTAACAAAAAAAAATATACTTAACATGTAAAATATATAAGATTAAATTCAAGTTATTGGGCAACTCAGATATCAAGAAATATATTAAAAAAAATATGTTTAACATTTAAAATATACAAAATTAAATTCATATATAAATAGGAATTATACAAATTTAATATTTAGTGAACAACACAAAACAACAATATTTATTAAATAATCTAAATCTAAATACCTGAGAAAAATGATACAAAATTACAAGCGAGAGAAATGACACAAAATTATAAGCAATATTATGAATACGAATCATACAAATTCAATAGTTAGTGAACAACACGAAAAAATAATCTTTACTAAATAATCCAATACTAAATAATGTTTTAGTTTAGGAAAATATACTAAGAATATACATAACTGAGAAGAATGATATAAAATTAAAAGAACTACTACAAACTCAAATCATACAAATTCAATAGTCAATTTTATTTTTTCCATAATCAATAAAAAAAAAAAGCATAACTTGAAAAAATCTTATTTAACAAATAAAATATGTTTAACATGTAAAATATACAAGATTAAATTAAAGTTATTGGACAACTCAGATATCAAGAGATATATTAAAATAAATATGTTTAATATTTAAAATATACGATATTAAATTCATATACAAACACGAATCATACAAATTTAATATTTAGTGAATAACACAAAACAACAATATTTACTAAATAATCTAAATCTAAATACTTGGGAAAAATGATATAAAATTATAAACGAAAGAAATAATACAAAATTATAAACAATATTATGAACACAAATCATACAAATTCAATATTTAGTGAACAACACGAAGCAACAAACTTTACTAAAAATCCAATACTAAATAAAGTTTAGTTTAAGAAAATATACTAAAAATATAAATAATCAAGAAGAATAATATAAAATTAAAAACACTACTATAAATTTAAATCATACAAATTCAATAGTCAGGTCGTATCTTTTGGAAGTCGGTTGAACCTCTGATAGTTATATTTAGTCATTTGACAACATCGGTAGACTTAGTTCATTTATGAGAGTATTGTTTTAATTTTCATTCTATTAGTTATGAATTATGTTATTATTTAGATAAAGTTGATTATGAATGTTAAAATCGTAGATTTTAAATCGAAAACATAACATTGAATATTTTCAACTGATATATTTTTTTCAGATGTTTGAATTATTATGTTTCAATAGTTATAACATAATTTTCGTGACGTAACAATTTAATGTGGAAAGATATGTTATGCATGTAAATTGATATTATAAAAAATATTAGCGGACTCATCTTGTTTACCGTTCACTACAATATTGTATTTTATTTTACATTTATGTATAGACAAATATTTATAACTAATTTATGAGTAATACCGTGCCTTCAAGTACAGACAATTGTTAATCTATCTATATACTACTAAATGTACACAACTTTTAAAAAAAAAATTAATTTTCTTTTTTACCCTCTAATATTTCTTAATTATTCAAACTACCATAAATATTTTTTTTTTAATTTTTTTTTTGGGGGAGGGGGGAAAAAGGCTTGAACCATTGACTTCAAGAAAATAAAACTTTCACAAAGTAAGGAGTATTATTGGATCAAAAACAAGTAGGAGCAATGACCTTTTATCTCCTTCCTTTGTCAACTCAACAGTCACCACACTTTATATTTTTAATAAATTGAAGTTAATATAGTAATCAAAGAAAATAAATAGAGTAAATTACTAATCACAATTTCTTGTTCTTTTGTATTCCAATAATCAAAACCCATCTTTTCGGTCATCCATTCATGTTCTCCTTCAAAACTTTTATTTTTTTTTCCTTTACACTTCAATACAACAGTTAGGTCAGTTTTCATTTCCACGGGAGTTGCTTCACTTTATACACTGCAGGTTTCTTCCTTCACCTCTTTGATTGTCTCTCTCTCCCTCTCTCTCTCTATTGCCCACTACTACAAGTCTCTCTCTCTCTCACACACAACAATATGCTTGGATGATTAACATCAAATTGAGGTTCTTATTGAATCGGCACAAATTCTAATCCTAAGATTGAAAGAGATTCATGAATCAAATCCAATGAAGAAGAATTAGGTATGTTTGTTTGGTCATTCTGATTTTTCTTCTTGTTGCTTGCATTTGAGTTCGATTATTTGATGTTAATCTTAATAGGCCTCATCATGTTCGTCTCTATCACGTAGTTACTTTTGTTGTTGATTTTGTGTTCTCCGTTCTCTTCCCATCTTTCCTCCACAAAACCGAAAGAAGTCAAAGCGGGTTCTGTGTGTATCTCATTAAATCTTTTCTTTGTCTCCATGGTAGGTGAGGAACTATGATCCACATGCCAATAATGTTAGATTGGGTCGGCTATGTGTTTGATTAAATTGGATTGGGCTAAAATAAATTCAATTTATTTTTCACTCACATAGTAAATGAGTTATAATTGGTTGAGTTTATAACGGGTTAAGTTAAACTCATTAACCTATAAAATAATTAAAATTTTTAATAGACACATTAGTACACCAATACACACATACATTAGTAGTACACCAAAATGCAAACATACACACACACTAATATACCAAAACACATACAAACTAATACACTAAAAATATACATACTAATACACTAAAATATACACTAATACCTAAAAAATACACACATATAGACTAACACAAAAACTAAAACACCTTTAATATAAAAAAAATACACACATAATAGGTCGGGGTCAATTGTGGGTTATGGGTTGGTCTGTGGGTCATGGGTCATCTCGTGGGTCACGGGTCATGGGACGACCAATGGGTCATGGCATGGGCGAGGGTCGTGGATCATGGATCAACCCGCATGTAATGGGTGGTGTATGAGTGTGTGTGTTTTTTGATGTACTAGTGTGTGTATGTTTTAGTATATTAGTATATATATTTATATTTTTTGGTGTAATAGTGTGTATATTTTTTAGTACATTAGTATATTTATTTAATTTTATTACTTGTGTTATTTAATCAAAAGATAAATACTCAACACAATGAGTATCCATTTATAATCTATATTAACCCGTTTAATTAAAATAAATCATATTATTCAAACCATTTGGAACCCGTATTAATTAATATAGGTATCCAATCTATTTATTTATAGGCGGGTTGAACAAATTAAGGGGTAATTGGTTAATTTTGTCACCTCTAGTGCCAACCACCGTATCATGTCAATTATTCTTGTCATAGGAACGCAAAGGAGTGTTATTTGAACGTAAAGGCTGTAGTAATAACATTTGCCAACGACGACATGTACAAGTACAATGGGTTGTTTAAGTGCCTGATGCCATTGTTAAAACTAATGGTCTTAGTTAGTTGTTGACTAGGGCTATCATAAGATAAAGCTCTGTTAAATATTTTCATTTCCCTTTTCCTTTCTGTGATGTTTCTCATCTCACATTTTGAAGAAAAAGGGTTTGTCAAGGTTCTCAGAGGTGAATATTTTGAGTCTTCTGCAATTGCTATCTTGGTTTTTGTTTCTTGCAATTGCTGGCTTCATTCTTCGTTTGTCATCATCAAGAGCTATGTCAAATTGTGGAGGTAAGTTTTTCTAAAATTGGTGCTCAAAAATTTTATTGTTTTTAGAATTCTGTTTGGTCTATTGGCAACCAATTGCAGGTCTAGGATTTTTTGATGAGGTTTCAGATTTTAAATTTTATTTTGAACTTTTCTCATGTTGCTTAGGGTACTCAGCAGATCAAGGGAAGAATTATGTAACAATTGCGGAGAATGAATGAGACCATTACCAAGGCAACGATGATTTGGGTAGTCAAGATTTGTGTGTATCTTTTGACGTTACTATAGAAAAAGTTTTGCAGTGGCTCGCTCAGTAAGATAGCATATGGCTTACTGTTTCTTAGTGTTGAATATTGGTCTTAAAAGTGTTAAAGCCTTGGTGTGTTTTTTTTTTTCTTTCTTTCATTGTGTAAGAAATTACACAACGAAGCTAAATTGATGTGACTCTTGTAATCACATTGCAACCATTTTTAAGTTTTAACAAAGATTCTTAGTATTTCAGGACATTGAATGTACATGAATTGGTCTGTCTAGATACCAGTTGATTCAAGAAAACCTCATCATGATATTCTATTAGCTATAAAAAAATATAAAAAAAAAAAGTATAGTTTAAGTGAGAGTTTTGAACAGCTTTGGAACTCCTATTCTATGTTCTACACTTAAAAACGCTAACGTAGACTTCAACTGAATCAAAGTATTTGCATTTGTATTATTTATCTGCATTTGAAGGGGATTCAGATCCTCTGGCTCTTTATTAGCCAAGGCTATTCGGAAGAATGCGACACCAAGTGTTATGTGTGTTACATTCGACAGCCCAACCAGTTGAATTACAAGAATGATGAAATTGTAGCATTCAATAAAGATATACAACAATTGCATGTGTTGAATGGTTTTGCAGAATTAAAATGATGATTTTAAAACATATTTGTCAATGTAACATAAATATTGTTTTGAATAGTTCTCCTACTCCTCTTCAAAAAAAAAAAAAAAGAATAGTTTTCACATTCTTGAATTGTATGTTTTCTTCTTTTTTTCTGGCAAAACATAGTTTATGATCTCGTGTATTCTTATTCCTCATGAGGACATGAATAATAAATTTCTCCATAATATTTATCACCAAAGAAAACTTTTTGATACTTAAAATAATCTATGTACAACGCACATGTGTGTTAACTAATAGTAACAAAAAGGTGGTGCACTAAATTACCCAATTTCATCTGATAAGATTATTGTTGTAATATGGATATAAAGAGGACAATCACTTTGAGCAATGAGCCAAAGGCTGACCAAACTAGAAAAAAAACTTTTATTATGACTAGAGGTGACAATCTTAATCTTATTCATTAATCCGTCCAACCCGTCCATAAATAAATAGATTGAATACTTATATTAATTAATGCAAATTTTAAATAAGTTAGATAATATAATTTATTTTAATTAAACGAATTAATATGAATTATAAATAAATATTCATTGAATTGATTATTCATCTTTCTATTAAATAACATAAATAATAAAATTAAATAAATATCACACACACACTAATACACTAAAAAATATATACTAATACATCAAAACACATATACTAACATACCAAAAATACACACACTAATAGAGCAATTGTGACCCATGGTCAACCCACAAACTGACCCATGACCCACAGTCAACCCAACCCATTATGTTTGTGTTTTTTTTTATTAAATTTATTAATACAAGTGAAAAATAAATTAAATTTATTTTAACCTAACCCATAACCAATCCAACCCATTTACAACCTCTAAATTTATGACCTTTTACAAAATCACGGTTCAACAAAGAAGCCATAAAAAAGTGCGAACGTCATTTGAATTATTTAGCAAGCAAGCCACTATAAGTAAGGGTGTTAAAATATAACACGACACGTTAACATGACATAAACACGACACGAAATTAGATAGATTGATTCTTCCTTAAGCCACCCGTTTCAAAAATGAGTAGATCCAATGGGACACTATTAATACTTACTTCCACGGGTAGACAAAGCCATGCTTCAATGTCAATCCTAACCTGGAAATGTGAAGAGATTCGCTGTCCAAAGTTTTTCCGATGTTATCATTTGTCTGTGAATACAATTTAATTTTGCTGAAAGTCTTTCAGCTTATATCAACAAATTTTAAACAAGTAACCAATCGGTGTTCAGAGATTTGTAGCTCAGCAAAATCAAGATGATTTATGAGTCGACAAAGTGAGAAATGCAGCAAACAATTTATTAACAGAGACGTGTTGTATCCATGTTTGTATTTAAAAGACAAAAGTGCACTCTCCAAGTTAAAGACATGCAAAACATTAGAAGAGCAAAGGAAACCAAAACTCAAGCTCAGAGTAAGACCTCAATGAACGCAAGAAATAAACCAGACAAATCCACTGTCACAGTAACAGATCCGATAGCCCATTTTACCATTTTACTTCAATACACTGCAAATAAAAACGGAAACAAAATGAACACCGAAACAAGCATGGAAGTTGACTGTGTTATGAGAAACTTTGAAAAGATTCAAAAGTGAGATTAAAAACTAAAGCCAACCGACCATGAAGAAGATCACAACCCACCCAAAAAAACACAAGACAAGATCAGAATGCTTCTTCGATTATTTTGCTATTTACCCTTCCATGTATGAAATGGTGTTCCAAAACACATTAAGTAGGGGAGGGTTCCAAAAACTTTAATAAACCTTCTTCTAGACATTAAGAGAGATATTGAACTTACTTGTATAAATAGGCCGCGATGCCCAGTATTATACACAACAAGATAATATCGATGCAGAAATTTCGACTCGATCTCAGCTGAAACAACACCATGACTCTATTATTCCCAGTATACAAATATGCTTGAGTAAAGCTACATAGAAAAAGGAAATCTGAGTTAAATCCATCGCAGTACAATCACCTGGTTAACAGTGTCCTTAAGTCTAACATTGGTATTCTTTAGGTCAGATGTTGCCCTGTCCACCTGTAAGACGTGAAGCAACAAGCTGTGAATACTTTCACAAATCTTGCTGCAGCAAATAATTAAGCAGGGGAGGGTTCCATGTATGAAATGGTGTTCCAAAACACATTACGAGGACAAGTTAAATTCTCTGACCTTAGTGTCAATCTCATCCATCAAAGGAACTTGCCTATCCAATTCCTGCAAGCATTGCATAACATCATGAATTAGCATCCATTTATACTGCCAAGCAACAGATAGCAAAGCATAACACAGCAAACCTCGTTCATATCATGGGCCATGTTTTTCAATGTATCCAAACCTTCTGCTATGACATCCAAACCTTGGTCCTGCATACCATCAAAGATAATCATAGAGCAAATGCAGAAACCACAGCAAAGAATGCAATATAAATAACTACAAAGACATGCATGCTTGCTCCAATCAGAAGCAAGCCAAATAAACAATACACATTTACAAACAAACACATGCCTGTTTCATTTTCCGCATCTCATACTCTTGCCTAAATTGACTTGACTCTTCGGTTTGCTGGAAATATTCATCATCAAACCGTCCATCTATGATACAAGGGGGACCCATAGTGAACAACAAAATAGGTGAAAGTAAAAATTTCTATCAGTGAACCAAGTGAACCAATCACCTGAATCGAACTTGATTTCTGTACGAGAAGCTGAAGCTGTCCAGCCTCCAGTTTGTTTAGGTGCACCTGCAGTCCCATCTGGTATGGCTTGAATCCTATCAGGTAGTGCAAGAACCAAATCATTGCGGGCGGCAAATTCTTCTGTCGAAAGCCCTTTGACCTGTAAATATAATACATTACCACTGCAAAAGTCAGTCCAAAGTATTTAGGAACACTATGCAGGAAATCAAAAATTAGGAAGAAAACCACAAAAAATATAAACCATTGCAAACATAGCCTGATCAGAAACAGATGCCAGTGCCTAGGAGACAATGATCAAGAAACATGGTAGAGGTAAGTCATTGTTGTTCAGAATAAGCAAATTTATTTAAATAGCATCCTCAGTCTGCAAATTTCATTTTGGTAATATTCCTCTGCAACATCAGATGAAGGAGCAAGGTGTCATTCCCAAGAAACAATCACTTAACCTTGGTCCAAACTCCTAAACCCAATTTTAACATTACGTTCATCCTTTTGAGTCTAAATGAAAAAAAACATCAGTTCCATCGGCCTTACTTTGTTGGCCCTTCCATCATGAAATCAGTTATTCAGGATATTTAATTTGCTTCCAAGATTTCTCAATGAATCACACATAGAGATATTGTTAACACAGAGTGTCAATTGTAGTTTGTATCTGTTTGATTGGCCAGCAGCTCAAAGACCACCTAAAAGGAATTTTTATAACCTGATCCATATCAGGACATAAGAAGTCCAATAGGAGAAGTTTTAAATGACAATCCATTAAAGAACACCAATACTGAGATCAACAAAAACAAGATGTTATCCAAAAGGAATTGCCAAATAGCTTAATAGAATAGAGATGACTGCCATGGATATTTTAACTCTGAAAAAAGGAATAACTCCTTTAGATAAAAGAAGGCCCACTTTGGCAAATAATTTTGGACTATTTGCTATAGCTTGAAGAGTTAATAAAGGTACGGCACATTCAAGTCCAATAAAATGTTGTATCCTAGAGATATTTCCCTTTCAAACCAAACAATTACAAGTATTCCTATGCACTATTGTGATTCCTAATACTGAAGTAAAATTGTAATGAGGATCCATAGAGCTCTTCCCAACAGGGCCGGCCCAACCATAAGGCTGGTAAAGCCTAGGCTTTAGACCCCACTCATAAGGAAAATGCCCCAAATTTTTGGGTACATAATTTGTCTATATCAAAAATTTAAATTTATGAAACTTTTAAGCCTTACAAAAGGCACTAAAAAATATAAGTCCAATCCAAAAATGTTAAATTCAATCATTTGGTCCCATAGTCCAGCTCATAACACTCAAAACCCAAAAAGTCAAAAGTTAAAAAAAGAAAAAGAAAACTGACGTTAAAAACTAATAGGTCATCTCATTTACTAACACTTACTCACAACCTCTCACTCCCGCCAAAAACAAATAAAATGAAAAGTCACCAGCTCCCTCTCATTTTCACCCTCTTTTTTTCTCTCTCTATCTCTCTAGGCAAAAACAAAACAAAAGCTATAACTAAACACATTCACTACACTCTCTCTCTCTCTCTCTCTCTCGTAACATGCCCACTCTCTATAACTCTGGAGTTTTTTTAATTAAAAGGTTGTATTATATGATTTAACTAGGGATTGTTTGATTGTGTTTGTTTTTTTGATTATTTTGTTTGATATCTTACGTGAGGTCAATTACGTAACAAGAAAAATTAACTGAATTAGCGATATTATCAATTGAAAAAGATATGTCAGCAAAACTTGTATATAAAAACTAAATTAGTACTTTTGAGTGATACCATTTTAGGTTACGGCGCATGAGAACTAGCATTACCCGATCTTGCTCCCAGTGCCCATCCCAGTCAATTTGGTATTGGAAGGGATGGACTGAGAAATGGGTTTGAAAAAATTTTCCATCATGGATTGAATAACAAAAATGTGTAGATATAATAACTTCACAATTCTATTACATTAATTACTTGTTGTTTAACCCCATATCTCACCAAAATTGATTCGAACAAAAAGTCTACCTTCCTAATTTGAAAAAAAAAATTGCAATAACCAAACGTGGTTAGGTGTGATCTCACAAAAATCATAACAAGCATCCAAAAACAAAGAAATTCCAAAAGCAATGAAACCAGAAATTACAAGACTTAGCTACAATTAAAATAAAACACACAACTATATACACGCTTCAAATGAATATCAATAGGAATTGGAAGGAATGAAACCTTTTTCATGGCCAATCTCTGCAATTTAGGGACCTCCTCTACCAACCTGGCCTTGGTGCGACGAATCTCCGCATTAATCGCCACTACAGATGCCCTATTCTTCTCCTTAGAGGCTGCCTCAGCTTTCTGAAAAAACAAAATATTTGAATTCAATTCTAAAATCAAATCAAAAAACCTAAAAATAAGACAAGTTGAAGCTGAGATCGAGACTGACCTGAAGAGCGGCATCGATTTCGTCTTCGACGGCGGAGTATAGACGAGCGAAGGCGTCGTCACCGGAGACATTTTGGTCTTTCTGCTTGTCGACGTCGTATTTGTCGTATTTCTTGCAGATCGAGTCGACTCGAGTTAAAATGTCGATCACACTCATTTCTGGTTCTGCTCAATGTCGATCTTGTTCTCTAATTGATTGGGGAGATCACACCAATTTTCCGTTGACAGGAATTCATGAGAGAGAGAATTTGGGCCGGCACTAATGGGTTTCTAGAGAGAGAGAGAGAGAGTGCAAGCTGTCATGAATAGTCGGTTTATTTATTTTATTCAAATGTTTTTGATTTTCTAGGGCGTAAATATTCTCCTGAATTTCCATTTCTTGTTTTCAAGCTTTTCCCGCGACTTATTTAAAAGACAAAAAAATGGGTAAAAAACTCAGCCACCTGAATTTTGATAATATTATATGGATACCTCTTAATATTTTATAAGTAACACAAAAACTACTGAGGTTTGAAACTCATGAACCCCTTTCGTCAATGTTATTAACTGAAAGTAATAATTTTATCTCAAAAAATTTTATTATTTTTATAATTGTTCTTCTCTAAATTTAGTACAAAAAAAATTAAAAATAAATTAAAATTTTAATAAAATCAAACAAAATTTGATTTAGTATCCAAAAAATTGATTAAATAAATTTTTAATATTAATTTGATAACTATAAAAATTAATTTGAAATAATTCGATAAAGTTGAATATTAATTTTATAAAATTAAATGTCTATTTCATAAAACTAAATATTATTTTAATTTATTTTCCCCGTAAACCAAAGGCTTTTGGATTTACCAAATAGAGATGAACGATTCTTTTAAAATAAAAAAGTGAAAGTGAATGATTGATTTAGTTTAAGTATGTGTGATCGAATCTTGATCACAAGAAAGTTTATTAAGTGATATAGTAAGAGCAACTCTAATTCTGCTGAGCAAAATATCTAGTCAAAATATATTTAAATATTGTATTCTTTATTTTAGTTAGTCACTTTTTAAATTCATTCCAACCACGCTCTCTATTTTAGTTAACTACTACAACTAATTTTAACAAACTTTCAATAATATAATTCAAAAATATCACGTAGCCTAATAATATAATTTAAAATTTTCACAAATACTTACATTAATATTTTGATAAAGGTCTAAAATTAATATTTCATTATACAAAAGGGTTTTCGAAATTTGGGATAGCGAGTTTTCAAAATTTGAGTTTAAGATAAGAGAGTTTTTAGAATGGGGGGAAAGGGGTTTTTTAGAATGGGTTTCGGGGGAGGCTAGGGGGAGGTGTGTTTGGAAATTGAGGGAGGAGATTTGTAGCCGGGGGGTGGGAGATGAAGAAGATTATTTGGACTAATCCTTGGAGAAGACGATAAAGACAGAGGCGAGCAGTTTGGTGAGTTTCTTGTCCTCTCCAGATCTAGCGAGCAACAAAGATCTCCTAAATTTTAGCTAGAAAGATAACGAGACGATTGGAATAGTTTTTTCTAGCAAGCCTCGCCGAATTAGTTAAAAATGAAGATTTAGCTAGTGGGTTAGAGATGCTCTAAGAAAGAGGATGCAATGCTATAAAAAAAATATGTATTTAAATTTTATAGGTTAAACTATAAATTTTTACGTTTATATACTAAAAAAATTATAATTTAAGGTCAATTTTGTGTTGGTTTAATCAACACCAAATAATATTCAATAAAAACTGAATCTTAGATTGTAAATTAATATATAATTTTATCAAATTAACATTTAATTTTATCTAATTTATATTTAATTTTATTAAATTAATATTGAAATTCATTTAATCAATTTTTTTGGTACTAAATCAAAATTTGTTTGATTTTATTGAATTTTTAATTTTTTTAGGTACTAAATTTGGAGAGGGGCAATTATGAAGATAATAATTTTTTTTGAAATAAAATCATCATTTTTCGTTACCAACATTGATGGATGGAAGACGGAAAAGGTCTCCGTGCAATGAGTTACAAACTTCAAGATGTCTCCATGTTATTTGTAAAAAATCAAGGGTGTCCATGTAATATTACCAAAACAGGGTGTCCGTGTTTTTTATCAAAAAAATCTTTTGCATCATTACAATGACACTTGACACCTCCAACGTTTGCATTAATTGTTTTGTATCCCTTCTATATTTCAATATTAAATTTATAAAAACATAACAATAGTCGAGATTGATCAAATCTTCATTTATTTTAATCAAATGGTACAAAATTTATCCCCAAAATTTTTTTTGCTAAAAAATATTATCTTTTCTACATGGCATCAAATGTCAAACAACTCAATTAAAACACTTTTTAATAACAAACAATCTTATTAATTCACTCTTATCTCTCTTTACTCTCTCTTATTTTTTATTTAAACATAAAAAATAAATAAATTATTACTTTAAAAATATAAATATTATATAATTAATATTTAATTTTTAATATTATAGAATATCTTCAGAAACAGAGTTATTGCTAGCCTTTTAATATTTTCAATATTTTAACAACAACCCCATTCCAACATTGGAAAATATATCATTAACAAGCATGATAATTTAAATATCAATATTGTCCCCTCATTCTTGATTGGGGCCAAAATATTCATGTTTCTATCGAAAAATGTGAGTGAATGGAGGATTCAAATTTTTTCTAATATCTTTTTTTTTTTGTTAATAGATCATCCACCATGAATGAGGATGGGGTGGGGAGAGAAAATCGGAAGACCAATAGGTGAGTTGTCATGACTATTAGAGTAAAAGGATGTTTTAAATACTGGTGGACAATTGTTAAAATAGGATTTTTTTTAAAAAAATATTCTGTAGAATAACTTTGACAATTGGATTTGTTTTGTTTTAATAGAAAATAAGGGTGTAATTTTGAATATTGTTTTTATTGATTTAATCATTTTGTAGTGGCAAATTTCGCTTGTCTATTAAAAATTTTCAATAGTAAATGTGTTCACAAAGTTGTTGATATAATAAAAGAATGAACTAAAAAAATATTAGTCCATATATGGCGTGGTAAACGATTAATTGACTTTTTTTGGTGGAGATAATTTCTTTGGAAAGAGTGAAATAAGCACTTTGTAATTAAATTACTTATATAAAAAGTTTTAGTGACTAAATTTTTACATTTTACGACGTGTCAATTCGTCACGAAAAACCATATTTGTTGCATGATCGTTATTTTTTGACTTCTTTTTCGAGATTGATCTTTGAACATTTTCGGGGGATTGTATGCTGGACAACAGCTCCATCAATTCCCAATGGGGCTCCGACATTGTTGAAAATTCCATAGCGTTAAAAAGACTAATCGATGTGGAAGAGTTTGTCGGTCTCATTTGGTAAGCAGGTAAGCAGACGCCAACTACTCCGAGTTCTTTCTCTTATATAGTTATAGAATTATAACTAATTGAAAACAACTATGAATTGAAGAAGACCTGAAAGTTGGGGTAGATCTTTGAGTATGGCTACTTCGAACACCTTTTCACAGACTCAGTTGAAGGACCTTGCAATCTTTGAGAAATAGGACATGCAATCATTATGATATCCCCCAAACTCTAGAGAAGGAGTATAATTACTACTTCCTATAATGAAGTGGTTTGTTTCATGATCGAGAATATTGATATTTACAATTTGAAAAACGAGAATTTTGAGAAATTATGAGGAACATAACACAAGGAAAATCAATCTGGGACTAACCTACCTGAGACTACTGGCATGTGATGAGGAGGAAGGGATATGATAGTATGATTCCATTCCCTTATTGCAGCATTAGAACTCTGACCCAAATGTTCCACTAAGTTACCACAATCAATGGATCGACCTGTTGTACAAGAATGGAATGAAGAGTTGCTTAATAGATGGTGCTTGGCAAGATTGGTTTCAAGGTCATGTGCAGCCCTTCTGTCCACATTGCTCAAAGTACTTTCACCACCAGGGCCGGCCCATCTGTATTAAAAAAAAGTGAAAATTGGGGGTGAGTCCCCCTAGATGTACTTGTTTGGAGATAAGTTCGGTAAGGGAACTTATAAGGAGTTAAGTCCATCTTTAAAATTATATATATCGACTTAAGTCCACTTTTTTTTTATCTCAAAAATACCCTTAACGATATTAACTTTGGTCAATTATGGAAAGCCCTAAATTAAATGGTTGAGATATATATGGTAATAAACTGATCACTTTCTTATGGAAACCGTATATATCAATATATTATGTTTGAATTACATTAAAATCAGTGGTCTGTTACTCAATTTCAGATCAGAAGATTCCATTAAAAATTCAAATTCAAAATTCGAAGCAAGCGTAATTTGTGTGTCTGTTATACTATTTGAGTAACAGACTTCTACGTTTGATATGGAGGCCTGAAGGTGATACAAGCAGCATCTGGATTCCATTTTTTTTGTGATTATACTTCAACTTGCTGATTCTTGATTCCACTTTGTGCTGAAACATTATTATTTGCTGAGACATTTTCATTGTAATTTGCTGATTTACATAATATGAATAACAGTACTGTTTTGAATAGTTTTAGCGTTAATTGGTAGTCATTTGCCAAAAATTCTATGTTACTTACCAGAGTTTCATATTGCAATATTTTGTCATCGGAGTTATTGTTGGTGCTTTTTTAGGAATTAGAATTGATTTTTTTTTCCTTTGTTATTGTCGAAATTCAATGTCATTTTTTGGTATTCATATCACGACATTCTTTACTAGAGTTATTTTTTTTTTGTTTTGAAATTAGGTTTTAATTTTTTTTTTCATGTTACTGATGCTGATTTGTTGGAATTAAAATTGATTATGTTTGGTTTTCTATGTTTTTCCCTTTATTTTTGCTTTATTGTTTATAACAGATGGAGGATAACTTACTGGTTTGTTACAAGTATTGTTATGAGATTGTTGTGCTAAGAATTGCAATGAATTCCACAATGGATGATGTGTTACATGGGGTGTGTGACAATTGGAATGGATTGAATTCTGATTGTGTTGCCCTGTCGTACACTATTCCTAGATATCCAAATTGCATTTTGCAAAATGATCATGATGTGAGAACCATATTTCTAATTGCACAATCTGTTCAGTTAAATTTTGTTAAAGTTACAGTTGTTGTTAAAGGGAATGAGGTTCATGATTTTGAGGGTGGGGAAGTTGTGGAAAATTCTGAATTAGCTGTTAACTCTGTTGGCCGCGAGAATGATCTTCTCCCTCGTTTTTGTTCTCATAATGAGAATGTTTTGTTGACCGATGGATGGTCCAATGGAATAGTAGAGGTTGGGAAAAATTTTGAGGGAGGAGTAGCTAATTTTCGAAATGCTTTATGCAAATAGGCAATCGAGGTTGGTTTTCAGTTTCATTATGTGAAGAATGAAAAAACAAGGGTGAAGGCTAAATTTGCCATGAAATATTCTACTAGATATGAGTGGTTTGTTATTGCTACACTCCAATGGATAAATGGATAGTTTTACATTAAGAAGTTAAACAATGAGCACACGTGCGGTGTGGCTGCACGTGCAACAAAGAACAAAAGATTGACTTCTAATTTGGTTGGGAGTCTTATTGTTGACAAAGTCCGACAAAAATCTGACACGCGACCAGTTGATGTGAAATGTATGTTTCATACAAATTATAGTTTGACCATATCGTAGGATCAAGCTTGCATGGGTGTTGAAAAAACAAAGGGTATGTTGTTTGAGAATCATTTGTTGTCATACCAATAATTATGGTGGTATGTACAAGCTGCTAATGAGAGCAATCCAGGTAGTCATTTTGTGTTGGAAGGTGATTCGGACACACAACGTTTTAGTAGGTTATTCATGTCATTTAAGACATGTATACCTGGATTTAACTATTGTTGACCTATATTGTTCATTGATGGTACATTTTAAAGAAAGGTATAAAAGCATTATTTTGTCTGCAATAGCAAAAGATGGCAGCCAAGGTGATTTTTTTTGGTCTCATTTGGTGTTATTGATTTTATTTTATTGTTACATTTTTAATATTTTTCTTGTATGTTACTGTTTTTGATGTTACTGTTTGTGTTGGTAATGTATTGCGGGGTTGTTCCCTTTGGCTTTTGCTGTTGTTGATTCTGAGAATGAGTGTAATTGACGTTGATTTTTAGAACATTTAGCTGAGATTGTTGATAATACTAGGGACCTTACCATTATGTCCAATCGCAATGTTGGCTTGATGGAAGCAATGTCAAAGGTGTTCTCAACAGTTCACCATTTTTTTTGCTTATAACACCTAAAAGCAAATCTGAGAGATAAGTATAGTGGGGGTCGTTTTACCCATGTGTTCCATGAGCGTATGAGTTTTTTTGTTTACATTGTGTGCTTATGCTCCAACAGAGGCATTTTTCAAGGAAAAGCTTGATAATTTTCAACGTGAAGGAGGGGCCGTTGTTGATAAGTTCTTGGAAAACCTTCCATTTGAGAAATGGACGAATGCTTTTTTCAAGGGAAAACATTATGGGGAGATGTCTTCAAATGCTGCTGAGTCATTCAATGATTGGATCACAAAGTCACGTAACTTACCTGTCACAAGCATGGTTGACACAATAAGGGGATAGATCATGAACCAAATGGGTTGTTGCTTAAATACATTGTTACAATGGAACGACATTAATTGTCCAAATATTGAATCCAAACTTCAAGTTACTTTCACTAAGTGTCGTTCCTGGTTTGTTAGGGTGTCATCAAGTCATGTTTTCGAGGTTAATTCACATCCTTCAATAACAGTTGACATTAAGAATTGCACGTGCTCATGCCACCAATGACAGATCAACGGTTTACCATGTGCCCATGTTGTGGTTGCAATTCAAAAGAGTGATAAGAACATCAATGAGTTTGTTGATTACTATTAATAGGTTATTACTTACAGACTGTGTTATTCTGAGCCTATACACCTTATTCCAACACTCGGTCGTCCTGACTTTTCAGCGGTTGACGTTGATATGTTGCCACCATTGTCAAAAAAACAACCATGCTGTCCAAGGAAGTGTAGATTTAGATCTAGAGGTGTGCTTTTTAGGAAAATTCATTGTGGTCGTTTAGGTATTCATAATAAGAAGACTTGTAACGAGCCATTGTAATATTCCGTATGTTTTTTTGAAATAAGATGTTACTTTTTTTGTTTTTAGCTATTTGTGTTTGTCATGTTACCCATTTATGAATATCACGGGTTAAACAATGTGGTAAGTTAATAGTGTAGTATTATCCTTGCATGATCAATACATGTTTCATGTTACTGTTAATGTGACCCCAATGTTAATATTTAATGCTCATGTTAGATAGTAACTAATGTTACTTTCTAACAAGGATTGTGTGTGATTGCTTATTTTGGAGAAATTTACATCATGTTACTACACATGTTGCTTTGTTTGGATAAGCAAGTATTAAAGAGTTAAAACGTTTATCAAAGAAATTATACAAACAAAGCCCAGCCATGTGGATAACAACATTTTCATTCCACTAACTACTTCATTTAAGCATTGTAGAATCATATAGAATTTGGAATCTGGAACAATTTTTGTACATGTTATTGTTTGGGTTACTATTTGAATAACAATGTGGACAGAGTTTCTTTTGTTCCACAAACATTCCTTTACAATCAAATATCAACCACCTAACAATTACAACCAATTTCTAACCAAATATCAACCACCCGACAATTACAACCAATTTTCTAACCAATTCTGCAATTAGCCTAAAAATGAATAGACATCCCACACATTTGTACGTCCTATTTGTCTCTGTATCTCTTTCTCAATTTTGCTCTTGTTTTGTAATCTACAGCAGTCCATGCATTCCTATGATTCATGAATGTAGAGACCATATCGATCCTAAGAGTGGTAATTTGTTGTGGTTTCCATTTATCTTCTATTGGCTGTCCATGAGCAATCTGCTGCATTAAGTAACACACGTATAATCCGCAGTCGACCCTGCATTCAAGGATTTTTTTAAATGATATTTTAATGTAATGTACTTAAAGATATTCTATTTTATTATTTACTTACGTGTCAACTCGTTGTCGAGGATATGTCTCATAGGAGTACATTGGACATTGGATGTCTTGTGTGCTGACAACAATTTCATCTTTAGTCTTCAATGACTTCCTTTGTTCTTCTTTGGATGTCGTCTCCACGTAGTCTTTCTGCCATAATAAAATGTTGTTAATGTTTTACATTTAAAATATATCACACAATGTGGATTGTTCATATTTTATTAACTTACCAATATTTTTGCATCCTCAAAAAACTTGTCCACAATTCCACTTCGCAGTTTCAAAGAGTTGTTGTGGATCAATTCTCCTGCTTCTGTATCCAGTACAAGCAAGGTCCAATGGTATGGCATGGATTGGGTTTGCTGGGCATCTGAATTCATTTGGAACACAAGGAGTGGCCAATCCTGCCCCATGTTTAAATTGTTGTCTATCTCAACCTTTCGTGAGTATTATTGTCCCTCAACCGTTACGAATGTCTACATGTTAGACAATAGTAACCCATAAATTTTAGAAACTGATCAATGCCAATATATAATAGTAACAGTCATATTACTATACTAATACAGACGTATCATCGTTACAATTGTTCTATTCTTAGTAACACGCACGTTACTGTTTTTGTTTACTATTATAACATAAATGTTACTATACCCATGTTACTAGTCAAATATTACAGAAATCAAGAATTCAACGTATGTTACTGTTCTATATCAATCAGCACAGATTGTTGATATCCATGTAACTATATTTTAGACAAACACAACAGTGTTATAATAGATTCATTCATAGTAACATGCATTTTATTATAGACATGTTACTCCAACAACCAATATTTAAACATATATTGCACAAACTCACCCAGCATAAACTGTTGAAAAAGAAACATTTGCAATTTGTTTCCTCCATCAGTATTTTTACCCAACAATCAATCACCTGAGTAATAATATTAATTTTTTAAATAACAAATATTCAACTACTACATAATTTGTTTAAATAGTAAATACGCATGGTACATTACATTGTTGTGCAGCTCGTACCCATCCATGAATTTCAACACATTATCAACTTCAATGATATTTCCATACTTGTTTCCCCTCCATAAAGTTGTCCTTTTAATTAAAAACAGTACAGTACATGTTAATTAAATAGGCTATAAATAGTAATATATGTAGGGTGTTTCATAATGGAATATTAAGTTACTTACTTTATTCCCTCAGCCTGATGCATTTGAACCAATTTGTCGTACACATCCGTTCCTAATTTTTTGCAGGCTTTCCATCTTCGAGCTTCAACTCTCTTACTTTATGGCTTCTCACTTAGCATTATGATATCCAAATCATCAACATTAATGTAGCTATCTTGTATCTTCTTCTTCCCTTTAATTTTGTCTACTTTATCCTGGATTTCAACTTGTTTCAATTTTCAATTCTCTCCCTATTTTTTCCTACTATACTCAAAATCTTCATCTCTCTTTCTTTTTCTTTCTTTCTTTCTTTGTTGATTTTTTTCACCATCGATGTTTGATCTGCACCTTCAGTTGGCTGGGCTTTTGGTGGAGTCGATGGGTACCTATGAGTAACAGCATGCACAGTCATATCAGCAACAACATCATGCAGGGAGTTGTTCTCTTCTTCTAATTGGGACACCCTTGATGTCAGTGTTTTAATTTGATCTTCTTGTGTTTCTTTGCTTTTCTCCAAGAGATAAACTAAAACTTTCAATTCTGAAATTTGGTTGTCCCTTTCAACTAGTTTCATCGCATATTCTTCAATCTCTTTTAAATCTTCCTCCCTTTGGTTGCCTCCAATATTCTTGATAACCATTCAAAGTGTTTCATTCTCCACTGTCAGCATTTGGATTGTAAATGTTTGCACCTCATTTTCAACAATCAATCTAGTCAAACCTTCATTGTCATGGGAAGGTTGTTATGACTTTTTCTCTCGTGTTACCACTTCATCTGGTTCCATAAAGACAGATTCTCGAATGACCATATCAACAAACACATCAAACGGTTGGACGTTTTTAGTCTCATTTAGGACAGGATGATCATTTGTAGGAACATGTACTGCATCATTACTTTCATGAACATCTTCATTAATCAAAATATGGTCATTACCTGCTAGATTCGGTGCATCACCTGCGTACTCCAATTCTGAATTTAAAGCAATTTTGTTGACAACAGTGCTTTGTTGTGGAACTTCCAAACTAGCTGCCACATTCTTGGAATTTTTCCGAATTGTTTTCACTAAGTTCTTCTCACCAAGTGTTTTCTTTAGTTTTTTTTCGAAAAACCTATCAACATGATTAGTATTGTGAGAAATATGTACCCAATAAATGCTCACCAGCTATAATAATCAAATGACTGTGAGTTACACAGTAACATCCACAGTAGGGGTGTCAATCGTATCGGGTTAAACGGGTGATGAGTGAAAAACGTATAAACTCATACATGACACGTTTAATAAACGGGTAAAAAATCTCAACACGAATACGACTCGTTTAATAAACGGGTAATACGACACGACTCGTTTAACCCATTTAATTTTAAAAAAATTATATCAACAAATTTTAATACTCCATTTTTTTTACTACTAATTGCACTTACCTCAAAAAAGAGAAATTTTAAATCAAATCTCATAAAAATAAGACTTGAAGGCTTTAAAAAAAAAGCAAGAGGCTATTGCCTTTTATAGGCAACTCACTCTCCCCATCTCCCCTCATTTTTCAATATGGGACAAAAACAAAAGACATTGATTTGATTTTTTCTTTCAAGTGCTCTACAACTCCTCTCCTTTGTCTTTGAAAAATAAGACTTGAAGGCTTTAAAAATAAAAGCAAGAGGTCATTGTATTTTATAGGCAACTCAATCCTCCCCATCTCCTGTCATTTTTCAATGTGGGACAAAAACAAAAGACATTTATTTGTCTTTGTCTTTTAAGTGTTTTCCAACTCTTCTCCTTTGTCTTTGAACTACTACTTTATTTTTTTTTTATTGATTTCTTTACTTCTTTTTTCTTGCTAATTTTTTAAAATAATTATTAATTTATTATCATATTAATTTTATTTAAACGGGTAAACGTGTGATAAATGGTTTGACAGGTATCACCCGAACACGACCCGTTTATTAAACGTGTTTGGCGTGTCAACCCGTTTATTACTCAAACCCGTTTAATTCGTGTCGTATCGAATTTTGATAGCCCTAATCCATAGTAACATTAATTGCATAGTAACATCTAGGTTTCTATTAGTAACATCCACATTAACAACAATTTTTTATAGTAACATTGATCAAAAACTTAACATTGTCATGCAATTAACCAATTTTCAAAATTAATAAAAATAAGATAAACCAAATTTTTTATAATACCTAATCATCTGCGATGTCGAACAGTATGTTTTGTCTAAGATACATCCAACACTTTCTTAAATCCCATTTCATCCAACTTAGGAAAGCATCCGTATTGTCGGCCACAACAAGAGATGTGTGTTCACATACCCAATACTGTAAATTGGGTTTAGTTACATTACTCAGAACATATAATGTTTAATGATTTTAAAAAACACTTCATAAAAATAGCAATAAATAACTTACAGGTAACAGTACTACACAACCGGTTACTGCACTCGGTGTGTCAATCTTCAACCGTATAGAATCAATCATTGCATCAATTGTTGCTTGACACCAGTCATATTTTTTGATTTCATCTAAATTCTCAATGTATAAGACATTCCCCCAACCAATTGTTTGGCCCATATTTGTAATCAGTAATGTCACTAAGACATATAATGAGAATAACCTAGCAAAGTCTTCCCAATCTTTCTTACCATCACCCATTGCAACATCCTCCAATTTGCTTTTTATAACTGGTGCATTCAATCTTTTGGTGTTATTGAATCTCCTCCTTACAAAATCTGACATTTTCTTTGCACTTTTGGGGGAACACAATTGGATCCACACCATTTTCTATACCAAAAATGAGGGATACATCAGTCTTCTGTATCTTTAAATTTTTCTCACCACTTCTAAATCTGGATGTTTCAACATCAGATGTATTAATGATGCTCACAATAATTTTGTCATTCTTCTTGAACCATTCCTTATTAACTTTAGATTTTGATATTGCCTGATACAAATACCAAAATTGGGTTCTTCTCAATTGTTCTTTATGAACATCTTTGATGTTTAGGTCACTAATAACCTTCACCAATGGCAGAAAGTTGGACCTGAATTGGTGAAATGAGGATGTTTTTGGAGCCATCAACCTATAATATGACAGTGAATTATAAATAATCGAGTAGAATATATTAACATAACACAAACACTAAACTCTCAAAAATAACATGAACAGTAACGCCAATTTAGCTTGTGTAAACATAATAACAACATCTTAGAAACATGATCATAGTAACATTGATTTCATGACTGCATCACAGTGAGAAGGGAAGTAATTGAATTGAAGATTGAACAATAAAGATTGCAAGCATTTCAAATAGTAGTACACAAGTGACATCAATTTTAGCTTTACACTAGCAAATGTAAAGCTTGAGGGATATATGATATAACATATACCTTTAATTCTCAAAGAAAAATCGAAGGATTGTGGTTACTAACACATTCACAATAACTTCAATTCACAGTAACAAACAACAACCCGTGAACTCTTTTGTAAACATCATATGGTGCAATGAATATAAAAATCAAAAATGTTATCATCAGTAACCTATCTTCTATAACATCAATTTTCAAGTAACATCCACAATACCCAAAAATTAAAATTTTAAAAAAAAACAAAACCTAATAGCAACACACTGTCAATGGTTAAATTAGTATCATCAAACAAACAAAATTCAGTAATTTCATTTTTCAATGTACGAGTGATTCCATTGCAAATTCATTGAGTTCCCATTTTACATTTAAAAACAACAACAACCCCTTCACTCTTCATAAACAACATATGATGCATTAAAAGTTAAAAATCACAAAGGGATTGATCAGTAACATATTTATAGTAACACTAATTTAGTAACACCCACAGTATCCAAGCAAATCCATACATGGAAAATATGAAATCACACAGTAACCTGAAAAGTTTCAATGAAATCTTCAACCAATGGTTTTTAAATTACTTGAACAATGAAAAAAACAACAAACAAATTACACAACTAATTATATAACACATTGATTAAGCAACAGTAACATGAGCAGCTCCATCCCCAATGCCATATTAAGCACACTAACATCAAATTTTGAAAAAAATATAGTAAAAAATAATTCAAAAATTGATGTTATTGTCATGGACTAATGGTAACACAATGTTAATGGTTTAATTAGGATACTCAATACATATCAATAACATCAAGAGTTCAACATTAAGATAATAAATTTTGAACATTGCTCTCACAGTAACATTAGACATTCCAAAGAAATCACACCAATCAATTCTGAATGTATAACACAATGAAAAAAAATCACAATACCCAACTATTTTATAAAGTAACAAGAACTCACAATTTTTTTTCAATTTTTTTTTAAAAAAAATTAGATATTATGAACAATATAGGGTGTAAATGATGTTTTAAAACCCTAAAACAAACTTCAAAGTTTATGTAAAATCACATACCTCTAAAATTTTTAAAGAATCCCAAAGATTTCTGAAGATTTCAAGAATGCCGAGACAAACTATAGATTTTCGCCAATGAATCTTGAACAGTAAAATCAATTTTCGGTTTTCTTGTTTTAAACAAGTTTGAAATTTGAAATAGATTCGGTTTTGAGTAAATTTTGAGTTCTTGGGTTTTTCGGAGAAGGCTAATGAGCAAGATTTGTGGTTTATGACCGGATTTCTCGCCTGGAATGCAAGGGGAAGTTACTGGGTTGCCGAAAGGAATGAAGGGGAAGTTCAATTTGGAAACCAAATGGCAAGTTTGACGCCATTTGAGGTTTTCCACAAAATAAGGGTATATAAGTAAAAGAAACAAAAAGTGGACCTTAAACCAAATAAGTTTTCTTGCAGGACTTATCTCCAAACAAGTCCATCTAGGGGGACCGGCCTCCAAATTTTCCTAAAAAAAAGCGTAGGCTTTAGGTCCCAAATTTTTAGAAGGCCCATAATTTGAGGTACATAATTAGTCCACATAAAAAATTTAAATGCATGAAAATCTTATGCCTTACAAAAAGACCCCAAAAAATTTAAACCCAATCAAAAAATTATTATTTCAATAATTTGGACCTACAATTTAATCCATAACATTAGAAACTCAAAAATCAAAAATTTAAAAAACAAATAAAAAAATATTCAAAAATCAACTAATATTTACTCACATCCATTCTCTCTCTCTCTCTCTCTCTCTTAAAAAATAAAAACAAAGTATCTCATCCTCCTCTCTCACTTCAAAAAATTAAAAATATTTTTTGGTTTTTTAAAAATAATACTAAAAATAAAAAAATCTCAATTAGTAATACTGATTTGGTTTCAAAGTACCTTGAACCGCCATGTAACCACCAATTGAGAGGGTATCACCTCTATACTTAGGGATTATGGTAGGGCAGTCCCAAGATGCATGATAAGTATCTTCATTTGGTTTATCCTGCCATAAGTTAGAAGACATAGAGAGCATAGATGAACTTCTAATTGTGGGAACCTATTTAATGGGACCCACATGTGGACCTTAATTAACAAGGTATAGACTTGGGTTTTGGGATAAGTATATCCTAATTAAAAGGCCTAACACATGTTGGTTAGGTTAGTGGGTAGTTTCCTTGTTAAAGTGGTGTCCTATGTACAAGGAAACATGTTTAACAAGTAGTCAATTTCCTAGAAGTTACTTTGATGGGAGGGAACAGTTACTGATTATTTTAACATGAGGCAGTTGGTTACTAGTGAGGGAGATATAAATTGCCTGAGAGACCCCATCTCTTATTCACGATTACAGTATTTCTCACTCTCTGAAAAAATCTATCTGCAATCTACTTGGGAATCAAGTTCGTGATTATATTCGGTATTCTTGATATTCTTCTTGTAGAGATTTTTGCATCAAGAATCATTGTTATGGATCTCGTGAGTCAAGGTTAGTTTTCTGTTCAATCTGTTTAAGACTATTAGGTCTATCAATTGGTATCAGAATAGGTCATGGGATTTGATTCTTTTGATTTCTTAAGTTGCATGAGAAGTAGGAGAGGTCTAACCACCTTAGTCTCCTACTCATGCAAAGTCATATCTCAAGGAAAATCAGAGGCTCCATTCTGGACTCCAAAATTGCTAAAGAGTTCATAACTGCAGTTGAGGAGCAATTTGTGAGCTCTGAAAAGGCACTTGCAAACACCCTGATTTCAAAGTTTGCTTCTTTGAAGTATAATGGTCATAGTGACATACGCGAGCACATTATGGAATTATGTGACATCTCTGTCTAACTCAAATCACTGAAAGTTGACATGTCTAAGACATTTCTTGTCCACTTTGTCCTTAATATTGTACCTTCGGAGTATGCTCCATTTAAGATCTCTTACAACACACATAAGGAGAAATGGTCTATGAATCAACTTTTGACCATTTGTGTTGGTGAAGAACAGAGACTGAAGCAAGAGAGGCAAGAAAATGTCCATTTGACCTCTCATAAAGGGAAATGACAGGTGGAAGCAGGTAGTAGTAGCTACCATGTTCCAATTAAGAAAAAGAACATGAAAGTGTCAGCCAAATCGACAGGCAAAAAGGACTTCAAATGTTTCTTCTGCAAGAAAAAGGGACATGCAAAGAAAGATTGCATCAAGTATAAGAAATCGCTCGAGAAGAAAGGTACATTTCTTTCTTTAGTGTGTTATGAATCAAATTTCATAAATGTATCTCATAACACATGGTGGATTGACTCTGGTGCAACTGTGCACATATGTAATACCATGCAGGAATTGCTAAACAAAAGGGCCCCAATGAAAAGTGAACGATGCATCATTATGAAAAGTAAGATGCGGTCACGTATGGAAGCTATTGGGATGTTCAAACTTGTTCTAAAGACTGGCCACATCATATATTTGCATGACACTTTCTATGGTCCTGGATTTTCTAGAAACCTTTTATCAGTATCTAGACTTGTTTCTTTTGGTTATCGTGTTATGTTTGGACATTCATCAGTTAGTTTTTATTTGAATGATGTTGTGGTTGGTGATGGTATTTTAGAGGATGGATTATTTAAATTATCTCTAGATACATCTTTTTGCAACATCTTTGCTATCCCTGCATGATAAAGAACATTGTGGATTAAAACGTGGCATTTTGAATGAAAATTCTTCCACTTTATGGCACAGGAGATTAGGACACATCTCTATAAGGAGAATCAAGGGATTGGTAAATGATGGAATCTCACCAAGTCTTGAATTCACAGGTTTTGACATTTGTGTAGACTGTATTATGGGTAAATAGACTAACAAGTTCAAGAAAGGTGCCATAAGAAGCTCGAATATGTTGGATATTATACATATAGATATTTGTGGGCCATTCACGCCCCCATATTTTACAGGCCATAAATATTTCATCACTTTCATAGACAATTTCTCACAATATAATTGCTGTACCTTTTGTTTTATAAGGACCAAGCCTTAGATGCTTTCAAGATTTTCAAAATAGAGGTAGAGTTACAACTTGACAAAAAAGATCAAAATCGTGAGGTCGGACAGGGGTGGTGAGTCTTATGGTAGGTACACTGAAACCGGACAACACTTAGGTCTATTTGCTCAATTCCTTCAAGAACAAGGTATAGTGACACAATATACCATGCCATGCACTCCTGATCAAAATGAAGTAGTAGAAAGACAGAATCGAACACTAATGGATATGGTTATGAGTATGATTAGTTACTCCACTCTCCCATTCTCTTTTTGGGGTGATACCTTGAAAACCGCTGTGTAAATTCTAAATAGGGTTCATACTAAGGTTGTCCCTAAAATATTTTTTGAGTTATGGACAGGTAGAAAACCCAATTAAGCACATCTACACATCTGGGGTTGTCAAGTTGAGGCTCAGGTGTATAACCCTCAAGAGAAAAAGTTGGACCCTAGAACCATAAGTGGCTATTTCATTGGTTATCCAGAGAAGTCCAAGGGATACAAATTTTATTGTCCTGATCATTCTCTACGGATTGTAGAGACATGAAATGCAAAATTTCTTGAAAATGACCAAGTTAGTGGGAGAATACAACCTTAAAATATTATTTTTGAGGAACATCCAATTTCTATGCAAAGTTTAGATGAGTTGGTAATGATTCCTCATCCTATTATTCATAATAATTTAATGGAGGATGAGTCAACTATTAATGTATCATCTGTAACTAAACCCACTATTATTGAGAATCTTGCTTTACCTTCACGTGTAGCGAGGCAAGAAGAAACTTTAAGGAGGTCATCAAGGGTAAGAAATCTGTAATTCCATCAGATTATATTGTGTACCTTCAAGAGTCTGACTTTGATATTGGAAAGTGTGATGATTCAACTACTTTCTCACAAGCCATGAATAGTTTGAATTCCTCCAACTGGTATGATGCCATAAAAGAAGAGTTGAACTCAATGGATAAAAATAATGTTTGAAATTTAGTTGAACTACCTCTTGGTGCCACAACAGTCAACTGTAAATAGGTCTATAAGACCAAAAGAGACTGTAAAAAAAGGTAGAACGACATAAGGCTAGACTTGTTGCCAATGGATTCACTCAAAAAGAAGGCATTGATTACAATGAGACTTTCTCACCTGTTTCTAAGAAAGATTCTTTGAGGATAATTATGGCAATAGTGGCTCATTTTGACTTGGAGCTTCACCAGATGGATGTGAGAACAACTTTTCTCAATGGAGATCTGGAAGAAGAGGTGTACATGAAACAACCTGAGGGTTTTATTTCAGATGGACAAAGTAATATGGTTTGCAAGCTAAATAAATCTATATATGGACTTAAGTAGTCTTCCCGTCAATGGTATCTTAAGTTCAACAATGTGATTCTTCATTTGGTTTCGTAGACAGTGTTATTGATCGTTGTATATACCTTGAGATCAGTGGGAGTCGATTCATTTTTCTAGTCCTGTATGTAGACGATATTTTACTCATTAGTAGTGATTTGACATTGCTTATTAAGACTAAGCATTTTCTCTCCAGTCATTTTGAAATGAAGGATATGGGTGAGGCCTTGTATGTCATAGGCATAGAGGTTCACAGAAATAGATCTAGAGAAAACTTTATCTATCTCAAAGGACCTACATTAAGAAAATACTGGAGAGGTATGATATGAAAAATTTCAAACCAAGCCCTGCACCTATGTCTAAAGGTGATAGATTAAGTAAGTCTCAATCTCTGAGAAATGAGCTTGAAAGGGAGTAGATGGGAGCATATCCTTACGAGTCATTGGTTGGGACTTTAATGTGTGCTCAAATTTGCGCCAGACCTGACATTGCATTTGTAGTTGGTGTATTGGGCAAATTCCAGAGTGACCCAGGTTTTAATCACTGTAGAGCTGTAAAGAAGGTGCTTAGATATCTGCAAAGAAGGTGCTTAGATATCTGCAAGGAACACAAGATTATATGTTTACATATAGCAGATTTGATTCTCTAGAGGTTGTCGGATATACAGATTCTAATTTTGCAGGATGCCCAAATAGCAAGTGATCAACATCAAGATATATATTTTTGCTTGCTAATGGTGCAGTCTCTTGGAGAAGTACTAAACAGAAATTGACAGTAGCTTCTACTATGGAGGCTGAGTTAGTTGCATGCTATGAGGCGATTACTCAGGCAATTTGGTGGAGGAATTTTATCATTGGGCTTAAGGTTGTTGATTCTATTTCGAGGCCTATAAGGATGTTTTGTGATAATGCATAGGTCGTTTCCTTAATAAACAATGGTAAGGTATCTAATGGTAACAAGCACATGGATATTAAATTCCTTGTCATAAAGGAGAAATGATGAAAATAAGGTGTCAGTTAAGTACATCAATATTGTGCTTATGGTAGCAGACCCTATGACCAAATCTATAGCTCCAGGATTATACAAATATCATGTAGATCATATGGGTCTAGTGAACAATGTATTGTTTAATCAATTGTATGTACACATTTGGAGACACTATCAGTTTATTGTATCACATGTTATTCTGTTTATTATATTTTTGTGGTACGAAAATATTCTTAGTAGAAAATTTTTGACAAACAAATTGATTTTATGGGAAATCCATTCGTAAATAAAATTAGCATAAAGTCTTGTTTATGAGGGTTTGGTGATATTGTGATCATGGAATGATGTATGCTATTTATTGGTGTATATCCGCTATGGTTCATATTACTAGGTTCAAGTAATTAAGAATAAAGTTAAGCTCACTTTATTGGGATAATTTGATAAAGAGCGCGCATATTTTTCCCGAACCCAAGTATTTGCTTATTTTCAAAAATATAAGTATTACTATTATTATTGTTTTCTTTTAATTTCCTTGTCAATTCGGTCCAAGTGGGAGAATGTTGGAACCTATTTAATGGGACCCACATGTGGACACTTGAGATAGATGTGAGTGAAAAAGGGATATAAATTAAGTGTAGAGCCCCCGTAATATAGCCAATGAAAATTACAATAAGGAAAAAAAGGTAAAAAAAAAATTATAATAAACCCTAATAAATTAAGTTGTAATATCTCTAACACTCTCCCTCAAGCTAGGTGCAAAAATTTCAACTAAGTCAAGCTTGACAACGGAGTTCTGAAGAATGGATAGAGTGATAGGTATGGTGAAAATATCTGTAACTTGATCACCGGTCCCCACAAACGATGGAGTGATAATACCATTGCTAACCTTCTCCCGAAGAAAGTGAACATCGATCTCTATATGTTTCGTCCTCTCGTGTAATAAAGAGTCAGAAGTGAGCTGAATAGCAAATCAATTATCATAATATAATGTAGATGAAAAAGTCATTGAAAATTCTAACTTGCCAAGAATCGATCGTAGCTAGATAATCTCACATGTGCCGGTGCCCGATATTCTGCCTCTGCTGACGAGCGGGAGACAACTGACTGCTTCTTGCTCCTCCAAGAGATAAGATGAGTCACTCAAAAAGCACAGAAGTCAGTAGTAAATCGACCGTCACACACTCCCCCATAATCTGAATCTAAATAACAGGCTAGAGAACCAGTCTGAGATCCTGATGCATAGAACAATCCAAGTCCAGAACAAGACTTAAGGTACCAAAGAATATGATAAACTGTATCAAGATGAGGTTGACATGGTCTGTGCATGAACTGACTAACTCGGTTGACAGCGAATGAAATGTCTAGCCTAGTGTTGGCTAGGTAGAAAAGTCTACCTATTAATCTCTGATAGATAGTCAGATCTCTCAACTCCTCACCTTTAGTAGTAAGTTTTAGGTTTGGAATCATGGGTGATGATGTCGATTTGCACCCTAGTATCCCAGTGTCTGAGAGAAAATCCAAAACATACTTTCTTTAAGAAAAAACAATATTCTTGCTACTACGAGCAACCTCAATCTCAAGAAAGTATCACAAAAATCCAAGGTCCTTTACATCAAAGGCCTTTCTAAGGTCTACCTTGATCTGCGAAATCCCAGAAACATCATCTCTAGTAATAATAATATCATCAACATATACCAAAAGGATGACACACTGTCCAGATGTATTCCATCGAATGAAGCAGGTATGATCAGAATGACATCTGGTGAACCTTAAACGTACAACTACATCACTAAAACGAGAGAATCAGGCTCGTGGTGACTATTTCAATCCATAAAGAAACTTACGCAATCGACACACCTTTCCAGCATACTCCCCTTCACCACGAAAGCCCGGTGATACATCCATATAAATAATCTCGTCCAGATCACTGAGAAAAAATGCATTCTTCACATCCAACTGATGAAGAGGCCAATAGTACTCCACAGCTAGAGAAATAATCAATTGAACAGTAGTCAATTTTGCCACAGGGGCAAAGGTAGCACCAAAATCATAACCTGGTATTTGAGTAAAGCCCTTTGCCACAAGCCTAACTTTGTGACGATCAATAGTACCATCAGCAAGAAACTTTAGGGTGTAAACCTAGCGACAGCCAACAGGCTTCACCCTTGAAGGTAAAGAGATAAGATCCTACATATGATTACGCTGAAGAGCGTTCATCTTCATCTACATGGTAAGAACCCACTAGGGTTCCCTCATAGCCTCTGAAATAGAGTAAGGAACCGGCGTATCTGATAAGGCCATACTATAAGCTCAAAATATTGGAGACAAATCACCATAAGACACATAAGCAGAGATCGGATATAAAGTCCTGACAGTCCAACCACAACGAACAATTGGACGACGATCACATTTCGGATAACGACACCCTAAATCATCATCCTCCACTGACAATGTCTCATCAGGAAAAGTAATCGGCTCAGTACCTACAGTCTCATCAGTACTAACAACAAGTGCATCAATCTGCTCAACGAACTAAAAAGTATTACCTGCATCACCTGAGGTAGAAGGGACATCAGCAAGGGGATGAGAGCGAGGGTGACAAACATAAACCTACAAAGGTAAAGAGACTGATGACTCTGTACTGACAGGGACGAGGTTCTGGAGAAGGAGAGATTGATGACTCTGTACTGATAGTGACCAATAGCTCTGGCTCTTGCGGTAACGAAAAATTAAAGGGAGTATCAGCAACTAGGGGGTATACACAGGACTGGAAGAAAAATAAGGAATGTGCTCAAGAAAGGTAACATCTAGACTGTGATACATACGGCGCTTGAGAGGATCATAACACCAATACCCCTTAGATTGATGACAATAGCCCACAAAGACACAATGAATCACTTTATCATCAAGCTTATGGTGAGTAGGAGACCGATCCTAAACAAAACATGTGTAGCCAAAAACACGAGGGGGGACCGAAAAAAGTGTCTGCTCAGGAAATAAGACCTGTAAGGGAGCCCTATGCTGAAGAACACGACTCGGTGTACGATTACACAGAAAATTAGAAGTCAAAACTGTAAAATGCCAATAGAATTTTGATACCCCTATACCTCTAAGCATACAACTTACCATCCCTATTAGATTCTTATTTTTCCTTTCAGCAACTTCAGTTTGCTCAGGAGTATATGAATAAGTGAGCTGCTGAAGGATATCCTGAGAGGAAATGTGAGACACAAAGACATCGAACACATATTCTTTGGCATTATCCGAATGAAGAGCACGAACAATGACATCGAATTGTGTCTTAATCATCTAGAGAAATTGTGTGATGACAAGGAGCACATCAGACTTCCTATGCAAAAGGTAGATCTAAGTACAACGGGTATGATCATTTATAAATGTCACATAGTATCGAGTACCTGACAAAGCAGTAACAGGAGAAGGTCCCCAAATATCATAGTGTATTAAGTCAGATGGCTTGGGTGACTGGTGCATATGAGGAATATAACTGATCCGAACATGTTTCGATAGGGAACATATAACATAGTCAAGTTTACCACCAACACAAGCATTGCTCAAAGCAGGAAATAACATACATAAAATATTTAAAATTTGTATGTCCAAAACGATCATGCCACAACTGAACAGTTTGTGATGAAAAATCATAACGACAAGTATTAGACAAGATACTAGCATGCAAGCTAGGAATAGATAAAGACAAAGTAGGTGTAGGTGATGGAGGTGGAGAAACTGGTAAAACCAGAGGCAGATTGCCTAGATAATAAAATCCTTCTCTCTCATGTCCCCTAATAATAATTCTCTTGGTACTTAGGTCCTGCAAATAATACGAATCAAATAAAAACACAACCGCATAGTAAAAATCTCTGGCTAACTGATATACGGATAATAGGTTCATGGCCAATTTTTGGCGCATGAAAAACCGAATGTAATGTAAAGTTATTTGGGAGGCGGACTGTACCCCTACTAACAAAAGGGGTATGTGTCCCATCTGCTAGCTGAACCTGTGTATGTAACTGCTCGTAAAAAATAGTGAAGTGATGGGTCTTATCTGTCATATGACCATTTGCACCCGAGTCCAGCATCCAAAAGGGAGACAGACTGGCGCAAGCATGAAAGGCACGGGATATTCCTATAGTGGTGGTAGTAACAGTAGTCGGACCTTGAGAAGTCAGGGCAGACATAAGTATATCCAATTGAGAAATAATAGCATCCATGTCACTCTGCCAAGGAGGAGTTGCAGCATGAATAGTGGTAGTAGATGGTGGTACCTCAACAACAACAGCAGTACGACTGCGAGGAAACGGCTTAAGCTCTGGATAGAGCTTCTAGCAAGTAGCTCGGAGATGACTTGGTCGGCCACAATAATAACACCGACAAGAACTAGGAGGTACATTCCAGGTTGAAGTACTAACAACAGAGGTCTCAAGAGTAAACGTCTCATATCTTTCAGTAGTAGCCATAACAACAATAATACTAGGGCACCCGTGATAGAAAAACAACTCTAAGATAAATAGAAGGATAAAATAAGAGAGAACAATATACCTTTAGTCGAACAGTAGCGACAAATAAATAAGGTTCAAAAATCTCCCAAATAATAAGGTCACGGTGCTCAGAAATCCAATAAATATAAATAAATGATCTACTGCATCAAGAGAATATCAACAAAGACAAGGAATACGAAGGACGAAGTCACAAAAATCGCAACCCGATAGTGGGCTAATGAGTGGACTAGTCTGTGGTAAGTGACCCAGCAGTGGGCAGTAGGCAATGGACTGGTCTGTGGTATATTGGGTTTGGGCTGGACAGGACTGGGTTTGGGACTGGACTGGGTTTGAGACTAGTCTGGACTGGACTGGGACTGGACTGGACTAGACTAGTTTGGGACTGGACTGGGCTGGACTGGTTTGGGACTTGACTAGTCTAGACTGGACTGGGTTTGGACAGTGGATTGGCTGATTTTAATATGGACTAAAACAGTAAGCAGTCTGGTTTGATGTTTGGTTATTTTAGGCAGTCGGTGCTGGGTTACGATAGACAGTCGGTGCTGGTTGTTTTTTTTGTTTCTGTCAAGGGTTTGTGGTAGTATGTCGATGTCGTTGGTTTTGTTGTTTGATGAGAGATGCTAGTTTTGTAGTCAGTCGGTGGAGTGGACTGAATAATAGGGCAGTCGGTGCCTGGGTTGTTGTAGGGTGATGGGCAGTCGGTGCCTAGGTTGCTGTATGGTGATGGGTAGTCGATGCCTGGGTTGCTGTTGGTGCTGAGTTGCTGTTTTTTTTTTTTTTTTGGGTGGGTTTGATGGGGTTGCTGATTGGCTAGTTGGATGTTAGAGGATAATTCCAGTGAAGTCAATTGTTAGTGTAGGCTGATTTTGGTGTTCACGATGTAGGCAGAGATACTAGCAAGGATGTTGTTTGGCGGAGGCTAGGGTTAGGGTTAGGATTAGGTTTGGTGGCTCTGATACCAACTTGAGATAGATGTGAGTGAAAAAGAGATACAAATTAAGTGTAGAGCCCCCGTATATATAACTAATGAAAATTACAATAAAGGGAAAAAAAAGAAAACTATAATAAACCCTAATAAATTAAGTTGTAATATCTCTAACATGGACCTTAATTAACAAGGTACAGACTTGGATTTTAAGATAAATATATCCTAATTAAAAGACCTAACACATGTTGGTTAGGTTAGTGGATAGTTTCCTTGTTAAAGTGGTGTCCTAAGTATAAGGAAACATGTTTAACAAGTAATCAGTTTCCTGGAAGTTACCTTGATAGGAGGGAACAGTTACTGATTATTTTAACGTGAGGCAGTTAGTTATCAGTGAGGGGGATATAAATTGTCTGAGAGACCTCATCTCTTATTCACGCTTACAGTATTTTTCACTCTCTGAAAAAATCTATCTGCAATCTACTTAGAAATCAAGTTTGTAATTATATTTAATATTCTTGGTATTCTTCTCGTAAAGATTTTCACATCAAGAATCATTATTATGGATCCCGTGAGTTAAGGTTAATTTTTTGTTCGATCTGTTTAAGACCGTTAGGTCTATCACCAATATCATAGTATCTGCTTGTACTGCCTCTCCCCCAGACTGCAGGAACACCAGGACTTTTCCTTTCGTACGATCCTCTCCTATTGCCAATAGCATGATCAAAGAAACCACCCTCATTGATTGGTTGTCCACCATAATTGGCTGAATGTACATTACGAACATAATTTTATGGGACTATATTGAAACTTCCAGCAGCAGATGGATGCAGAAAATTGGATTTGTTTTGTTTTAATAGAAAATAAGGGTGTCATTTTGAATATTATTTTTATTGATTTAATCTTTTTATATTGGAAGCAACTTTATGCCTTGGAAACCCAACAAGTTCAAATGAAGGGTTGCAGTTGGTCACAGAAAGTTATTCTTCCAGACATCCAAGGCCTTTTCCCACCTTGGGATGGCATAACAGTGATCGGAATGGACGAATATGGACGAAGATTGGCATCTGACTTATGGTAGTTGAACTATGGACTTCGCTTTAGAGGCATTTTTAGTTGCTTTAGAAATGGGTATTTGTCAACATTGTTCAAGATGTAGTGGGATTGAACGAAAGTGGGGTGCTAAGGCGAGCCACAATCTAATCGCTACTGATTCGATCAGTGTCTATCTACTGTAGAAAGTGGACAATGATTAATGTTGAACTTTTTGTGGGAGTAACTACTTACCATTGATGTGAAGAATATTCAGTTGTTTTGGAGATCTACCTGGCCCTGGTGCATGCCTATGTTAAGGAATTTTCTCTAGACTTATGTTGTCACTTCATGTCAAGGGGTTTTCTTGCCGTTTCTATTGTCATTTTATCTTGGGACTCTATTTTTAGTTGTTGTCCCAAGATGATGGACTTGAAAAATTGCAGGTGTTGGTCAAATTCACCAACAAACTTGTTCTTCTTTACTACTACCATGAATAAAGTGCCTCAGCTCCCTCTTTTGCTGCTCATGAATTATTCAATCTTGAGCTTCCTATCACCGACTATGTCCATTCTTCTCTTCCTCCCACCCACTCTCATTCACTCATCATTCCTCTATCTTGGTCATTCTTGTTTCTCTTTTTTTCCTAACTAACTTGTTACATTCTTCCCTAACTAACTAACTAACTCCCTCTTTTGGGATTTGCTATTTTCATCTCGAAGAGAAGATATAAAAAGGAAAAAAGAGTTGCAGTTCTACATACACATGCTAATTCTAGCTATGCTATATGATGGATAATATAAAACGTTGCCTGTGTTGTAAATATTACATTGTATATAAAATGGATGACCCATAATCTATCAATTATTACACCAAGTAAATAGGTATTAGTATGTGATTCTATAACTCCCAACTTTTGATTACTTAATGTGCGTTTGGTAACATTTTCGTTTTTAAGTTTTTTTTTATAAAAAAAAATAACTAAGTTTAGTTTTTTTTGTGATAAAAATTAAAAATCTAAAACATGTTTGATAGTCATTTATATTTAAAAAATTATAAAAACAAAAATAAAAACATATTTGGTATTATATCAAAAAATCACCACCCAAATGAGAAGAAAGATGAAAATGAAAGTGAAAAAGTAGCTGGATACAACATTTATCTGTTGAGGCTTGCAAATAATATATTGTAACAAAAACACTATGAAAGCATGCTAAAATTATAGGTTGTATTTGGTGTAACTTCTCATAATAAAAGTCTATATTTAGAATGGACTTTGTAAAATGGACTTTTTAGGATAGACTTTTAAGAAACACTAGATGTTTGGTGGATGATTATTTTGAAAGTGCCTCAAGTAAAAACAAGTGCATATACGTATGTGAGAGTATATTTGGTGACAATAGTGTAGAAGTATAAAATTTCAATGTGTTACCCTTGACCTTATTATACTCATATTTATTTATTTTTAAATTGAATTTATGTACACATACAATGTGAAAAAAACAAATAAATTTTAAACTAAGACAAGTACTTGAAGTAATTAATGCTTTGCACAAAAAGCACTACCATCACCACTACCAAAACGAAATTTCATTAGTCTTTTTTCTGTGAAACGAAATGAATTTTTTTCTACTTTCCATCCCGCGTTTCCTTACTTGAAACTTTTTTTTTTTATTAGCCCAATCATGAACCTACCGGGTTGGAGCCATGGTCTACCCAGTCACATATATATTCTGTCATAAAAGACTGTTCTCTTGTTGGATAAATATGAAAGACTAATCATATCATTCACAGAATCACACACTGTATTATGTTCTGCATACATCATTAATGGGCCCTTCTCTTCTCTTTCTAATTTCCAAGAATTTTTTTTGTATGTTTTACAATGCAATTCAAATTGTTCTATCTCCATATGTGAAAAGAAATAGAGATGAATCGGAGCTCCTCCTTTTCTCGTTCGGACCCTCCAACTGAAGGTATCGATGGTCATGGTGGAGATCCTTGATCGTGGAGTTCATCAAAACGGCATATGATGCAAGGAAATTTAAACAACCTGAGGGGTAAAATCGACCTTATGTTGTGTATAGTAGGGGCAAAAGTGAAATTTTGGTTTTATTAATAGAATAGATTCACGACTTCAAGAGAAGTCATTTTAAGGGCGTTTTGAGAAGCTAGCCCACGTAACTTCTTTGGAATGTGCATTCAAGAGAAGGGCTTCTTATGAAAGTTTGTTTCGAATCTCTCGCTAGCTTCTTTAAATGGATTTATACGACTCAAAAGTCCATTTGGAAGTGCTGCCAAACACATCCATAGACATTGAAAATACAAAATTAAGGAGTAGAAGACAGCTAACTCATAGAAATAAATACCAAGTTGATGAGTAGAACACAGCCAACGTACCAGCTGTCTCTTCAGCTTGGTCAGCCTTCACAATGTGAACTCCACCCTTCAGACTATTTTTGAATGTTCCCAAGCCCCACCCACCAGCAAGGATTTGGCTTTTGCAAATACATAGGAACATATAAGGGGAAAAAAATCAATAATTCTATGTCTCTTCTTTCTCAATTTTTGTGATTTATTAGCAGAAAAAACTCCCCACCAACACAACTGAACACAGATATTTGACTTAACAAGTCATGAGACTTGCTGGTAATAGGTCCTCTGAGCCAATCATTATTTGGGCAATAGGTTTATATGTTCAGGAACTTATGTGTTAGAAAAGCCTAGAAGCCTTAGACTTAAATCCAGACATCCAACTTTGTTAATAAAAAAAAAGTAAATAACATCCGAATTCACAAATTGTACAATTATAAGCAAATTATATAATAAATTCAGCAGATTTCTTAGATCTAGCAATATTGATCGTATTTGGCACAAAGAACAAAATTTTGTTTCGAAACGTCCACAATGTTTTCGTTTCCAAGGAGATCAAAACGAATCAACGATAAAATCGAAATTCTAATATTTCGAGGTATTCCATGATGTTTTAAGCTATTTTGTAATATTTCAATGCATTTGCACAATTGTTTTAGAATGTTTCAAGATATATCAACATACTTTGATTTATTTTGACTAATATTTTGGAAAAAATAATTCTTAATTTTTTTTTAGTTTCTGAAACGGGTCATAACATTTCTGAAATATATTGAAACGTTTCTATTTTTTAGGTGACTGAAACAATATGCTGAAACGAAATTTTAATCCTTGATTTGACAAAATACAGCTAATTTAAGAATTATTTGCATCCTTAACCAATTTCAACAACATATTTCATTAAAAGGTGTAAAAAGTTTTCTAAACAAAGTAAAAAAGAAAAGAATAAGAGAGAAGGTGATTAGAACAAAGCCATAAAAAATGAAATTCAAACTAAATTCTGAAATTAAAATCAAACAGGAGAGAAAGAGCAAGAGAGAAAGCCATATTAACCCTAGTTTAAACAAAATTTAGTTTTAATTTCTTATGAGCGAACAAGAGAGAAAGCCAAAAAAAATAAATGAAATTCAAACTAAATTATGATACCACTTTGTTGGAATCTAAAGGAGCATCATACATTCGCAAAACATATAATGGAAGAGACTATTGAAGATAGAAAAAAATCTTTCTATTCACTCATATCGAAATTGATGTATTACATAGGATATATATAGACTTATATAATATAACACATTATATAATGCAATAATAAAAATAATAAAGATCTCACTTCCCCATTACTTGCAGAATTAAAATACCATAATTATTTTGTCCCCTACTAATAGCAAATTGATGACCTACTAATACAAAAAAAACTAAATACATAAAAATAACTCATAGAACATGAAAAATCATGTTTATTGCTATTTTTCAATACTCCCCTCCTTAAACATGATTTTTCGTCTCAACTCCAAGCAAACTTCTCAATTTGCAAAAGACATTCTCTTTGTGGGGCTTAGTGAAAATATCGACAATTTGATCTTGAGACTTTACAAACATGGGCTCCATCTCTTTCTTGGTCACATACGAATAAAACTTTGTGTCAATATACTTACTGCCATCATGAAATACCGGATTCTTTACCAACACTGGTGCCGATTTGTTGCCAATGAAGATCTCCATTGATTTTTCTTGAGGCAAATGAAGCTCATTCAACAAATTTCTAAGCCAAATGGCTTGATAAGCACATGATGTAGCTGCCATATACTCGGCTTCACAAGTCGAAAGAGTCACAATGGGTTGTTTTTTTGAACTCTAAACAAATGCGCTATCGCCCATAAAAAAAATACCAAGTAGTACTTTTTCTATAATTCATATCTCCGGTCCAATCACTATCACAATAGCCCACAAGCTTCGAAGTGTTAGAACAAGAATATGACAATCCAAAATCAAATGTATCTTTAATATATCTAAGAATTCTTTTAGCCACCTTCAAATGAGTCATTCCAGGAGCTTCCATTTAGTTACTTACAAGACAACACCAAACAGAATATCCGGTCTTGTGGATGTTAAATACCACAAGCTTCCAACTAAGCTCTTAAAATGGGTGGAATCCATATGCTCTCCATCTTCAGATTTTAACAATTTTACACCACATTCAATGGGTGTGCATACCGGATTACAATCTTTCATCTTGAATTTTGCTAAAATTGCTTTAGCATAACCTACTTGGGAGTTGAAAATACCTTCCTTCATTTGCTTCACTTCAATGCCAAGGTAGTATAACATAAGTCTAATGTTGGTCATCTCAAATTCTTTAGGCGTTGCTCTCTTGAAATCTTCAAACATTCTTAAACAATTTCTTGTGAAGATCAAGTCATCCACATAAAAACAAGCATAGATAAATCACCATTATCATTCACCTTTGTATAACGAGCATGTTCATGGGGACACTTAATTAGTGAAATAATTTCTTGAAAGTATTTGTCAAGTCTACTATTCCAAGCCCTTGGTGCTTGTTTCAAACCATATAAAGCCTTCTTTAATGTCAAGACTCTCTCTTCTTGCCCTTTCACAACATAACCCAATGGTTGTTCAGCATACACCTCTTCATCAAGTAAGTCATTCAAAAAAGTAGACTTCACATCCATTTGGTGAATTTTCCAATCATTTAGAGCTGCTAAAGAAATAATCAATCTAATTGTTTCTAAATGAGTAATGGATACAAATACCTCATCATAGTGAATACCAGGTCTTTGACTATAGATCTTTGACTTGAAAAACTCATAGTGAATACCAAGCTTGCTTTGTACCTCTCCACTTCACCTTTGACATTTTTCTTTGTCCTGTACACCTATTTCACTCCAATGGCATTTTGTCCTCTAGGGAGTGTGACAAGTTCCCGTATTCCATTCCCTTCAATAGTTTCAATTTCTTCATTCATGACACTTCTCCATCTTTTCTTGTGCCGCTTTCTCATTGCCTATGAGGTCACAATTGGCAAATAGACAAAAGAGTGTTATATCACTAAACCTTTGAGTTACCTCTTCAGTTTCTTCATAGATATCTCGAAGACTCCTCATGCGTTGCGACCTTTCACTTGAACTTGCTTCGGATGATGATGGAGATGCTTGCACATTGGTGGGTGATGGTGGTGATGGTGTAGGAGAATAAATGGGCAGCACCATGATCTCATTGGAATCCTCCTCTTCTTCAAAGAATGGGAAAATATCTTAGTCTTCTTGTGGAGTGTTCCATTCTCATTCATCTTCTTCATCAAATTCAACATCTCTACTAATGATTATCTTGACTTTGCTTGGGTTGTAAAGCTTGTAACATTTGCTTCTTCAATCATAGCCAATGAAGACAAATTTTTCACTCTTGTCATCTAGTTTAGTTTATTTCTCATCTGACACTCGTAAATGAGAAACATTTGATTTGATTCATTCCCATGCTTCTTATGGTGTTTTGTCTGGAACACTTCTAATGGAACACCGATTTAACAAATAGATAACACAATTAATAGCTTTTGCCCAAAAATCTTTGGACATTTTCTTACTCTTCAACATACTCTAAGCCATGTTAGGAATGATTCAATTCTTCCTTTCGGCAACACCATTTTGTTGTGGTGATCTTGAAATTGTTTTTTTTTTTTTGAACAAGGATCTTGAAAGTATTAGAGGATGGTGAATTCTATTTCCTTCACAAAAAATTTTGAATTCATTTGATGTGAATTCATCTCCTTTATCAGATATAATTGCCTTAACTTCAACCCACTTTATTTTTCAATTAAAGCCTTGAACTTTTTGAAAATATCAAACACCTCCAATTTTTGTTTTAGAAAATAAACCTACGTTTATTAGCTAAAATTATCAATAAAGAGAAGAAAATACAGGTTTTCACCAAACGATGATGAGTCTATAGGCCCGAAAACATCCGAGTGAACAAGTTGAAGTGGTTTGGTTGCTCTGGAAATGGATTCTTTGGAAAAGATCTTTCTAGCTTGCTTTCCAATTAGACATCCCTCACAAAGTTAATCCAGATGGTTGATAGAAGACAATCATTTCACCATCTTGTTTCTAGACAACAATGTCAGTCTTCCAAAAATCCCGTGCCCAAATCTCAAGTGTCATAACCAAGAAGAATCTTTAACACATGTTTTCAAGCATTTTGCCACATCACTTTGAATATTTAACAAAAATATTCTATTTCTTGTTATCGGCATTTTAGCAACCAAATTTCCATTTCCATCTCTTATTGAAAAATTATGATTTTTCATGCAAATATCATAACCTTTCTCTAAGAGTTGTCCCAAGCTAAAAATATTATTTTTCATGTTTGTCACATAAAAAATATTAGAAATAACTTGGAACCTTTCATCCTTCAAATGAATCAAAATATTACCTCTTCTCATTATCGAAATTCGAGAAGAACTTCCAAAAGTAAAATTTTCACTCTCCAATTAATAAAACTTGGCAAACATCTCTTTGTTTCCATACACATGATTACTAGCACTAGAGTCGAGATGCCACACGTTCCTGTCTCTCTTTTGTTCTTCTTTGTATGCCAACAACAAAGTCGACTCTACCCTTTCAAATTTTTCTTCAACAAAGTGTGCCCTTTTTTCCACAAAATCAATTCTACACTCAAAAGCAAAACAGTCATATCGGTGAAAATTATAACATTGAATACAAGATTTGTCATACCTCCCTCTGTATGACTTTGAATTGTTGCCTCTTTCATGTCCTCTTCTACGGTGTGATTCTTGGACTCTTTCTTCTTTGTTGGGCGAATTTTGGCCAATTTGTTTCCTTTACCTCGACGACATCCATCACCACCTCCACGTCCATGTCCACGCCCTCTACCTGTTCGACTTCCATCTTGCCTTCTTTTTTTTTTCCTTAAAAGAAAGTTTGGTTTGTAGCACTTGCTCCAACGGCTCTTGTTTCTTCTTCTATAGCCGTTCTTCATGGGCTAACAACAATCTCATGAGTTCTTTAATCATTATTGTGTCTAAATCGTTAAACTATTCAATGGCTACAACGATATAGTCAAACTTGGGGTCCAATGAGAGCAGGATTTTTTCTATCACCCGGGTATCATCATAGTGATCATCACTATAAGTTCTCAAATTATTCACAACCACCAAGATTTTTGTGAAATAATCTGAAACTAATTCAGATTCCTTCATATGTAAAGACTCAAATTCACCTCGTAGAGTCTAGAGGTGAACTTTCTTGACTTTTTTCACTCCACTATGAGTGGTTTCAAGAACATAACATGTTTGTTTGGATTTGGTTGCATTAGCAACCTTTTATAACATGACATTATCCAAGCATTGATGGATGAGTGAAAGAGCCTTTTGATCCTTCTTCTTTGTAGCTTACAAGACTTCCTTTTGGGCTTGACTTAAGAAAGCTTTATCTTGCGGTGTCATGTAGCCAACTGTTACAATCTCCCATAAGTCCTGAGATCCAAGAATCACCTTCATGCGGATACACCAATTCTCATAATTATCTTTGGTGAATCGAGGCATTTGAAATGTAAACATTCCATTGGACATATCTCCCTCACTCTCTCTTTTTTCGACACTTGAACCCAGCTCCGATACCACTTTGTTAGAATCTAGAGGACTATCACATACTCACAAAACATATAATAGAAGAGACTATTGAAGATAGAAAGAACTCTTTCTATTCACCCATATCGAACTAGACGTATTACATAGAATATATATAGACTTATACAATATCACTCATTTTATAATGTAATAATAAAATTAATAAAGATTTCATTCCTCCATTACTTGGAGAATTAAAATACCATAATTATTTTGCCCCCCCCATTAATAGAAAATTGATGACCCACTAATACAAAAAACTAAATGCATAAAAATAACTCCTAAAACATGAAAAATCATGTTTATTTCTATTTTTCGACAGATTCTTGCTCCCTATTTTGATTTTGGGTTTTGTGAATTGATTTCTAGGTTTTGTGGCATTGATTTATGTGGATTGATTTTGGGTTTTAATCTTGTTTCCAATTTCAATTCTTACACACATCACACACACACACACTCTTTCTCAGTCCCTTTCTTGATCTCTATCAGTCAGCCCCCTTTACTCTGACAACCCATACACACAAAGCACACAGACACTCCGATTTGGTTTTTTCCGCCTTAGCGCGCTCTCTCTCTCTCTCTCTCTCTCTCGCTGTTTTCTATAATCAATTTTTCTATAAAATTGATTTTTATTGTTAATTATGCATTGAATTTGGTTTGGATTTCTGTTGTAAGTGACATTGTTAGCCAAGTAGGAATGGTGTTGGGTGCTTGAGAAGAAGAAGGTGATGGGGTATACAGGTCATTTTAATTTTTCTATTAACAGAGTTAGCATTGCATTTTTGTTCACTAAGCATTTGAAGGTTATGTGGAGGTTTCTAAAACACAGAGAGGTAAAGTGAAGTTTGCCCTATTATATATTTAGGATTTTATGATGAGACACAAAAACCGTTTTAAAATTAAAAAACTTAAAACGACGTCGTTTTGAATTATGTATTTTTTGTTTTTGTTTTTGTTTTTTGCTTCAGTGTCTCTGTTGAAGCAAATTAATAAAAAATTCCAACCTTTTTGCTTCGGTTGTCACTCCCAATGTAAAAGCCTATTTTTTTGATTCAGCAATGCACCGAAGCAAATAATATCGAAGTAAAAATCATTTTTCCTTGTAGTGTATTTTTTGTTTTGGTAGATTATTTTGAAGCAAAAAATAGAATATTTCCTTCGGCATTCAACTGAAACAAAAAAATTTGGATAATGCTGAAGCAAAAAGGCCTTTTTCTTGTAGTGCCTCTAGCATTTTTATATTTTCTTGTTCATTCATATCTCTATATTCTTAGTTTTATAATATGTTATCAGCATGAGACTCTACCTACATACCTTTCTTGTTCCTTCTATCATAAAAAAAGAGTAAACATATTCGAGTTTTTATGATAGATGGTAAGTACTAGTACTATAATCAGAATTGTGTTTGTTTGTTTACATTTTTTATATTCATTTTTAATTACATCTATTATTGGTGAGTATGTGTCTTTATAATCAATCCGGGATCTTTGCAGGAATCCTTACGCTACTAGGTGCGCTTTGTATCTTGTGATCTCATTTTTGTCAATCATTTATCTCAAAAAAAATCCGTTTATAACCAATAGGTTTTACATCATTATGTATTAGGATAACATGTCCAAATACTCCATTCTTTGCAAGAGAATTTAATTCTACTTGGATTACTTCTTGCCACTTTTGTCAATCATGTTGATATAGGCATTCATCTATTGTGCATGGTTCGAGATCATTATTACTGAAAATTTCAGTAGCCAAAAAAAAAAATACATCATTTATGATAATTTTTTTGCAATCCCACGCCTCTCTTGTATATACATAGTTTATAGTGTTAGAGTATATTTTTAATTGACTAATTTCAGAGAGTCTATTATAAAATCTCAAACTATTCCATGGTCATAATACTATTAAGTTCAAGATCCGAAAACGTCATTGAAGGAAGGAGATCAAGTGTCAAAGCAACATCATTCAATCTCCACCAATGTTATGCATTAGTTGTTATTTAATTCAATTTTATGTTTTTTTAGAGTGAATTAGTTGTCATCATTTTTTGATATGACTTAATTTACTTATTTTTTTCTAGAAATAATATTGAGTTTTTATTGAAACTATTGTTAGCCACATAGATGCTCAATTTTTGTTTAGTTAATAATATTCACTTCAATTGCAATTCAAAAAACACAAAAGCATTAGAGTTTTCGTCGTGAAACTCTTCTCCATCAAGAATATATAGAGTTCAAAACCTTACGTTGCATCCCATAATGACAAATTCTAAAAATATTAGTAATTGAATTTTCATAAAACTAGCAATTAGGCAACAATACTTTAACACACAAGAAATCGGAGTGTGTAACAATTGAAGAAGACTAATGTTATATCTCAATACCCTATATGCCAATATTTGTCAAAAGAAGGATATAATTAGAACAAAATATAGTATTTATGCAATTTAGGACTTCATTCAAATAAATTACCAAAAGTAGGACTTCATTGATATAAAATAAAAATGATAAGACTTAATGGATGTTTAGGGGGAAAAGTAAAACTTACTTGTAATTTCCCCATTATGGAATAACATTCTTGATTATGACATTATTTGGCCTCTCTTATGATAAAATCCCAACTCTATCCCTGTTGGTGGGGTAATCGAGTTGCTTGAGTGTTGGTTGCGCTAACTCTAATGGGTGCTCTAGCAAGTATTTCTCTCTATCTCTCTCCTTTTTTTTAGATATTGTGACACCCCAAAATCCGGGGGTCTGTTGATTACTCATCAACCCGCGGAATGCCCGTGGATACCGAGTAACTCGATATTTCAACGTTATGCCCCATTTATCGGGGTCCATCCTTTATTAAAAATTTGGGCAGAGTCTCATTTGTAAGGAGAACTCTACTCAAAATACAACCTGTGCATTATATAATAACAAGACCCATCCGAGGTCCTATATTCAACAATGACCACACCGGGTCCATTTATAAGTAAACATTGGCCACACCGGGTCCAATTATCCATATTCATACAAACATGCAAGATTATATTAAAACAGTCGATATAGATTCTATCACAATTCATTTACACATTACATGCCAAAATTTAATTACAAGTCTAATTTTACAAAAGAAATGGATTGAAAGCCACAAGTCGACTTTTCTTCCTCCTTAAGTGCCCGAGTAAGTGTCGTCCCTTGGCGTATGATCTGTACCTGAAATGTTTCCCGTATAGAGTGAGTCAATGCCCAGTAGAGAAAAACTCCTACTAGGGCTACTCCCCACCTTAAATGCATATGCAATGTGTATAAGCAACATTTAACATTTAACATTTAACAACCAATTCATACAAGAATATGTATTCAATGTTGAAATGCAACCATGTCATGCCATGAAATAAGATGATACTCACTCATGCACTTAAATCCAAGTCCTCACTGACTTCCACAACACAATTCAATGCCAATTTGTAATGACCCGTCTTCGACAGAAATACATCCAATGATCGCTTTGAATAAAAAATCATGTGTTTTATAAATCTAATCATTATTGGATGGTACTCATTAAATGAGTATTTTCTTATAAATTAAAATCTTGTGTCTTGTTGGGCAATGGATTTTAGATTTTATACCGCCGGTTCCGTATACCAAACTACACTTTTTCAGAATTTCACCACAGGGGAGTGTATAACCAAGTCGCCGGGTCTTGCACCCGAGGGAGAGTCTAGCCCTATTGTTATACCCGACACAAGTTTTCTTCCATGTAACCATGCGACTCAAAAGGGATCTTCGATCAACTTTTTCCCGAACCCACATACCAACCACTAAACAAGGTATTTGATTAACCATGCATCTCTCACACCCACACTCATGATTTATGCCCATGAATGTGATGTCTCTATGCACAATGATACAATGTTCAATATGCTATGAATGACATATGAACAATCTCAACATATCATGATAAGTTATGTTCTAAGCCAATAGATACCATATTTGTCACAAATTCAATATATCATAACATGCATATACCAACAATTGCATTTCCAATCATAAATCATGTCATAAGTCCATAATTTCACTTTCATAATCATAGGCAAGTGATATCACAATTTTTAGGCTAATAACACACCTAATCATTAAGGCATAATATAACACATAATGGCCCAAGTAATAGTCCACGAAATAGCCTAAAAACAGTCTGCAAAAAACAGTCACAATTTCAGTCCATAACATGGCCTAAAAATAGTCCATAATTTAGCCATTTAACAGCCCCTTAAATAGCCCAAATTCAGCCCCTTAACAATCCCTAATTAGTGCACAAAATAGCCCCTAATTAGTGCACAAATTAGACAGCCCACTTAAGGTAAGAATAAAACTAAGGTAAGAGGGAACCCTACCTCAATAGAAGTGTAAGAACTTCTATAACACCAAATCAACCTCAAATCTTTGATTTTCTCCAAAGTCTCCTCTTGGATCTTCGGTGAAATTCACTCTTTTTGGTACGTACGCGTAGCCCTCGTCGAGGAGATGAACTTTGACTCTTGGTCCGAGTTGATCTGAGCAACGGAACTCCGAGAATCGACGAAGGAGAATTTGTTTTCTCCCTTTTTCTCTCCCTCTTGCTCTCACACGTTGGAGCCAGCTGAAATGCAGAGATCCTTCAGCAAAATATCTGATTTAGCCCCTATTTATACTTTCCAATACTTGGCCCGAGTCGCGCCACGTGTCCCTCACTGATTCGGGTCCGTTTTTGCCCCGAAACGATTTATTTTGTACCAGTTTAAGCTTAAAATATTTTATATGAAATTTATTTAAAATATTTTTTAACTTTCAAAATTTTATTAAAATTTCGTTTTTAGGGGTCACCGGACGCCCCTCGCCTCGAAAAACACGTGACCAACTCAACTATCTCTAAATTCGACGAAAATTGACAGGATAGCAAATTATCATTTTGCCCCTTTTTTCAGAAAAAAATTTAAATTTTTCCCGGGTTTCACAGATATAGAATATATCATAACTGAAAGAAGCTTTTATTTATAGGTGTTGGAGGTCCTTAACCTTTTCTTCTTATTAGTAAGATAGGTTGTCTTGGTTTTCGTAACATGGATCATTTTAAACCTGGATTTTCATGAATACTAAAACCATATCCACTAAATTTGAGTGTGCTGAATAATTATCCCTGCACGGATTTGAGTACGACAGATCCACCCCAAAAAGAAAATAGTCCTTTGTTTTTTGTGGGTATCGCCATACAGCTTAACCTCGATTGTCCCCTCAAGAATAAGAGGTAATAATAGAGCGCTAAAGCGAAGCATCAATTTTGTTAGAGAGTTTTCCATAATACTTATTAGTAATTTCTCATTATTGAATAACATTCTTGATTATTACATTATTTGGCCTCTCTTATGATAAAATTCCAACTCTGTCCCTGTTGGTGGGATAATCGAGTCGTTCGAGTGTTGGTTGCACTAACTCTAATGGGAACTCTCTCCCCCTTTCTCTCTCTCTTTTTCTCTATCCTTTTTCTTTTTTTTTCCCTAGATATGAGATATATTATTGTTTTGGGAGAATCACACTTTACACTCTGAAAAAATTTTAGAATTCTCATTTTGTATCCTCAAAAATTAAATTTCTTATATTGTATCCTTAATGTATTAAAAGTGTTATAATGTAGCCCTTCGTTTAACTTTTGTTGTTTATTCCGTAAAAAATCATCCCATTGATATTGATGGAATGAGTAACATAAACTAACAAAAGCACTACATTACATACTTTTAATTCATTAAGAGTGTAAAGTGAAAAATTTAATCTTAAATTAGAATTTTTAAATCTTTTGAAGTGCAAAATGTAATTTGGTTTATATATTGTGAAAATTGGAACTAAGTATAATATGAGGAACTATTTTGCCAATAAGGACATACACAATCTCTTTTGGATTATTAAAGACACATGTTATGTACTTTTTTGTAAGTAGGTTCAATAATTCCTTTACTTTTTTTTTATTTTCTATTTTGACCTTCAGTGGATTACTCATATTTTTTCACAACTCATCTCTCTTCCTTTAATTTTTCTCTCCTCTTTCCTCCTTTAATTTCTCTCTCATCTCTTCTCCTTTAATTTATCCTCTAATTATTTCTCTCTCTTCTATCATCTTTAATTTCTCTCTCCTCTATCTTCTATCCCACTACTTCTCTATCTCACCTCAAATGCTAACGGCTGTTTCAGATCCTTATATGTTTTGTATTGGCCTCGACCATTTCTATACAAGCACATAGGGGGAGGAACACCCATAAGGAACAGTGTCTTAACAAGTGTTCAATCATTTCACAAATTTCTTACTTTAGTCGCCCTATTTAAACCAATTGAAAGTTGAAACATAACGAATTTTTTCTGATGATGAAGAGGATGTTGTTCGTCAAATCCATTGAAGGAGTCCTCTAGTACTTCTAAATCTCTCTCCGTTAGTCCTCTCTCTCTCTTGATGAAGCTTGTGCTTCTTCCATTGAGCTATCATGCTAAAAAATCAAAATTATGTCTTCTAAAGTAGATATTTGGTGCCTCTGTTCCCTTGCGCTATCATGGTGGTGATTGTTTTTGCCTTTTATTTTAATTGTTTTTCATTTTTTTGTGCTTCTTGTTCTTGTGGGATAGACATTTGAGTAACTGTTACTATCCTGCACAATAGCAGTGACATTGTCATTGTCCACAGAGAATATAACAAGGAAGTATTTTCACTATCCTAGGATAGTAACAGAGACAATACGACAGTAACAATAACGTTGTCAATGTCCCAGGAAGTGATATATATGCATCCTAGTGTAATATCCGGTAGATTTAAACTTTTTATGAATAAGGGTAAAATGGTAAATTGTCACCATGATCGGGTTCTTAAATCTGAATTTTTTGTACTCGATGAAAAAACGGACCTCACCGTTGGACTCGTCTCGCAAAATCGAGTTA
>CAUOFW020009179.1:0-13105 GCA_963454935.2 Ilex paraguariensis | reverse complement strand
CCATTGTATATACATTATCGTTTCTCGTTGACAAATTCACTCCAATCCTATTAGAATGAATCTCATTGTAAAACAAAAGTTGAAAAAGTTGAAAAGATTACATAATTCAGTAGAAATAAACTTGTTTAAACTATACCATTTACTTGTTGTAAGAATCTTATAACAAAATTTCTGGGTAAACAATATTTGTAGTGCAATTTGACCCATCTTCGGAAGGAGGACAGTAATACGATCCGAAGATGTGCATCTAGATAGTGCCACATAAAGGTGTCCATGACTAAAAACAGGTGTCCGCAAATCAATCCCAACGAACTTGACAGATTGTCCTTGGGCTTTATTGATTATCATAGCATAAGTTAATCGGACAGGAAACTGACGTCTTGTCATTCGAAAAGGCAAGTCCAAAGATGCTGGTGTCAATGATATTTTGGAATGAAGACTAAATTGCCAATTTTATCTCCATTTAATATCTGAGCTTCGATTACCCTTGAGGCACATCTAACAACCATCAATCGCGTGTCATTACAAAGTCCATCCTTTGGTGCAATATTTCGTAACAACATTATTGGGCATCCAAATTTCAACTCCAATTTAAACGGTGGCAACCCTGAAGGATTCAGCGAGTTTAAGTACTCATTAGGATATCGATTCCTAATGGTACGGTCAAGCTCATCACCTTCAGACATTTTATTTGCAGCTAAAAAAGTAATTGTCTCTCCCAGAGTAATATTCAGTGTTGCAGCATTTATATCACTGACGTCGTCATTACGCGCAGATAGAATTGTGCGTTCAGTGAGAAAGGTTGGAGTCACTATACCAATCACATCCAATTGTGGATAGATTCTAAATATCAATTCATTTAGATAGTGACATCGGTTTTTTTTAGATGGAAGTTGCACAATTTCTTGTGGATTGGTTCCAATCTAAAAAATGAAAGTATAATTAGTCACAAAGTGAGATTTAATTCAAAGCATCATGTTATAAAATTCAACAATTCAAGGTGGAATGAAATATTACCTCCATCAAGAATTTAGCAAAATTAGTATTTCGAACGTCTGTGCGAGTTAATCGCATGTTTAAACCCAGAGTCAAAACACATATATCTTTCCATAGCAAAGACCGTCTCAATGATGCACCCACAATTTGCTCGCGAACGCCTTTAGGAATAACAGGCAATATTTGTCAAAAGTCTCCACCCAGGACAACAGTGATACCCCCAAAAGGTCTTTTATCATCTCTGATATCTTGAAGGGTGCGATCAACTGTCTCAACACAGTATGATGCTGCATAGAAACTTCATCCCATATTATCAGCTTTGTTTTTCTAAACAATTCGGCATGCATTGATTGTTTAGTGAACCCACATATTGAATTATCTAGGGTTTCCAAAGGAATACAAAATGTAGAATGTGCAGTGCGCCCCCTACCAATAACAACGATGCAATACCAGATGAAGCCACAGTAACAACAACATGTCCATAGCTACGCAATTTGGTTGCAATGGTATTATACAAAAAAATATTTTCCCGTCCCAGCACCTCCACTCAAAAAGAAAGTAGTTGCTATGTTTTCACATAGTGACGTTGTGACAACAGTATAAGCAGCAAGTTGTGCATCATTAAGACCGTCAACATTAATTTGTGCATCAAACTATTGTGCTTCATTCTGAAGTTGTTGGTGCTCAAACAATAATCTATTTCCAACTATTGCATTCCAATTTCCAATTGGATGTGGCATGGGTGGAAAGTCAACTAAACTCTTCCTCGACTCATGGAGCAATTGATTCATCAAATATAAGTCATAATCTTCAATATGATCATCAGTTGGATTCAAAATACCAAACATAATACGAATCTTGTGTGCTAAATCATCACATATATGTGCTGAGAATTGCTTCCACAATGTAAATGGATGCAATGGAAAGCATTCCGTTAGAATTATAGCAAATAGTCTTCTTAATTGGTATCCCGTTCTCATAATTGCAGCCTCTTGAAGACATTGTATCCATTCTTCATCATCTTCAAGAAGTCCTCTTGCAACACATGCTGACTTGAATGTATCATGCAAAACATTATTTACCGTGCGTAACCAGTCAAATGAAGTAGGTCCTTTGACAACAGTTAGAAGCAAACACAAATAAAATCGCTCACCTGAATTAGGGCTAGCAAAGTACATTCTACCAATTGCATAACCCCTTTGTCTTGGAGTCCATTTATTGATAGACTTGTTCCAAATAAATTTTTGTGAAAATTCCTGATAAGTTAATGCACGTGCAGATTCATTTGCAGCGCAACAATCAAAAAAGCCAGTTAGAGTTGTTTCTTGATGTGCACCTTTAGAAAGGATCATATCAAAAGATTCAGCAAAGTTAAAGACCACACGATGCATCCCAGGCAAATGAAGTGCCAATCTTATAACCGACGGAATCTCTTCATGTAAAGGATTACCAAACAATCGCCACGCAGCTTCTGGAGGTCCAATATATCTAGCATCAAGATATTGTTGGATCTCATTATTTCCTCCAAGTACCATTGTTGCGCGATCATGTCCTTTATAAATATACTTGTGAATGTATTTTACACATCTGATTCCTGCACAAACTTCAACATTGATATGACAGTTGAACATTCTTGATAAGTACAGATTATGTGGCACAACATTCTATTATCAATTTCTTGCCCCCTCAAGATGTACTTCTGACCAATATTACGACGACGATAGACAGGATATCCAACAGAGTCTATGCTTGTTGATTCAACAAATAATCGACAGTACCACTTGATACACACCCCATTTTCCATACATGATGCTTGTGAATTTCGAGTACCACATGGTCCGTGTACCATGCAACCTATGATTGTTTCAAAAAGCAATTGGTCAATTTGACAATCCAAAAATTCAGCACACACTACTCTGTCCACCTGAGCACATGTTTGAATTTTATTTGAACCATGAAGGAACAAAAGTGCATGCATGTGCGGTAACCCCCTTTTTTGGAATTCAATTGTAAAAACATGCACCACTTTTCTACCAAAGACGTTGTTTGTTTCTATCTCCTTCATCAAAAAATTTCGCTTCAACTCAAAAACACGGGCCACTAAATCAGGACGGTCAGTAGGGATCTGATTTGGCAATAGTGAATTAATAATTTCAGGCCATTTGGGATTTGCAGTCATAGTTAAAAAAATATTAGGGTGTTGATTATACCGCGTGATAGCCGTTGAATCTTGAAAAATCTCAAACATATGTCTTGCACTACCAGTGAATGAAGATGACAAAACCATTCGTTGACCAACTTGTTCAGGACCAAGCTTATCTACACAAACATCTGTAAGACCTTGGTAAAGTTCTACACAAAGCTTCGATTGATTCAACTTGTAGTATGTCAACGATTTTGTTCAGTAGCCGCCCAAACATCTACTACAAATTCCTGAAATAGTTTTTCAGCTCTCAAAATTGTTGAATACTCAGTGTCACGTTGGAACATACGATAACTGTAATATTGCAATTGTGTCAGTCAAGTAGATGAAGGTCTACCTTGGGAAACGTTCCACTGTTTCAAATCTGGATTCCATCCTAGCTCACCATAAAGGAACAATACCACATAAAGCAATGGAAATAGGCCGGATGACACTCATTAATTTGCATCAAACCATTATCTCCTTTCAAATGTAACACAATATCTCTCATTCCACTTGATTCAGTTTCATCTCCCGATAATATTACCGCAATCTCATCGGTTGTTGGGAGATTATATCGACGCCGATCTGTAATAGAACTGTAGTGAAGATAGGCCGGTAAATTCACCCCTGTCAATTCCAATTCACTTAAAATTGTGTGAGCCTGCCGAAATTTCATAGAAAATGGATTTACTTGCAATAAACAATCTTGGATGATTTCCAAAACATCTCTTCTCAAGTTAGGATTTCTGTTGTTGCGAACATCTAAAGCTAAATTAAGATCATAAATGTACAATTGAGAGTAAATTGGTTCACACCCTGGCTGTGGCATAAGCGATCCTGTTCGATGGCCTAATTCTTCATGGATGGTGAATGTTCTAGGCCCCTTCCCAATAATTAATCTGTCATCCAAAGTAGCACCAAGACTCGTAAACGCATTAGCTACATTATACTCGCGTGTGTGTTGACGAAACGATTTTGATTGTTCATCATTGTCATCATACAATGCTTTAAGCATTAAAGGAGGTGCAATAAGTGAAGGTAGTCTAATTTTTCCTTGTAAACAACATTTACCAAAGAGAGGATTTGATACAGATGATTTTGTTAATTTTTCAGCAAGCCAGTGTAAGGCAGAACAATGAGGACATGTTCGATTCATCAAGCTGAGGAAATGACGATCTGAAATTTCATGGTTTCGAGGATTAAGTGCAACATCCATAGCTACACCTTCTTCTATAGTGTAGGCACTACAGATAAAATTTAGATGTCATACAATTTGATTGTATATATTGAATACAAACTTAAAAAGAGAACATGAATAAGACAGCAAAAGTGAGAATAGGAAATTAAAACTTATAGTGAACACTTGGTGCCTTCATTCGGATTACACATTTGTTGGAACATGTTTGTCATATACGATGCCCCTGGGGAACATGGAGAAAATAGTTCCAAGACTATTGTTGTGCTTTTGTCTAGGTTTTGAGGAGGCAAGTCTTGGAGCATGGTAGTCACAGGCGACACCATTGAGATATTTGTTGGTGTGCCTTCTCCAAGATTTTGAGGAGGATTTTCTTGATTCATGATGGCCACAAACAACCACCGTGAAACAATTGTTGTAGTGTCTTCATTAAGATTTTGAAGCAAGGTGGTTGACGATGACTCTAAAACATTTGTTGTCACTATACTGTCTGTTACATGATTGGAAATTTTGGTAGACAAAGTCATTGGTTGAAGGCGGGACCTTTTATTTGATTCTTGTTCTAGGCATGCTCGACGACGACGGCTCGGTGGTAAAGAAGGAAAAAATCTAGGCTGAACGGGGGCACAATGTTTTGATCGCTCTCTTTCGTGATGTGCAAGTTGTCCCAATTGACGTTTGGAGCACTCATTTTCTTTCCCAACATAACGCATTTCTGGAGCAAGCCTTGCACATTGCGGCAATGTTGATTTTGATATAACATTATAATTTGGTGCCTAAACCACAAACTCATAAAAAATTAATTATTATTTTGTTGATTTAACGTATATCGTATCGTTTTCCATTTTGTATATATAGCAACACGAGGTAACATGACAAATCATAGTACTACAATGTTAACAGTAATACAGATCAAAAGATTTACTAAACTCTTATTATATAACAGTGTTGCATTAACAGAACTATCTACCTAACCATTTATCAACATTATAATTATAATAAAGCTTTTGTTTGATGCAAAAATAAAACACCATAGCCACAGTTGCATCCAACACATTGTTTACTAATTACTGGACAGATGGCAAAAAATGCAATATCAGATTATAGAGTAACATGTTCTATAGTATTTATCAACATTATAATTATAATAAAGTTTTTGTTTGATGCAAAAATAAAACACCATAGCCACAGTTGCATCCAACACATTGTTTACCAATTATAGGACAGATGGTAAAAACTGCAATATCAGATTATAGAGTAAAATCTTCTATAGTAATATGCTCGATCAATAGCATATTAAATTTAACAACTTGAAATGTATGCTATAAATAAGATCAAAATATGCTTCAAACTACTGGGAAAGGTTGATGTTTCACTATTAATCGATGCTTCAAATTATGGAATGTTGAAACAAATTTAGAGTTTTAAAAAATGAGACCCAACAAAAGATTCATATTATATATATGTCATAACAAAAGCTTAAAGGCTACAAATCAACATTAAGATTAAGAAACTAAAACTCTCAACTACAAAACTAGTAAAAAAGAACAAAAAATCATAGTTCCTTAGTAATTCAATTGTATACACAGAATAACACGATAAAAAAAATAATATTAAATGAGACAAACCAAAAACTTGTTGACAAATCAAACGTTCTACATAAAACGAAACTTAAAATTTTTTAAATTCAATAACATCCAAATCTATTATAAAAACAGAGAGAAAAGAATAGGATTAAAAGTGATACCAGTTGGCAATCTTGATTTTTTGTTCCTTGGCTAGAAGAGGTTGTTTTTTCTTTCCCCTTAAATTTAGCATTTGCCAAAGCATCAAACCTTTTTTTCTTCTTCTGTGTAAGAAAATGCTACTTAAAAGAAAAAAAAAATTGAATGAGAAATAGGTGTGAGGATACATTACCTCACGTAGACGAAGATAATTTAGTTCATATTCATTACGAATTACCACTCTTACATTATTATGACGAAGTCTTCGAACCTGTAGACAAAAAAAAACATTGAATAGTAAATAAGCGGGTAAAAGATTAGATAAAAAGTAAGAAAATGATAAGTAAGAAAAACTTATCATACGGTATTTTCTAGGTCGTCATCCATCTGTCACGACATTAATGAAAATAAATTAAAATAAATACGTTATTAAAAAAATCAATAAGATCTATTTAGAGAGAGTTAATCAGATGATAAACTTACACTGTCAAATATAACGACACACGAGTTTTTTTTTTTAAAATAAAAGTCTTGAAATTCCTAGGCCTCGCCAAATTCTCCTTCTGATGACCAGAGTGGTGGAAAATGTGCACCACCTGCCTTAAACTATAGGAATACCAAAATATAGGGGTAGCAAGTCTTTACACGAAACTTATTCGATCTCAAATGATTCGGGTTGTAAATGGGTTAATCTTTTGTGAGATTTTGCGATTCTTTTGTGAAATTTGATGATAGTTTGAAATGGTTTTTTGGGATGTTTTTTGTTGACAATAGGTTATCAGAGATCTTTTTTTCTCTGACAATGGGTTGTGAAATTTGATGATCTTTTTTTTTTTTTTCCTGAACAGTTTCTTCCATCTGCTATTCATGAATAATTCCATTAAAGCACTGATAGTTATTGGATTCATTGATATGGGTTTTTTTTTTAGATTCGTAAACTATTGAAGATATATATTAAATTAGTATTTTGGCTTTGTATATAATCAATGTATTTCAACTGCGTAGTTTGTTTTTTGGCTTTTCTGGTCATGGGACCATTTAAGTGGAAGCTGAGAGATATGATGGTATTCCTAAAACAAGAAAATGTATATATATATAGGTTTATGCAACTATGCAAGTGTAGACCTTTTTTCCTCTTATTTATTTCTTGATTGTTTTATGGGGTTTGTGGGTACTGTTCTTTTCTGGGTATCTATTTGTTTAGGTTTATGAATGAATATTTGCTTATTTACTCGAACAATTGCAAAAATGTTTACTTTATTATAATCTTTTCACTTTTGGATTGTAATAGATGAGTGGGAGGGGTCCCAATCTTTTGATTAAGTGATGGTACCTGTTAGGGACTGGATTTTGCATACATAATGTTGGTTTGATATGTTTTTTTTTAAGTGTGTACAAAATTCTGTGTGTGGGTGTAGCTATAGATTTTTACCATTATTTAGTGCAGCATGGTCATAATAGTTTTTCATCCCAGTGGGTGTGTCGGACTAAGAGATCATCTTTATTACTAAGTACCTATATAATTACTTTAGATTCTAAATGAATACCCCAAATGAAATTTTGGTGGGATTTATCTTTGACTCGGTGCAAAAGAATTCATAAAAAACGTATGAAAGAATTTCATAATTACAATAGAATGGGTTCATTACAATATATTGTAGTTTTTGTACCCACTTAAATGGTCCCATGTTCTTTCATCTATACTAATTAGATAGACCCAATTTGAATCCATTTTTACTTCAAAATTTAATCCAATTTTAATTTATTTGGGAAAGCACAAGAACGGCTCAGATTTAATCTACTTTTAATTTAATGGCCCATATTTTATCTCCATTATTCCAAGTTAATCCAAAGGCTGACAATACATTCCACACAAAAAATTTATCTCGCCCAAACCTTTACAGTGCCCAACTCAATTGTCAGACACAACTCCCCAAAGCCCAACGTCTCTCTTCTTCTTCTCCTCTCTGTCAGTCTGCTCCTTTGTGACCTCTCTCTTCCCTCTTAACCTTCATCGGCCACCCCCACCGACCTAGGTAAACTCTGCTCTGCTCTCTCTCCCCTCTCTTTCTCACCTTCCTCTCTACACACGCACACACAGAGTTGAACACACCCCCACCCACCCACCCAGAGTATGCACACACATACATCACGGCACACCCAATTTGTTAATCTAGGGTTTTGAATTGGGTGTTAATTTAAGATTTTGAAATTGGGTGTTAATTCATCTCCCCTTACTTTCTGTTTTCCTGCCACACCATGTCATTGCCAATCGCCAACGCCAAACGACCCCATCTATCTCTTTCTTCCTCTTCCTCTTCTATCTGACTCCCCGCTCCCCATCCCCCAAAACAAAATCCACCACTGCATATCCCACCATAGGCCCCTAAATTCGGTTCAGGCATAGTGTTGCTACTATTTTGGTGGTTGCCTTTGTTAATTTTGTGTCCATATTCTTTAAATTTTCCTATTTGCACAACCCTTTTTCTGGGTTTGGAAGCAGAATGAGCCATACCCATAAATCACTTCATTTTAGTGTTACATTGCATACGCATAGCTTGCTTCACCCGGGTCACTTGCTTTTTGAGAGGAGGTAAGCTACTAGCTTTTGAGTATGTAATTTTTTTTTAATCCAAAACATCTATAATAATAATATAGAACCCTTTCATCTCAATTCTTCCAACTTAATCTAGAGGCTCACATTTCATCTCACATAAAAAAAAATCCCGGCCAAATCAAACCCACCCCTACACACTACCCCCTCCTGCAATCTACCCAAATCCCTTACAGCTACTCTCTCTCCTGTTCACCAGTCACCTCCTCTGCCATGGCTCATGGCTCAACACAGTGGCAGCACTGCTACCCAGACCCTTTACACTTCTACCCAGACCCCTCTCATTCCTCTGCCATGGCTCAGCGGCAGCACACACCGTTCACACCAATCTCAGCGGCAACACCAGCGGCGATCAACACCTTTTCACCAATCTCATCAACCTCAGCCTAGGTACCTCCCTTTCCCCCTTTTTTTCGCTCAGCACCCTTTCACCAATCTCACCAAGCTCAGCCCAGGTGCAATGGGGGTTTCTTCTTTTATCTTCTTTCTTCTTTGTCTGTTGAAGCTTTGGGTCTTTGATTAATCTTCTTTGTTTAAATAAATAGAGTGTAATTGTTTAAGCTTTGGGTCGCTTTGGGTCTTTGATTAATTAGCCCAGCCCAGGTGTAATCATTAAGCTTTGGATGAGAACATGACCATGAAGAATAGTTTGAAGTTGTTTGTATTCACAAATTGTTGCTCTTAAAGCAATTCAATTTATTTAACTACCTTTTTCAAATTTGTTTGCACGTGAAACTTGATGAATTTAATTCTCTATTGATTGAATGTAATTCTTGCATTAAGGCAATGCCTTTTCATTAGAAAATTTTGAGGTTTTTTTCTAATGAAAAGACATTTTCCAATTTGTTTGCACTCCAATATGCTCGAACAGAAGTACAATGCCTTTTCATTTTTGCATTGTAATTCTCTATTGATTGAATGTTGTTCGACAATGAGTATTTTGCCTGAAAATATAATGTCTTCCTCATTATTCGATTATGAATGTTGTTGTGGGTAGCTAAGGTTCTATACTTCGTCAATGGGCTGCCAATCATAGCTATCTAAGGCTTTAAAGGTGGCTGGCCAAACAATGACTTGGATTGGCAACATAGATTGGGCTGGATGTTAAATTGTGTTTGAATGTTCAATTGGTTTGAATGTTATAGTTTGGATTTTTTAAATGTTCAATTGGTTCGAATGTTATATTCTTTGAAATAAGTTTGGTAAATTTTGAAGCGACAATAGCTTAAACAACATACTGCAACATCTTTTTGCTCCTAGGATGCACAATGCCTCTTCTGCAAACAAGCATCTTGGCTATTAGTTACATAGGAAGCTTTTAAGAATAAACAAATTTAAGTGTTTTTTTTTAATGTTAAATTGGTTTCGACTGTTATAGTTAATGATGTTTACTCCATTTACATGACAAACCCAATTTTTTTTTAATGTTAAATTGTTTTGAATGTTCAATTGGTTTGAATGTTATAGTTTGGGTTTTTCGAATGTTCAATTGGTTCGAATGTTATAGTTTTGGTGTTAATTGTGTTCATTTGGGTGTTAATTTGAGTGTTTTTTTTTCAAATAAATTTAACAAATTGAATGTTAAATTGTTTTGAATGTTAAATTGGTTTGAATGTTATATTTTGGGTTTTTTGAATGTTCAATTTGTTCGAATGTTGTAGTTTTGGTGTTAATTGTGTTCATTTGGGTGTTCATTTGAGTTTTTCTTTTTCAAATAAATTTAACAAATTGAATGTTAAATTGTTTTGAATGTTATAGTTTAGTTTTTTCAAATGTTCAATTGGTTCCAATGTTAAAGTTTTGGTGTTAATTTGAATGTTATATGTTTGATGATACCTCAAAATAAATCCCAAGTGCCAGCTCAGGAGGTCAGATCAGCCTAGGAGGTCAGACTAGGGAAGCAGAACTCGGAAGAGTAGAGCTGGAGGTCCCCTCGATATAAGCAATGGCAATGAAAACCAAGGCAACAACTAGATAATCACGAGAGGTTCCTAAAGCGTTAGGAAACTATAATCAAGGCACCTAATCTCACTCAACCAAGATCTTTTCCTAAAATTAGGGAGAACCCCACAAAGTAAGGGCAAGAATCTCGGCCAGGATCCCACTTAGCAGGAAATGGCCCTATAAATGCAATGTAACACCTCCTAACAGGGGAGAAAATCCTAGTGGCAATAGGAAGTCATAGCAACTTTGTAATCATCGTGAATAAAACAAAAGGAGTAAGAACCTCCATTGAAGAGTGGACTAGCTGAGCTCCTGAGCTGATAAACCACTATATTTTTACTGTGTGCACCCCTTTAATCCCCTGAATATTTTATGGTAGCATCATACACGAACCTCGTAGCTCTGATCCATGCTTATCTCACATTACTTTCACCTTAAGCTCATCCACGTTGATATATGTTATCAATTTGGCGCCGTCTGTGGGAACAACTGTTCTTGTTACAAATAAAGCTGATTTTTCAGTGACTGATGGTATCAACGCGAAACATGAGCAGAAGTTAGACCAATCCTCTATGGATGCAAGATCAACAGGAAGCCACAAATAACAGACAACCTGAAAACGCGCAAGAAGTAGATCCCCCCATGGGGGCCTTCCCATGAATAATGAGATGGAGGCCCTTCGTCTTGTCAATGAACGTCTGATAAAACAGAACGAAGAGCTCTTAAAGCTCCTACAACGCCCACAGAAGGCGCGATAGGCCCAAGGAGGTCAGAATAGTCCACCACCAAGGGAGAAACCGCATCTCGAACCCCTCAGAGAAGTTAATGAGGTAGGAGAGAATAGCCAGACCTTAGGGCAAGAATCTCGTCTACCCCCTAGGAATGGTCACAACGAGAACGTGCAAAATTAGTGTAAGGAAGGGGAGAGCAGCGACTTTTTCCCTTATCAACAGGAAAAAAGAGAACATCATTGGGAGTAACATTTCAAAAACATCCAGCAAGAACTCAACCAGATGAAGGAAGCAGTGAAGAGCAAGGCCCCAGTCACTATGGATGCCTTGGTGCAGCAAACCAAATCCCTATTCACTGCTGGGGTGCTGCACTTCCCTCTCCCACATAAATTCAGAATGCCACAGATGGATACTTTCGATGGGACAAAAGATCCCATGGACCACCTCAACACGTACGAAAACCAAATGGAGTTGCATGGATATCAAGATCTAGTGAGATGCAGGGCCTTTGCTATCACCTTGAAGGGCTCAGCCTTAGCATGATTCAACAGACTCCCCCCAGCCTCGATTTCCTCTTTTAAAGAGCTGTCAATCTCGTTTGTGTCCCACTTCATCAGAGATCAGACCTATAGGAAACCGAGCTACCATTTGTTAAATGTTAAACAAGGACCTGATGAGAACCTATGGTCTTATGTCCAATGGTTCAACTCAGAATCCTTAAAGGTGGATGTCCCAGATAAAAAACTTGTTATTACAGCTTTCATAGTAGGTTGGGAGTTCAGTCAAAAGATCTGATGTTCTCCATCTCAAAGAGCCCCCAGGCTAGTATGGCGGAGGTGCTTGCCAAAGCAGAAAAGTACATAAATGGTGAGAAAACGCTCCTCTCCAAGGTCGGGAGCTCTTCGTTGAGATAGGAGAAAGGGAAGGAAGAATAGAAGAGAGAACGAAGTCCCAGAAAGGAAAGAGAACGAGGCAGGTCTCCAAGAAGAGACAGAGAGCGTTCCCTGAAGAGAAGAGAAAATGTCAGGGATCGTCTCAGCCCTCCACAACCAGAGCTACAACCAAGGTATGCACCCCGACAGCTCATCCCTCTGACTGCTACGGTGTCTCAGATACTGTATGAGGTGCAAAATGAGAAGTTCTTAAGATGGCCACCCCGAATGAAAGAAAATCTGGCCAAAAGGGATCCTACGAAGTATTGTGACTTCCACAGAGACCATGGTCATCACACCGACGATTGTATCCAATTGAAGAAGGAAATAAAATTTCTAATCCAGCGAAGGCAGCTGCGACACTGTGTGGCCAATGATAATCAAAATCGAGCTCTCTGACCTCTACCCCCTCAGCGTCAGGCACCAGAGCCACACCAGCAACCTATGGGGGAGATTAGAGTGATATCTAGAGGATTTGCCAGAGGAGTAAGGTCCAGCTCTGCCAGAAAGGCCCACTTGCGAAAAATTAGAGCTACAGAAGCTCCCGAAGTATATACTGTGCCTAAGTCTCCACGCTTAGACATGGCTATCACTTTCTTAGATTCAGATCTGGAGGTTGCCAACATCCCCATGATGACCTTTTGGTGGTAAGAGCTATGGTGGCCAACAGGACTGTACATCGTGTTTTGATTGACAATGGCAGCTTGGCAGATATCATTTTTGCTTCTGTTTTCGACAAAATGGATATAGGAAGGAAAAGTTTGAACCAGTAAGTGCCCATCTA
>CAUOFW020009178.1:0-13108 GCA_963454935.2 Ilex paraguariensis | reverse complement strand
AAAAGAAAATATGTGAATGTTTGACAGAGTGATTTGGTGATTGGAATTTAGAATAACTAAAATTGTTTAGAAAAGAGATTTGGGAAAGAATACTAAGGCATTGGGTATTATTTTAATAGCACTTGGATAGCAAATTAATCCTAATTTTCAATCTTAATTGGGTAGATTTCAACTGGAGGATTTGACAATGATTAGTTAAGAAATTATCTAATGTATAATCAAAGAGGTAATCTAAATTAACCAAAATATCCAATTGTCAATTATAAGTATTCACCATGCCCGAGGTCTATGTTAAATCAAGCAATTGAACAATCAAATATCCAAATTCATAAAAACCAATAAATCAAGTAATTAAAGGAAAAACTCCAAGAATTCAACTCAAATATATATATATAGATATTCAATTCATAGGGAATCTCAAGCATTCATCACATATACAAAATAATATTTCAAGAGATTATATAGAGATAAAATTTTGCTAAAATAAGAAGGATTGAATAATTAAGGAAAACCTTAAATGAAGTACATATGATTTAATTTACTTATCCAAATATATTAAAACTTCCCCTATCCATAGTAAAAGAGTTTATCCAACCATGAAAAAGGAAAAAATCATCAAATCAATATAAGACCAAAAAGTTACCAGATCTGGTATAAAACATCAAAACTACCTTGAAAAGTACCAAGGTTTTTCCCCCCAAATATTAAGAAGATTTCATTCTTGTGTTATGAAGCTTTTCTGATTGGCTGGGAGCAAAAACACGCTTCCGGACATGGATTTATGACGTCAAGAAGTCATAGGCAGTTCAACTCGCGTTCGGATGTGGCTTTATGTCGTCTGGACGTGAAATACTAGGAGCTTGACCTGTTTTTGCCTCTAATGCAGAAACTCACGTTTGGACATGGATTAATGACGTTTAGACGTGGCTTTCAAAACTTCAATTCTCCTTTCCTTTGCGTACATTACTCTCATGTTTGTCTATTTGCCTCCTAATCTCACAATATTACTTGCAAAATAGACAAACACCAATTAAATCATAATAAAATCAAATATAACATTAAACATATAAAATTAAGTCCAAATCTGTGACAATTAGCCCACAAATGATAGGATAAATATGCAATATTTAAGGCTAATCATTTATCGATGGAGAGACGTCTGATTCTTTAATCTATATTTTTTTTTTTGGTTGGGGAAAGAAACTGACGACGTGGCATGAACATATCAGCAGGTACATCATCGAGTCCAGTTTTGAGGTCTATGTTTTAAGTCTGTGTAGCATTACTCATACTTATATGTATGTGAACATCTTTGCTAGTCAAATTAAACTACTATTTTCAATTAGACCAAATTGACGCAAATTAAAATTTAAAAGATTAAATGATCTGATTAAACAATAAGAATCAAAACGACACAAATGACGCACTCGAGGGGCAGTTAGAGTGTCATGCCCAAAAAGGCCAAAAAAAAAAAAAAACTCATTAGATTCCATGTTGCGTCAACACACTGTTTTCAGTGCATTGTTTGAGAACTTCCTTGGATACAACAAAATCGGCTGACAAAAATATGCAAAAGAGACTGAGTAATGATTCACAAAAAAGAAAAAGAAAAAAAACTTTTATTAATCCACCAGTCTATCGGTTACAAAAGAGATTGATGAGCAACCATAATCCTTGCGCTAATATAACCTAGTATATATCAATTTAGAATTACTCCTAAATAGTGCATAGTAATAGTGGGTTTGTGGTTTGTTCATGTTGTGTAGTCCCAATTTCTGGACTTAACTACTCATTTATAGGAGTTGTGTTTCTTCGACGATTACACTTCCTTTCGATGGTTTTCATCTGCTTGATAACCGAATGTCTTCTTCTCGCCATATATATCTTTCATAATACGAGTAATTATATATAAATTTAAAAATTAGACTTGATAATTACAATCATTGAATTTACTGTGAGTTTCAGTATTTATTGGAATTCACTACATATTTAATGGTTGAGATTATCAAGTTTAATTTTTAAATTCATCTAACATTACACTTATAATACATGACGTCCTTCCCTCATTTTTCTCCCATCTAGCAGAATATCAAGACGATAGTATGAATATAAAATGTAAGTGACATGATCACCAATGTGAAGAAGAAGTAGATATATCTATCTATATATATAAAACAATCAAATTAGGGAGGAGAGGTCATGACATGTCCCTCTCTATTTCCTAAATTCTTAGAAGAATTTTGTTAACTCAAAGTCTAAGGCTTTCCTCCAATCAAATGCTACCATGTGTCATTTTGTAATTAACTCTCTGCTCCTCCAATAACTCACCCTTATTTTTTTAACATTATTGAAAAACTTATTTTTTATCACCTAATTTTTTTTAAATTGTTTATTTAATTTCTGAAATGATAAAATAAAAGAAAATAATAAATAATAAAAAAGAGACGAATTATAATCTTGTGCATCATAAGGGGCGGCCTACTAGTATGTATGTGTATATATATATATATATATATATATATATATATATATATATATATATATATATAACAATCAAATTAGGTGGAAGGTGACTTGAGAAGCCTTCTCTCTCAATTTCCTTTTTTCTTAGAATTTAGAATTTTTTAATTTAAAACTTAAGGCTCCTTCCAATCAAACGTTGACATGTGTCATTAGTAATTATTCACCAACTCTTCAATAACTAACCATTATTTTTTTTAAAAAAAAAAAAGCACTTTTTATCACCCAAAAAATTTATATGATTATTTATTTAGCTTCTCAAGTTATAAAATAAAAAAAAATATGAATTATAATCCCATATATCGGGGCGGACTACTATATATATATATAGAGAGAGAGAGAGAGAGAGAGAGAGAGAGAGATTAGTGCGTTGATGGAAGCTATGTACCAAGGTCTTTAATGTGTACTTTTTATGTGAAACTGTATGAAGTTACTAATTGAACAAGACAATAATTAAATGTAAAAAACGACCAAATTAAGTTTTGAATTGAAGAGGAAATTTCAATGTAAAATTACTTTTTAACACTACAAGTTTTTTATAATTATTTATATAAGAGCATCTCCAATTGGCTCTCTATTCCCACTCAACTATCTATTTTGGAGAGCCAACTACACAAAATGAAGTTTTAATAGACTCTCTATTTAGACTAGCTAAAATGGAGAGTTTGATTTGACTCTCTACATGTGGAGAGTCTAACTCACTCTCTATTCTATTTTTAATGAACAAAAAAATGACAGATACACATTATTTATTAAATATTATTTATTATAAGGCTATTTTGTCATTAGAATATAATTTTAGAAAAAAAAAAAAAAAAGATGATATCTAAAAATAGAGATTGCTATTGGAAATGCTATATCATCTTTACTTCTTAAATGGTGAGGCATAAGAAAAGAGATGATAGCAAAAGGGGTAACACAAAGTGATGAGATACAAAGTCTATACATCGCAGGTGGTTGCCGCTATTATATATATGTGTGTGTATTCTTTCAAGAAAGATCATGTGAACAAGCTTTATATAGTATGTAGAGTTCGCGCATCTAACGCAATTAAAAAACATCGTGTGGTTCATATAGACAGTAATTTAATGGATATATTGATGCTAATTATTTGGGGAAGTGGTTACTCGTAAAATAACCTTTTATTTTGATAAGGATTTGAAAGTTTCAATTCAACATTAACATACACTATTTAATTCAGTCTACTCACAGAATATCAAGTTCCAAAAGAAACAAAAAAAAAAAAAAAAAAACCTCACGAGACTTTGAGTTACAGCTACCAAGTATCAAAAAAGTTAATAACATTTTTAGTTTTTAAAATATGAATTTTTTGTTAAATTAGTCTTTAATGTATCAATTTGATCAAATTGGTCTCTAAAATATTCAATTCGTGTCATGTGGGGACCAAAATGACATGAATCAAATATTTTAGAGACCAAATTGACAAAATTGATACATTAAACACTAATCTGACAAAAATTCATACTTTAGGAACCAAAAATGTTATTAACTAAAAAAAATATTTTCAAAACATACCGAAATGCCTCGTAACATACTGAAACACTTTGAAAAATAATTTTTTTTGATATTTAATCACCGATTCATTTTGATTTTCATGGTGTTAAACAACCATAAAAAATATTTATATATTTAATCACGGATTCATTTTGATTATTATTGTGTTAAACAATCATCTACTTCAAAAACTTAAAGGGGTATAATATAAGTCACTTTCACGTGTGACCCCACTTTGGGTGGTCCATCGTCGTGATTTTTTTTAGGGGGAAGGCCTAGTGGGATTCGAATTAAATAAATATTTACTTCAAAAGTTTAATGTGTTAGAGTGGGGAATAACATAAGTATTTATCTAATATTTCTCCTCACATGTGACCCCATTTTGTATGGTCCAACCCAGTGATTATTTTAAGGGAGGAGGCATGGTGGGATTTGAAATCAATACCTCTTGGCTCTAACACTATGCTAAACAAGGATTTACTCTAAAAGTTTAAGCTATTAGAAATGGGTATAACATAATTGAATAATACTATTTAGACTTAAAAATTTAATCAAATTTGCTGATATAATGATATAATTTTATAAGAATTATTGGATACATACCAAATTTTAATGTTTGATGGGATCTACAATTAATCCAAAAGTCATAGTGAATTATGTTAGTAAAATATATCAATAAATTAGGAAACAAAAATATTCTACACGCAACAAAATTTACAACGTTGGGTCGTCTACACGCAGTTGTTAACTAAGCAACGACTTAACAGGCGTTCTTGAATGCCAAACACTTAAACGCCATTCATGACATCAACACATAAATTAAAAACAAAATTGCCCTGCAACACTTCAAATACCTGCAGTTTCCAAGGTTCTGAAAACAAAGAGCCAGTGATATTCTTCCATGTCTTTCCCATCAATTACAAAACTCCACCCAGGTGATGTACACACCAAAAAGTCCATCGTATTTATCTGTCTTGCTCTTCTCTGCACAAAACTTATTATTCACTACACCAGACACTCCTCGACCTTTACTCATAATTACACCATTGCATGACTCTCATGTTCAAGAAACTATATATTGTTGTCAAAAACACGGAATATAGATAAGAATTCGGAGCGGAGGACATGACTATGGGGTCTTTCGTATGTTGCCAAGGTATCATTTGTCATCCTTGATCTAATAAACATGCGATCAATTGCCATCAATACTGAAGAAAAAACAGCATGGATTCAAGCTGGCGTGACTCTTGGTGAGGTTTATTATACCATCTCAAACAAGAGTAGAACACTTGCCTTTCCGGCAGGTGCTAGCCCTTCTGTGGGTGTCAGCGGACATTTTAGTGGGGGAGGGGAGGGAATGTTAATGCGTAAATTTGGTCTTGCAGCTGATCAAGTCATTGACACTTGATTAGTTGATGTCAATGGTAGAATTCTAGATAGAAAATCAACGGGGGAAGACTTATTTTGGGCTACTAGAGGAGGTGGAAGCGCTAGTTTCGGGGTCATATTGGCGTGGAAGGTAAATTTAATTACTGTTCCAGAAATTGTTACTATTTTTATAGTAAACAGAACTCTGGAACAGAAAGCAACCAATCTTGTTTATCGATGGCAATACATTGCAGACAAGAGTGATGAAAGCCTTTTCATCAGAATCTTCCTAGGAATGGTGAATTCTAGTCAAGACGGAAAGAGAACTATACAGGCTTCATTTCTTTCATTGTTTCTTGGTGGACAATATCAATTACTTCCACTGATGCAAGACAGCTTTCCCGAGTTGGGTTTGATGAAAGAAGATTGTACTGAAATGAGCTGGATTGAATCGATACTCTATTTTTTTGGTGGAGAAACACTCGATCATTTATTGGATAGAAGGTTTTCATATATAGGCAATTATAAACTAAAATCGGATTATGTCAAGGTGCCAATTTCAGAAATTGCGTTGGAGGGAATATGGAAAAGGTTTTACGAAGAAGAGATCAATGTGCCTTCAATAATATTGAGTCCTTAGGGTGGAAAGATGAGTACAATTTCAGAATCTGAAATACCTTTTCCTCATAGAGCCAGAAATATATACAACATGGAATACCAGGTGGTGTGGGAGGAAGAAGGGTTAGAGGCTTTTAAAAGGCATCTCAGTTGGATCAAAAAGCTCTATAAGTATATGACTCCCTATGTTTCCAAAAATCCAAGAGAAACTTATGTCAATCAAAGAGATTTTGATTTAGGAGTCAACAACGAAGGCAACACAAGCTATGTAAAAGCTAGCATTTGGGGTACTAAGTATTACAAGAACAATTTCAAAAGATTGGTTGTTGTGAAGACCTTGGTTAATCCTGAAAATTTTTTCCGAAATGAACAAAGCATTCCACCTTTCTCACCCCATTGGTAAAGAGAATTGGTCATCATCTTCCAGCAAGAAAAGTCTGTCCGTAAAAGTTATGTTTTTAATTGTTTAGTTGTTAATAAAACAACCATGTAGAACATGGGGAAGTTGTCTTTGGGATATGGACCCTTTCAATTTAAATTGCATTTTTCCTTTTAAGTTTAGTTTAACTATCCACCATTAAATTTAAAGCAAGTTACTCAAGCCGCCTTACATCCCTTTCAATGTATATTAGTGTTGCGACTACTTACTTTTGCTTCCTCCCCTCCCCTTCAACAAATTGTTGGTAGTGATTTATATTATACTAGCAATGCACTACTTTCATTGCATGTGAAAGTTTTTCGTTAAAACAATTGATAAAATACATGAAAATTTAACTATAGCTAAATTAAATATTATCTCTTGTTTATCATACTTAAATTGTTTATATTGTAGATGAAGAGAAAAAGATATATATATCGATTTTTTGGCACCGGAGATGATATTGTCAATGAAGTTGTCGATGTGGATTAATATTGGGGTTTGAAAAAAAAAATAATAATATTTTTATCTAAAAGTTTTGCAAAAATAGAGAGATTTACATGATATGCTAGAGCTTTGTTTGTTATTTAAATATAGAGAGATATAATAGTAATTTGTATATTTAAATACAAAAAGATATGCAAGCCTTTATAGTTTCTTATAAGGGCAAAATAGTGAATTAAAAAATTTTCATATTAAAATATTTTTATTAGTAGTATATCTATATCTATATTTATCTATATAATAAAGTAGCTTACAATTCAAATCTCAAAAGATAAATCAAATGACTTTTGCTATTCGCGGTTGAGATCTCTTTAAATTTTACTTTAAAGTTAATATAACGATTAATATTAACACCTTAAATTTAATAGAAAAAATAGGCCCCTAAGGGTGGGTTTGAAATGATTTTTTAAAAGTATTTTTAAAAATTATTTCTCATAAATACTTTAAAAAATAGTGTTTGAAACCGCTCTACCACTACCACCGCCTCACCACTACCTGTACCACCACCACCACCCTCGCCACCGCCATCGCCATCGTCATCGCCACCGCCACCACCCCCCGTCGCCCTCGCCACCGCCACCGCCACCGCCACCGCCATCACCACCACCACTACTGCCACCACCTCCTCCGTCACCACCTCCACCACCATCGTCGCCGCCACCACCACCACCGCCCCCACCACCACCACTATCACCACCGCTGTTGCCGCCACAACCACCATAGTTGGCACCGCCACCACAACCACTATCACTGCCACCATGATCATTGCCACCCACCACAACCATCATCGTTTTTTAGCACCACCACTGCCGCCTACCACCTCTCACCCCCACTATAAATCGATACGGAAATTTTTTTATCTTTTCTCTATATTTGTAATTTGATTTTAAATATGAAAACAAATATGTTTATTTTTTATCATTTTTTATTATTTTGTACCTTCAGGCACAAGCAATAACTAGTACTACTATAAAATATCAACAAAAGTGAAAAACTTTTGTTTGACAATGTTAACCCTAATAGTGTAGTTAATGCACATACTACTTTTTTAGAGTTAGGATAAAATATTAATGCTATATTATTTGCAATTGTGACTCTTGAGCTACTATTCTATATTTTTATCTATATCAATATTAATTTTAAATGTCAATCAATATCTTGAAAAACTTTTGAATTTTATTTTGTATAACCGTTCTATAAACGTTTGTATCTTGCCCTCATATCTTCTATGTTTCATTTTCTAATTTTTTATTTTTTATTTCTATTATCTTCCCCGTTTTGAAGTCCACAAATTTCGTTTAAGTTGTTGAATTAGACATTATTTTGATGATACCAATATATGTCATAGATTATAGTTAATTGAGACATGATTCTGCCTTTTTTTTTTTTCCTTTTGAAATACAAGTATAATGAAGTTGTTGCAAGTTTGAGATCAAATGGTATTGAAAATTTTGTAGAAATGGAAAAGCCATAGACCGCAGAGGCGCATATTTTGTTGACGTCAAAACTGGATCCGGTGTTGATTCAATTGCTTGGGGTTAGTTAGTTAATCTTTTTCCTAATTTTTGTTCATTCTTAGTACTGATTCTCCAATTCTTTCTTCATGTTCTCTAATGAAATGTGCAATAATGATTCTCCATCACTTTCATGATGTTCTCTAATGAATGCTATTAGCCCACCAGCATAATATACATGCAATATGAAATTTATTTGATCTCTAATTGAATGACGGGTTCAATGCTTTGAACTAGTTGGATTCTCAATAAAATATACTCATTATTCTAATCCCTGACATGTGTATGTTTGATCAAGTCTTTTGGCATTTTGAAAAATTTGACAAAAATAAAAATTATAGTGTAACAAATTCACGAAGTGGTAAGCGACTGGGAAGATAAATATGAATCCTCTCCAATCCAAAGGTCAACATGGGATCCATGTTCTATTGAAATTTGTATATGATATTAAGGCAACTGAGAAGATAGAAAACATCAAGGAAGAAAAGCAGGAGGACTCCCAAGAGTAATGGGACGATATGTTATGGCATCTCTGGGAGTTTGTTCTATAAAGAATAAATGTGGTCTAGTGGTGTCATTTCTTTAGAGTTAATTAATCGATTCATTATGCATTGAATTATCAAACTAAAGTCCTGAAGCATATAACTAACCGGTTAATTGATTGGAAGGTTATTATTTGTACATTTATCTTTCTATCAGGTTCAATGATTGACAAAGTCTTTTGAATAATAATGTAGACAAGCACTCTGTCATCTATTCTGCCATTGGAATCAGATGCTAAGATGACTCTTAGTTAATTTTTTGTCTCCCAGCCTCGCTACAATTACCATTGTAAAAGCTATTTATGTAGTATATCTCTCAGTGTTTATTTGTGAAGTAGTATGCAAAATCATATGGAATTCGACAGCTAAGATAATTGGAACAAACTGCGATAGAAAAAAGAGTGATACGACTTCGATGAGGATATGTGACATCGGAGATGCATATCAAATTTTAATGGCATTTTGGGTTTCTTGGGTATCTAGCATAGAATTTTTGTTATTATTTTCTTTTGCTTTAATTTGTTAACTTCATCACTTACCTTAAGTGAGTTTGTCTTTTACATATGTTTGAGAATGTTCTGTCCCAAATAAATCTTGTAGAAATCTCTTGATATCAGGGGAGAAGTCATGGATAAATCTTGGGACATACATATTAATAGCATATTTCAAGTTGAGAAGGTGGAATTAGTAAAAAGACCATGGTCTGGTCTCTTGCTTCGGCTTTTTATTTGTTTTTATTCATTACTAGTGGGTAGAACACAAAACATTAAAAAAATTCTGTGAAGGTTGAATTCAGTATTCAACAAAAAGTCATTGATTTGTTGCTTATAGATGTATTCAATTTTGGGGCACAAGTCATACGACGAATAAGCTTTACATTCAACTATGTCATCATCAACAAAGGTTCTCTAGCCTTTTGCTTGAGATGACTAAAATGGTCATTCCTAAGGTTGAGAAGGTGTAAGCATTAACATAGTTAATTGTGGGCATGAATTCTTATACGACATCACAAATCTTTGTAGCCAATGTGCATTACTGGCCTTTGTCACTCATTTATTTATTTATTTTTATTTGCAAGGTAATCTCTCTTGTATTGTGCTTGTGTTTTGTTTTGTGTTTTATCGATTGAATTTTGTTTTTAGCTTGAATATGCTGCCACTTTATTGGAGAAATATGGACGTCATAGCATAGGTGCCACAAAAGAAGGTGATTTTGGTGCAGCTAAATGGACTTACAAATTCTTCGAATTGGCACATCCTCTTACAATTATAGGTTCTTACAAACAAAAATTGGTGTTCATAAATCTTATATTTGATGGATGTTAGTTTCACTTCTCTTTTTTTTTGCCTTATTAATTTGTACAATATATTGTTCGAAGGATGGTAGAAGTTCTTTGTTTATGCTGCCAACAAGAATAGAAGAAAAATCCGTAAAAACATTAGTTACAAGGATGAAATAGAGACCAATGTAATTACAACAAGTATTCTATGATATATGAGTTTCGTTAGTGTCTTTTTAGTAGTTTTTGTATAAAACATAATTGTTGATTGTTGGATCAAAATGTTTACTCACGTAGTGGATTTTGAAGAGCATAGTCTACAACTTCAATCTATAATTTTTCATACTTAGAATTCACATACAACGCACGTGTACAACTACTAGTATATATATAATTTCATAGTCATGGTTAGCAAAATATATTGGAAAGACTTTTGTTTTTCCCTTTTACCCTCTAACATTTCTTAATTATCTAAACTACCATGAATAAAGTTTTTATAAATATTGTTAATAATAAAAGTTCATCTATTTATTAAGCAGGTGTAATGACTTTTCATCTCCTCAACAATCACCATCCATTACACTTTTAATGAATTCAGATTAAAATGCTAATTAGAAAACAAGAAAAGAGTTAATTATTAATCATGATTTCTTATACTTTTGTATTTCAATAACCAAAACATCATCTTTACAATCATCCATCTATGTCCTTCTTGCCCATTCAACACGTTACACACACATATCTATATCTATTCTAATAACAAAAGGTAGCTTAAAAAAATTTTCTATTTTTTCCTCAACTAACATTAGAAGGTTAATTTTATCCTTTTAAGTCTAGGTCATTGTTTAATGTTATACCTTGGCAGTGTAACAATTGGTATGCTTACTCTATGTATATTCATCAATTAAATTGGCCAAATTTGATCATTAATGAATTAATTGCATATCTATCTATCTATTAAAGTCACTTAAGATCAAAACTTTTAATTTCCAAAATTGTCCTTCATAAAATATAAAAAGACAATAATTGCTCTTAAGAAAACAAAAATATAATTAATTTTTGTATTAATTTTTTATTAGCCTATTAAAAATTAGTGTTTCCGGTCTACTTTAATTACTTAATTGAGTTTTCAACTGGCTGATTTTTAAGTGAGGCAATCCAAAAGATAGTAATCTTAAATTAGTCTTACGAGTTACACAATCACAAAGGAAACATAAGGGTTAGACCATGTCTAATAGAAACTCAAATCCTCACATAAATTTGAGTAAAAAAAAAGGGTAAAAAGCTTGATTTAGTATAGACCTCTCTAATGGAGAAATTCAAATTTAAAAGTGGGTAACATATGGTCATTGGATCTTTAAAGGAGGGTGTAATCTCACCATTAAAGATTTAAGTTTAAAAAATGGTCTCCCTTGATTGGGTTTAAAAAAGAGTTTCTCTTCATTTGGTTTGGGTGTGTGTTGGCATTGAAAAAACATTTTAGATCATTTTTATCTAAATTTAAATTTGGGTACAAAAAAAGGTAGAGACTGGAGATTGATTTTCACTTTTTAGTGATCAGATTAATATTATACATTCAAGTATAAGTGGTCAAATTGTAGTTTTTTCTGTTTTAAGTCCAAGTATCGATCCCATGAAGAGGTTTAATAATTTAAAAATGAAATAAAATAGTTAAGTTGTTAATTCAAATAGGACCGCATGTGATAGCTTGTGATGTGAGTTTAGATTGATAACTAGTCTAAGTAAACGTTTATGGGCAGATAGAGTAAGACAATAATAAAAAGTATCCTTCAGTTCAAGGATTCCATATGCATTATATTGGTTAAATACTGGAAATGCTACCTTACAACAATTAACATTCATGTTACTGGCAAGTCAATTGGTAGGTCTGATGTATATAAACTATCACACAACAACTTCTTAGGTTAGCTGGTGGTATCCATGACAACTGATTAATCCAAGCAAACCAGAACGACAAACCGTCCATGAGAAATACTTGAATTATTCATTTGTCTTCAAAATAGTAGATGCATACATAATAAATCATAACACAACCACTTCTTAGGGGTAACTGGTGGTAGTAGTCATAACACAGCAACTTCTTAGGTTAGCTGGTTATAGATGTGTCCATTGACTAATCCAAGTAAATCAGAAGGACAAGTCATTCATGAGGAATATTTGAATTATTCATTTGATTATATATATATTAATTAAACATTCTCAGCGTTCTGGTGGAGGATAAACCATACCGATAGGAATGTCGTGGTTGTTTTACTGGTAGGTTGATGATGCACTAATGACATACTTCTAGGCACATCATCGAAAGTACGTACATTACTGTATCATATATGAAGCATATAATACATAGATATATAAATATATAAAACATCAGTATTTTCAGAATTTAACCAGTATTATACATATATTTACCTATCACTAGAGGATATATGGAACTACTCACTCCCCATTGCTACAGACAAGCAAGGAATGCAAGTAGTTTTCATTATTACTAGAATTAAAATACAAAATCTAAAATGTCTTTCACAAGAAACAACTAAAACACAATCACATTTATCATCAGTTATCACAAAAAGGTGACGACAATTCAACTATCCAAATAGAAAAATACAACAAAAATGTAGAAGTACAAAGTTTGGACAAAAGTGCATCACGAACTAGATCGTTTTGCAACTTTTCTTTTTCTCTTTATCTTTTCTCTCTTGGTTCCGGCCTCCTTCCAAATGCATCAAGGCATGCATATATATAGAGGAGAAGAAGTAGGAGCAAGAAGATCAAGTTTAACTGCCTTTGGAGTACTGTCCGGATGCCA
>CAUOFW020009177.1:0-13108 GCA_963454935.2 Ilex paraguariensis | reverse complement strand
CCACCGGTATCCCATGAGTGTCTTTCACAAGCTTAGAACCTGGAACAATGGGGTTACGTACAGAATAACAAGCAGTCATGCCAAAAAGATCCAGAATCTCTTGAGTAAATTTCTTTTGATCAATAAAAATTCCATCAACCTGTTGCAAGACTTCTATACCAAGAAAATACCGCATTCGACCGAGATCCGTCATATCAAATTCTTGCATCATGGATTGCTTAAAATTGGTAAACAAAGCTGCATCGTCACCAGTAAAAATAAGGTCGTCAACATATAGACAAACAATGAGGAGTTTACTTTCTGGAGATTTTTTTAGAAACAAGGTGTGTTCATGGGGACATTTTTCGAAACCTTCCTTCAAAAAATATGATTCAATCCGGCTATGCCAAGCTCGTGGGGCATGTTTTAAGCCATACAATGCCTTTTGAAGCCGATACACCTTATGTTCTTCACCTTTCAATTCATATCCAAGGGGCTGCTCGACATACACCTCTTCATCCAACTGACCATGTAAAAATGCTGATTTAACATCTAACTAGGATATAGGCCAGTTATTATGAGCTATAAGAGAAATAACAAGCCGAATGGTATCCAATCGGGCAACGGGTGCAACAACCTCTGAATAATCAACCCCATGTCGCTGAGTATAGCCCTTGGCAACCAGCCGGGCCTTATATTTGTCAATTTCTCCATGCTCATTCAGTTTAGTCTTGTATACCCACTTTCTTTCCTCTAGCTGGTAAATCAGTGAGCTCCCATGTTGCATTCTTTCGAATAGATTCAATTTCAGAATCCATAGCACTTCTCTAGGTAGGATTTTTAACAGCATCAGCATAGGATAGAGGATTTGCACCCACAAACAGGGCAAAATTACCAAAATTTTCATCTTCTGAAAAACCTTCCCCACTTTCAAAGTCATTCAGCCATTGTAGAGGTCTGGGAACTCGTCGAGTAGCAATAGCAAAAGTTTCTGTACTGTCAATATGGCCAGCAGTGTTGGATTCAGTTGTATCTGGGTTCATAGAGGCCGCATCATCTCCAAAGTCCTCATGAGTGGGCACAGGCACAGGTGCTACTAGAGTTCTTGGCATATGATTACTGTCAGCGCCCTCTGGCTTTACAAGTTCATCATTAGTTTCCACCATAGCTTTAGTGTCTTCTATATCTCCCCAATCTAAATTAGTTTGAAGAGCTTCATGGTAACTATCATCCCAATTCAAACCTTCATGTTCGTTGAAGATGACATCTCGGCTAATCATAATCTTCTTCGTGAGAGGGTCATATAACCGGTATGCCTTAGATTCATCGTTGACCCCTAACATCGCATATTTCAAGCTTTTGACTTCTAATTTAGTACGCTTGCTGTCGGGAATATGAGCATAGGAGAGACATCCAAACACCCAAAAGTGATCAACAGAGGGTGTGAATCCACTCCAAGCTTCCTCAAGAGTTTTGTTGCGAAAAACAAGTGTAGGACTCTGATTCAAAATATGCACTGCCTAATTTACAGCTTCAGGCCAAAAAGTCTTTGGTACTTATCTACTGGTGAGCATACAACGAACCATATTCATAATTGTACGGTTCTTTCTTTCAGCCACCCCGTTTTGTTGAGGTGTGTAGGCAACTGTAAGTTGGTGATGGATGCCATGTGACACACAGAAATCCTTGACTGATTTTGAGGTGAATTCCCCTCCGCGGTCTGTCCGTAACCTCTTGATGCAAGTTTCCTTCTCTGTCTCCACTTTAGTTTTAAAAGCTTTGAAGATGCTAAATGATTCTAATTTTTCAGTCAAGAAGAACACCCAGATTTTGCGACTAAAATCATCAATAAATGTTAAGATGTACCTCTTTTGGCTATTGGAAATCAGAGAGATAGGTCCGCAAATATCAGCATGAAGGAGCTGAAGTACTTGAGAGGCCCTCCAAATGCTTTTTCGTGGGAATGGATTTCGATGCTGCTTTCCCATCATACAATCTTTAGATAAAATGTTGGGAGTCAGTACGTGGTGGCAAACCTTTGACCATCTGTCGTTGATGAAGTAGTTTTAATCTTTCGAAACTCAGGTGTCCATAGCGGCAATGCCATAAGTAATTTGGATTCTTCGTATGAGTATGCAAACAATGGTCATCTTGTGTCTGGATCATGGCAAGAAGAACAAACATTCGGTTGAAAGACATGGTTGTTTCAATAATAAGACCCTTTTGTGGATGAAAGACTTTGCACATGTTATTTCGAATTAAAATGGCCAAGTCTTTATCCTGCAACTGTCTAATACTCACTTATGACTTGCACAATTTTACCAACTTGCATGCAAATAGTGCCCTTGCCCATAACTTCCAGCTTGGAATTGTTTCCCAGTTTGACGGATTTGCGAAAGCCGCCATCTAGAGATAAGAACAACTCCAGTTTCCCACACATATGATTGCTACAACCTGAGTCTAAAAACCAAGCCTCTTTCCCTGAAGCTCCTCCATCAACATCAACATAGGCCATGAGAAGGACTTCTTCACGTGCATATGCATCATCACTTGTTTCAACAAAATTGACCTTCAGTCCCTTGGCCTTCTTCTTTGGATATTCATATTGAAAATGTCCCAGGTCATGGTAGTAGTAACACTCCACAATTGACTAATCAAAACTTTCTTTGTCGCGACCACGACTATGGCCATTAGCATCACGACCTCGACCTTGTGCAGCGATGTGGGTGTCATGCGTTATGGCCAAGGCTTGCTCTTCCACAACATGACTTCTCATCCGTTGTTCATGCACCAAAAGGCTACTCTGCAATTCATCAACAGACATGTCTTCCAAATTTTTGGACTCCTCAATGGAGCAAACAACGTAATCAAATTTGGAGGACATAGATCACATAATTTTCTCAATTATAGTGATGTCGGCCATCTTTTCACCATGAACACACATTTTATTTGTGATAGTAAGAGTACGAGCAAAATAGACATCAACGGACTCTCCCTTTTTCATAAGAAGAACCTCAAACTCTCTGCAGAGTTATGCATGTTTGACCCTTGCATTCCCTTGATACTTCAGCTTCATTGAATCCCAAATATCCTTTGAGGTATCCTTTCTGAGGATAGTCTCAAGGATGGACCTGTCTATGGCTTGAAAGAGATAATTTTTGGCCTTCAAGTCCTTTAATCTCGGATCAGCCTTTGCCTTCTTCTGTACATCTGTAGGTTTTGTACCGACTGTTGCGGCAGGAAACCCATCTAGGAAACTCATCTTCTATCAACATCCAATCTTTGCACGAAGAAAGTTCTCCATGAGCATGTTCTGGTGATCGTAGTGTCCATTAAACTTTGGAATGGCAAGTTGAACAAAAATGCTCTTAGTGGCCATAGCACTAGCTCTGATACCAGATGTGAGAGTTAATATGAGGAGATACAAGAATTGGAAGAATACTTTTTTAGATTTTTCAAGTAACATGAAACGGATATATATATAGCCTTACGTGAGTAACAGAGCAACACAAAATCAGCTGAATAACACAAAATCAGCACCACATTAACAACCTATGGAAAAAGTCAAAAATCCCTACTAAGTAGGAGTTATTAACAAACTCAAATACTACTAAGTCAAAGTCCTATCATAACATTTGATGTATCTTATTGCATGTTATGGTTCACGTTTCTTATATTTGTACTTTATAGCCTGCATAAGCAATTGTCAATCCTCACGAAAAAAATTTATAGAAAAAACCTTATACCCCCTATAGAAATAGTCATGTGCCTATGGCTTGCATAGAAAAACACCACCAACTAGAAAAAAATGTGGCAATTGACGGTGCTAATTAAATAAGGAAGAAATAGCTAAAACTATCTATTTGAGTATGAAATTAATGTTGGTCAAAATTAGAAAAACCAGTATATTTTTTGGGATTTTTGGAGGTCTATACCTTGGGACAATAGGATTCCAAAAACAATCCACTAGCCAATTTGTTTTTGGATTAGGTTCCTGTTGAAAAGTCAAAGTAATGAACATAAATAACGTATTTTAAAATTGCAAAAATAACGACAATGTCATAATTTAATTGAAACACTTATTCTAAAAAGTTACATCATTATAATATATCTTCTCCTAAAAAAAAGATAACATGTTCTTGATTTAACGTACCCATTAACTGGTGATTCACAGGTATATTAAAATCCATTTACTAATAGAGACTGAATTCAGTATATCTTTGGAACAGATACACACAAAAAAATATATTAACAAGCACAATAAGTGTGCAATTAATATACACGTGTTTACATTGGTACAACAACATATTATATATGACGAACAACATACATGATTTTTCAGGTACATTTTTACGAATATATACATCTATGAGATAAATACATCAGTATTTAATTGAGAAGAAGGTACATAAACGTCGGTACACAAGTACATAAAACCAACTACAATTTAAAATTACATAAATCATAATTGATGATGCACAAAAGTGGGTTTATGTAAAATCAATCAAGGGTGAAATAAATAGGGCTCAACACAAGCAAATACAAAAATTAGGAGGTTCGTTCTAGGTGACCTCCACTGAGAATGGTGACGGTGGCTAGAGAATCTTATTACTTGAGAGGTGTAGTGTGCCGAGATGTATGTCATGCCCCCATGTGTAGGTGTGACTTATAATTTATAAAAGAGTACAGTCTTCATGGCGCCTTAGAGGGGCTTTGATGGAGGAGACATTGCGGGGAGCCCTGATTAAGGCATCACCTTTGTGACAGGAGTGAGTGACTTTGTGATATTGGCGTAACAGATAAGGTGGTTTGAGGCATGCGATGCGTACCTTAATTCCCTACCTAAAATGGAGATCTCACATAAGTCACTAGTTAATTGAGTTTTCCAAGATGATGGATTTGGCCTAGGGCGGGTTGCATCGGTAACTTGGACCTGATATCTATTTCTAAATTGGGCCTTTGAACTAGCCTAGTTTGCAATTTTGGACTGGGCCTGGTCTGGGTCAGACCCGTCAGTAACGAACAAGTACCTAAACTTATCAACAAATACGTAAAACTTAATTGTTGCGATCTTATTTGTGTATTTACTAAATCAACACTTAAGATAAACGATAGATATATTCTAAATTGCTTGATTCACGAATTTGAAATTAAAAAATGATAGACAACACCACAAAAATCCTTAATAACAAACACCAAAAAAAAAAAATTAACTGTATTTTAGTCTGAAATCATATGTTAAAGACAAAATGAGCAATGAAAATACACTAACTGCGCAACCCCTATAGGTTCTCTCCCACAAAGGGACCCGCATGCAATGTTTTTTTTAAATATCGAGGACCTTTTTATATTTTATAAATTCATTAAAAGTAAAATTAGTTTACACACCAAATGAGGGATTCTAACCTAATTAACTGTTTTTGTTTTCCAAGGGAAAAGCACTAAAAATTGCTTTTACAATAGTAAGCCTAGAAAAGCCCCCCGTGAACCACAAGTTTATCCTGTTAGCCCATTAGTCTATGGGCCTAGCCAACCTGCTATTTGGTGGTCTCAGAGAACCTAAATGCCCAATGGTAAGAACATTATCCATATTTTTTAGACAACTAGAGCCGACAGACTGTCTTGCTTAATGTTGGGCTGATGCATAGACTGTGGTCCGGTCCATGTGACCCAATACAATTAAAAAAAAGTAAAAATTGAAAGTGGGTCATTTAGATGTACTTGGAGATCAAAAATACCCTTCCTTTATAGGAAGTTAATTTTTTTCTCTCATATCTATCTATATCTATATATAAGTTAAAAGTTTGACTAAAATTTAAATTTTTCATCTTTCTTATATATATATATATAGTAACCTTCAAACACAAAAAAAAATTACTATGAATTTGAATAGTAAAATTCAAATTTATGTTACTATGTTTTTTATTATGTTATTGTTCATGTACTATTATTTTTGAGCATGTTACTATTTTTGTTGAGCATCTTACTACTATTATTTTCTTAAATATTAATATTTAATGTTACTATTTTTTTTTTTTGAATATTACTATTTTTTGTATTTGAATAGTACTATATTTTGCGTTTGAATTTGAGAGAAATAATTATTGTTAAGTATGTTATAGTATTTGTTAAGCATGTTACTATTTTATTTGAACATGTTACTATTGTTATTTTTTTTTAAATATTAATATTGAATGTTTCAATTTTTTTATGTTTAAATGATACTATTTTTTTGTGTTTAAATGTATTATTTTTTGTGTCCAAATAATTTTTTTTTTTGTATTTGAATGTTACTATTTTTATATATATAAAACCTATATATAGATAGATAAGAGAGAAAATATTTTAATATTAGTCAAACTCTTAACCTATAAGGATATAGATAGACATGAGAAAAAAAAAATTTTAATGTTAGTCAAATTCTTAAGATTTAGGAGTTTTTAATTTTTAGTTTTATTCTACTTCTAAAGGGAAGTGATAGTATAATAAAATGACAAAAAAAAGACTTCATAACAAATAAGTTTATTTGATGAATTTAAGTCCAAACATGGTCATATAGGGGGACTGGACTCCAAATTTTCCTAAAAAAAAATTAAAATAGGACAAATTCAAAACCAAAACCAAAAAAAAAAAAACTCAATAGTTTTTTTAGTTTTTGTTCAAATCTGTATCTCTTTTGACTATTAATTTTTTTTAACTTTAAAGCTCAGATATGCTCTCATCTCCTTAATTTTTTTTTTTTCAACTTTATACTATACTAGCAATGCAGCACGTGACCAATTAACACGTTATCACTTCTGCAAAAAACTTAACAAATTGTTTGTATAAAGATCATGTAAACCATTAACTTTAGAGACCAAATTGATAAAATTGATACAATGAAGACCAAACTGATAAAACATGAATATTTCAGATACTAAAATTGCTAATTACCCTAAAATATAGTACCCCGCTCTTTATTATGTTTTAAAAGAATATTAAAATTTTAAAATTCAAGTTTTACTTAAAAATACACTATAATTTTTTTTTATATAAACTCTCAATAAAACATGAAAATTTTACTGTGATTGAAGAATTATGTTGATTTAACATAAATTATTTTTTAAAAAAACTACATAAAAGATTATTTTTTATCTTAACAATTAAATGGTTAAAATTTTAGATAAATAGAATATACATATATAAGCATAACGTTTTTTTTATATTTAAAATAAGTAATGTTAGATTGATGAAAGTTTTAAAGGTTTTAAAGTTTTAGTTTGATGAAAACCATAGTGATGCAAATATTTTTTAAGGGTAAAGTAGTCAATTAAAAAATTTCATAGATGCTGATATTTATACATAGATATTATAGGTATTTTGAAGATTTAAACACATAAATATATGATGGTAATTTATATATTTAACTACAAAGGATAGTGTGGTATTTAAAATTTTTTATAAGAGTAAAATAGTGAATCAAAAATTTTTCATTCTTAAGTACTTTTATTAGTAATATAGATAGAAAAAAATACATATATAGACATAATGTTATTTTTTTATTTGAAAAAAGTAATGATCTATTGATAGACTTTTTGAACACGTTATTGAAAACTATAATGATGTATATATATATTTTTTAAGGGTTGCGTAGTGAATTAAAAATTTTCATAGTTATTGATATTTATACAAAGATAATAGAGAATTAAAAGAGATGTTAGAGAGTAATTTAAAGATTTAAATACATAAGGTTGTGATTGTAATTTAGATATTTAACTATGAAAAGATAATGTGGTATTTAAAATTCTTTATAAGGGTAAAATAGTAAATCAATTTTTTTTACTTGAGATACTTTTATTAATAATAATATAGATATAGATATATACTAGATCTATGAATATATATTTGTGTGTGCGTAGGTGTGTGTAAGTGTGAATATTTGTGTGTGTGCATGTGTGGGTCTGCTTTTTCTTTTCTCTTTTTTTCAGTTTAATTTTTCTGTTAAAGTTGCTATTTTGTTGTTTAGAGATGAGTTTAAATTTCAAATCTGTGTTGGGATAAGGAAATTTGAGATATTTTTTATAGAAGAAAATATTATAAAGTTAATAATTGAGACATAATTTAAAGTGGTTACCAAGTATATTTTTTATTTTTATTTTCATAATTTTTTAAACATAATTGACCATCAAATATATTTTTCTGTTTTAAACATATATATATATATATATATATATATATAAAAAATAAAAAAATAAAAATATTATCAACCGCACCCTAAGTCTATTAGAGTCGCCAAGAGATGAGATTTATTAGAGTATTTTAACAAAATGAGCATTATATGGGAAAACTCAATTCTATGTCGATTAAATTATTAAGAGAATTTGAGTTTATATACTATAGTAGTGTTACTTATCATTTAGTTAAGTGAAGCCCTGAGACTCTTACGTGTGTAGAGGTGTGAAGAGTGAACAAGACACGAGTTTTTGAAATAATGTCACTTTACTTTTATTTTATTATTATTTTTTTGTAACAGCTTCTTCATTACAAAAATTCAGTTTCTGAATGTCAACAGTTATTTTTTTTTTCATTTATTTTAGAAATAAAATGTACTATATCAGCAGTCATCTTTACCGCATATAAGCAAATGTTTCAGGCCAAAAAGAGATACTTCTATTTTATTTATCACATTTTCTCACTACACAAGTTCTTTGAACAAAATAGCAAAGTGTCGCGTGAACTTTTTACTTTATTAAATTGTGCAAATTCAAGTAAAATTATAATCGACTAGGCGCTGAACTTTTGTATCATGGGGACGACGTGTCATTATCTGCTACATTGTGTTTCTTCTCTAAAAAAGTACAAATTATTTTACAAGAGTGTTTTAATCTGCATTTCACTCTACCATTTACTTTATTTTTAGATTCATATTTCCATCAAGACTCGATCCAGCATAACACTAGACAATTGGAGAAAGTTTATAAACTTGGATCATATGGATACCCATATGAATCAAAATAGAACAATCGTTATGCCATGGATTACTAATTGTGGGGGTATCAGGCATGGGATTATACTAAAACTCAACACCAATAAAAGATGGGAAGCAAAGTAAGTAAAAAGGGTCAACCAAGGGATAAAATAAAACAATTTTCTAAACTTTTAAAGTAACATTTTATCTCGAGGGAAAGGTGGGCAGAAGAAACTCGAGCCAAATGGCCCAAGCAATGTGAGTGCATGGCTCCCCCTAAAATTTGTTCATGAATCATTTGGACCGGTATATTGCGTTCCAATGGAACCTTAGCTTTCTTTGGGAAGCCCTTACCTTGTGCCAGTAGTCAGCAGACCACAAAAAGGTACAGAATAGTAACTCTAATTGAGAAATTACTTGGTACAGAAAAATTTAGGGATCACAATTTCGTTGTAGTGCATAATTTCGGTCACTTTAGAAATTAAATCAAAAAAAAATTTGAATTTTTGTTTCCGAAATATTCCGGAAGATGGATGTTTCTAGTTACCAGTAACGGAATAGTACTGGTCACTGAAACAAAATGTTTTCGATCATTTTATTTAAACGAAATGAAAGGAAATTTTGATTCTTGGAAAAATACCAAGCCGAGTAAACCAATGACCCCTAGTCTTTTCCTTTTATTCTCTTTTTTCACTAACCTTGTGCTTGGTTCTGTATACTGTTGTTTACAATGAAGTTGTGTTTCTACATGAAGCTTGTAAATTCTCCCAAGACATCACAAACGGCAAAGAATCAATTGAAATAGGCCAAAAATTATATAATATCAAGTATCAACTAACTCCTCCTAAATTGCAAACAAATTGCAAACAAAGAGAGAGAGATGTATTTATTGGGTCAAGTGAACGAATGAAATCACAATGCAGAGCCCACGTCTCAGTGAGTGAAGCAGATCTTCAATGTTGATCGAGAGTTGCAACAGATCATCAACGATGGTGGTTAAGAATCCCAGCAAATCTTCAATAATGATTATCGGGGGTCACAGATTTTCGTCGAAGTTTGATTTCGATCAACAGAATAAATCATAGTAGATAGAGAGATGGCTAGAGTGCTATAGGATGTGGAGTTTCAGCCTTCCAGTCTTGCTCAAGAGATGCGGCCAGCAGAAGATTTGGGGAAAATGCCAAAGAAAGTGACCAACGTGGTAGTTACAATTTTGGTAAAATTTCAACTACACCCCTCTACTTTATCATAAGTTCAAAAACATCTCCTATATTTTCAAAAAAAAATTCAATTATTTTTATACGTATTAAAATTTGAGCCAATTAAAATTCTATTAGAGCCGACAAAAAAATATTTTTAACCGACTCAAATCAAATTTTAATCAACTCGCATTGAATTTTAATTGACTCAAATTTTAATACATAAAAAAATATAAATTTTAATTGACTCAAATTTAATGAATAGAGTTTTAATTGACACGAATTTTAATCAATAAAAAAATATAAATTTTAATAGACTCGAAAACAAATTTTAATCGGTGCTAGAACTTAAATCGGCTCGAATTTTAATACGTAAAAAAAAAATTATAATAAGCTCTAATTAATATGAAAAAAAAAAATTAAAATCTAATCAACTCAAATCGAATTTTAATCAACTCAAAATTTTATATGTAGAAAAATAAATTTTAATCAACTCGAATTTAATATGTAAAAAAATAAATTTCAATCAGCTAGGATTTTAATAGAATTTTATGTAGAAATATTGTTTAGGGTTCATATAAGAACATTTTTGATATTTTAGATGATTTTGCTTTTGTTAGAAATGATTGTGTGATGACATGGAGTGTCAATGATGTTTAAATATAAATTAAAAAGTATGTCAGTGATATTTTTGATATTAGAGAGGTTGTCCATAAAAATATAATAAATTAAAAGAGGTGCGACTAAAACTTTCTCTACAGCTTTTTATTTAAATCACTCGGGTTGTTAAAAACTGCCCGTTTTGAATCGTTGAGTGAAGGAACTGGCCGATTCATTCGGTTTTGAGTGGTTTTTGTGCAAAAACAATCTAATATAATAACCGGTCCGTTCACCGATTCTTTGGGTCAGTCTGCTTGGCCGGACTGGGCTTTAACACATTGGATTTAACCTAACTAATATCCTATTCCATTTAGAGTTTAATTCTATCACAAATAAAAAAATAGGATATAGCCCTTATAAAATTGGTGTTATTTATAAATTAGGAGTCTTTCTTGATAGTTTTAATTGTTAGTTCGTCTTTTTTGATTTTTTGATAAATTCTTTAATTTTTGTGTGAAATTATCTTAAGTGCTTGATATTTTTTATAAAAGAGAGCTAACGGCAGAAATGAGGAAAAAATGAATAAGAAATATAAAAATATGTAGTTTTATTTAGTGGGGGAAAAGCAACCAAAACAATGCCAAATTTTTTTTTTAAAAAAACAGGTCATCTTTATCTTGGTAAATTACTTGTCATCACAAAAACAAAGATAATGCAAAATATATCATTTGTGACGGCAATCCAACTGCCGCGAAAACGGTGCCGCAAAAAGTGACTTTTTTGTGGCGGCAAATTTTACTGTCACAAAAAAATTCGCCTCAAAGGCCTTAATTTTTGTAGTGGAATGTCATGATTTTTTTTAGAATAATATTACACAATTCAAATAAAATTCAAATAGTTTTAACCTAAATACATATTATTTTTTGGAAATAATATGGATGAGTGAGTCTCATCAACTTTTTAAGTGGAAAACACTCATCAACACTTATCCAAGAGATGATATACATTTAAATTATACTTTTTGGATTTTATCTAGGTTGTGTAGTATTTTTTTTTTTTTATCATTTTTGAATGTTAGTACTAATCATGACTTAGAATGTCATGGTTTTTTTTTTATAACAAAAAAGTACTCAGATGTATTTTTTTAATATACGTTCTGGACATGTATTAAAAAATTTAAATATATATGCATTTTTTAATCGATAATTCAAATGTACTTTTTGATAAAATATTTTTTATTTGTGTACTTTTTTGTTTGAGTATTCAAACGGTATTTATTTAATTAAATACTTTTGAGAAATACTTATTTAAGAAATTTTTTTTTTTGAATTTCATAAATCATCCCAAACACAATCATGTAATGTTATATTTTTGCATACGAACAAATCAAATTATGATATATATTTGACCATAAAATCAAATTCAACAACTACATGTATATATAGTAATAGACTATAAATTGAATTTTATTTCTTCATATAAATATAAACATAAATATAAAAAATTGTATACAAATGTACTACTAATAAATGAGTCCAAAAAAAAATTTAAAAGTCAAATACTGTTAATTAAATAATTCAAAAAAAAAAACTTAGAAGTCAAATAGAATATGACATAAAAATTAAATTTTTTTAACAATAGATGAAAATGAGATGAAAGTAATAAAGAATTTAGAAAACACATTCAGTTAATAAACGAGTCCAAAGAAACTTATAGAATCCACATAGTTATAGAAATAAATATTGGATAAAAATAATATTTAAGTATCGTTGAATTTATTATAATAATTAAAGACAAAATAAAAAATCAAAATTTTTTCACGCGTGCTAACATTTCTAAGTAGTTTAGATTTAGATAAGGAAGTCTTAACTTATTTAAATTTATATCCAAACATAATATATTTTTTTTCAAAGAAAAAAAATATAATTAGAATGTAATAAAGAGATAAAATAAGTATTAATTATTTTATTTTATTTCACATTGTAATCGAACCAACACACTCTAATCAATAATGTTATGTTTATCAAATTTTTTACCAAAATTTTCATTCTAAGTAATATTATATAATCTCTATTATTAAATATTAATGGTGACCACTTACTAGTAAAAACTGTGTTATATTATTAAAAATAAAAATTTAATATGGAAACTTGATCAATATATCATTGTTCCACCCTAATATGTGGAGGCTAGGGGAAGTGTTGAGACGTGAGAGTCACCACCGATCGCTCAACACTTCCACCCACTCCGGCTCTCATGGGAATCTTATCATCTTTGTCTCCCCCTCCTATCTTCTATCTACTACAATGATGTTCGATCTTAATCTTCTGCTTTCCTTCTCTGTCGTTCTCTATCTTCTTCTCTTTTGCATTATCTGGACTTT
>CAUOFW020009176.1:0-13115 GCA_963454935.2 Ilex paraguariensis | reverse complement strand
ATAGACTTCATAGAGTGTTAAGGTTCTCCACTCCAATAGCTTATCTATAGCAACTATGTTTACAGCAACACTAAAACAAGAACACGTACGTGTGAATGACTTAAAACTTTGTAGTAATGAAGTTAGATAGAAGCCACCAATTATTCCTGGATGGGTGCATTTCTTTTCCACCACATCCAATAAAATTTTCAACTTTCCTTGTTCTAAAAGATGGTTGCCTATTTATATAATCCATCATATTTGAAATTTTCACACCTGGCTTTTGATATTTGATGTTGCTTTAAACACTAAAAGAGAACTTACCCAATTTAGATAGTAAGTAGAATACATGTTAGCAATTGAGAACAACAATAAGAAGAAAGCAAAAGTGGAATAAAGAACACAACGGTCATGTAACCACCTGCACCACCACCCAAGCTTCCAATTTCAGTTTATTTGATGGAGCATATTCACTCAATAAAGAAAACATCAATAAAGCAAGAGCCCCAATCTTCCTAATGACTCCCAAATTCATAGGACCATACAAAATTTATATCATAATTTTATATATACTTGAATCACCAAAAATTCAAAACATAGAGCATCAATTAAGGAGCAACAACTTAAAAACTTGGCATCTAAATTTTTTTCAAACAATTGGTGATTAGAATTCCTTCAAACAACCCCACAATTAATCATCAACAATTAGCTTTAACATAAAACCATAATTAATCCATTAATTAGACATTAATTTAAGCATCAAATATCAGGTAAACAAAAAGACTCAAATTCAGCCGAACTAAAAATATTGAAAAGAAGAAACATTCCTAGATTTTTGTCAATTTGATATCATGGGGCACAGAATAGTCCTAATAAATTAAAGGTAGACATTTATTTCAATCAAAAGCAATAACGCTAGCCAAATGAATTAAATGGCTAAATATGAACCAAGTAATATACAAAGCATTGGGAGTCAACTTGGTGGCCAACAAATTGATAAGGGGGACACCATGTATGTTTTGAATTATCTCTCAACTAAATTAACTAATTCCACAATAGAACCTATTGCATATTACAACCACAATATAATCTATTGGCCATGGAAATACGCAAAATTTTGATCCCTTAGCAAATTTCAAATATTGAAAGAACATCATAGACTCATAAACCATTTTCATAAAATGTACACACAATTCTGTGTCACAAAAAACAAAAACACAACAACAAATTATATGTGAGAAACGAACCTAGTTTAAGCAGCTTTATTGGCCTTTTGAACAAATCATGGAAAGGTGTTCTTGTGCCTTGCCATTTTGAAAAATCCATTTAGTTTGTTGTAATAGGTAGAATTCTTACCAAAGAATATTACAGGAAAATTTTGTCCAAACTACAATTTTAACATGCTTTCTTTCCCTATATCCTGAACGCCAAAAACCCAAAAAAGATATTAGATCCAAAATATTTCATACAAATTTACTTGAAGAGAGGCTTACTTTAATATTAAGCCACAAATTTGAATCAAAAAAAATAAAATTGAATCACATCGAAAAATTCAAAAACATATCTCATACCTTAGGACTGGGCAATGACGACTGGCTTTGGGTTGTGTTGTGTGTGTGTTCTGCTGTGGGTGTTGTGTGTATTATGCGTGTGGGGTGTGTTCTGTTTGTGTGTGTTCTGTTGTGCATGTGGGATTTGTGGTATTTTGTAAATGCATGCACAGAGAGTTGATCATTACCTCTTCGACATTTGATCGAATAGGTTATGAGCGATGTGCGATGTGTATGTTGTGCGTGTTAAATAAGCAGCCGAGACAAAGAAGCATAGAGATAGAGAGAAGATAGAAAGAGGCAACGAGAGAGAAGCATATGTATACCTGGCAACAACAATTGGTAATGGCGGTGGATGACTAACCACTGGGGCGACAACGGATGGATGTTAGCCATGAGAGAGAGAATTAGGGAAGATTAGGGAAGATTTGTGGGGGAGAGATAGAGGCGAGAGATTGAGAAATATTTGGGATATTTGTGGGGGTAGAGAGATTTGGACCTGAATTTGGGAAAAGTTAAAACCTTGATTTGGGCTAATTAAAAATGGAAAATGGCTTGGGCGGAAAAACAAAAATTGAGATTGAATTTGATCCGTCAGATCAACATCTTTGAGTTGATCTGAGTCACAAAAAGTTGAAGATAACATGGACCCTCGGATATAACTTATCTTTTGCTTCGAATTGATTTAGACCTCTCTTTGTCTCCAAAATTCAAACTCAACTCTACTTTATTATATAGATGAGAGACAAGATGTGTTAGAGATGGAAGTTTAAAGTTTGACATGAGGTACAAATCTTAGTCCAATGCTTGAGCGAGAAAAAAAATTAGGGAGTAATATTGTTGGATTAAAATTCTAGAAACAATTTGAACTATGAAATATAACAGAACAACTTTCAATAAATTCATCCAGCGGTCTCAAATAGACTCATTTAATCGCCACAAACATCACTCTTAAAACCCTTCGCATTGTACTGTATCTTTAGATATGAGTTACTCTTAGTGTGTGTGTGTACATCTATATAATAAAGTAGCTTACAATTCAAATCTCAATAGATAAACAAAATGACTTTTGTTATTCGCGGTTAAGATCGCTTTAAATTTTACTTTAAAATTAATCTAACGGCTAATATTAAAACTTCAAATTTAATAGGAAAAAACAGGACCTTAAGGGTGTGTTTGGAGTAATTTTTAAAAAGTGTTTATAATAATTATTTCTCATAAGTACGTTAAAAAAATATATTATTTTGAACCGCTTCATCACTATCTCTACCACCACCGTCGACGCCGCCGCCGCCACCACCAACAACACCACTGCCACCCCCACCACCATCACTGCCACCCCTACCTCCACTTCCACTCGCACTTGCACCGCCGCCACCCCCACCACCACCACCTCTACCACCGTCGTCTCTGCTGTTGCCATCACCACTACTGTCGCCACCACTACTGCAGCCGCCATCACCCCCACAGTTGCCACCACCCCCGCCACTACCACCATCGCCGTCGCCACCATCACCATCATCGTCGCCGCCGCTGCCACTACCACCACCACCACCACCACCACTACCGTCCACTATCTCTCACCTCCACTATAAATTGATGTTTAAATTCCTTTATTTCTTCTCTATGTTTGTGATTAAATTTTGGATATAAATACAAATATATTTATTGTTTACCATTTTTTATTACTCTGTGCCTTCAGGCACAAACAATAATTAGTATATATATATATATATATATATATTAACATTAAAAGCAAAAAATAGTAACATTTAAACATAAAAAAATAATAATAACATTAAAAATAAAAATTAGTAACACTCAAATCCAAAAAAATAGTAACATTCAAAAACGAAAAAAATAGTAATATTGAATATTTACATTTTAGAAAATAACAATAGTAACACACACACACACAGATATATATATATATATATATTAACATTAAAAGCAAAAAATAGTAACATTTAAACATAAAAAAATAATAATAACATTAAAAATAAAAATTAGTAACACTCAAACACAAAAAAATAGTAACATTCAAAAACGAAAAAAAATAGTAATATTGAATATTTATATTTTAGAAAATAACAATAGTAACATGCTCAACAACAAATATTAGCATATAACATTCAAACACAAAAATAGTAATATTTGAAAAAAATAGTAACATATAAGCGGTTCCAATAATTCAATCATGATTAGCTACCAAATTAATTATATTTCAAGCATTGCTAGTTCAAAGAATATCACCAAAATCAATAGATTCGTCATGTGGGTAAAATCAACCAAAATCACACTCCAAAATCGCAGTATAATTCCATCCAAAAATAGAAAACACAATAATTTGAAAGCTTTGAATCACTAAAAAGCCCAAGACACTTCTTCTTTACTTCTCCATCTTCATCAAGTTTTGGCAAAGCCTATGTAACGGTGTTCTAATTGCTCATTCACTTGCCAATTACAGAAAAGCTTCTTTTGTAGTGTTAGGTGATGTATAAAGCGGGGTGACGGATAATGTATAAGCACTCACTCAAACTTCCAATGGAGTTTTTAAAGATGAAGAACAACTCTAAAATTCTAGGTTGTCTAGTTATGGTGTCTGACATATTTTTCGGGAAAAGCTGGATATTCCATGCCCTTCGACAAATTAAGTGAAATTCGGATTAGAGAGAAAATGAGTTGAAAATGAGTAATTAGAACACCGTCTATTCCATGCCCTTTGAAAAATCTAGAGAAACTCAGGTTAGGGATGGACATAGCCCTGCTCCCTTGTGATGGGGGATTCACTAGTTGGAGAGAGAAAGAGAGAGAGAGATCTTTGACTTTGAATTTCAAATTTATGGTGGAGATTTTATTGAGATATCTTTATTGACATTGAATTAAGGGATAAAAATTTTTAAGATAGAAAATTAATTGAGACTACTTTTAAGAAAGGATTTTTTGGAGTTTAAAAAAATAGTGGACTTAACTTCTTATTAGTAAAATTAAAAACAAATTTATTTTTAAATAAATTTTTTTAACTAACTAAACTCATTATAAGTCCATGGATTCAGTCACAATTTTCATTAATATATAAACATTAGTGTTGGCTTATTTTTAATGGATTTGGAATTTGGTTCAGGTCCATAATAGGGGCATCATGTTGGTCTACTTCTAATTTTGTCGGTAGTAGGCCCAATAATCACAATTTTAAATTGGTTGGTTGAGCCCAAACCACCCAAATAGACCTAAGCCATTAGTATTCGCAGGCCTACCCATTAAGTACATATTCAATGTAACGGATCCGTTCTTAAAAAAAATAAAAACAAATTTAACGATGATACCACGTCATCATTGTTATATGATATTCCTATCATGTGACAAAAAATCAAATGGATAAATTTTATCCCACTTCGTATATAAGATAATTATTACATTGAACAATACTATTTAAATCTAATTTGTTGATTTAATTTATAAACTTAATTCATTATAGTCATTAAATTGACTATAGAACTCATTAAACTTTGGAATTTAGTGTCAATCCAATGATTAAAATAAAATCACATCATTAGGTCAATAAATTAGATTAAATTTTTAAGTTTCAATTGCATTACTTGCATTACATTATATGAAAGAGTATTTATTTAATTATGTGAGATTCTTTGTCCACTTTTTGCATTAGAATTTGACAATTATATTCTCTCTCTCTCTCACACACACACAAGTAATATGGTGTAACCGTAGATATATACTTATTATTGTTCAAAAAAAGGAAAGAAAGAAATAAATAAATAGACAGAGAGAGAGAGAGAGAGAGAGAGAGTAGACGAATTGGGTCATGATTTCTCCCTATTTTTGAAAAGTTTTTCCTTTCCAAATACTAATTAATTTTGAATTATTTAAGTGGTCTCCCCCAAATAAACACTTTTCTTGTGGCCTATATAACCACTCAATCTTTGTTAATTATCACATATTTCAAATTTTATAATATTTAATAATTACTTCACATTTATTTTTGCTTTTGAAAAAATAATTTAGCCCATTAAAGAATATTTTTAGTAATGTTAATGTGAGGAGATGTACGGGGTAGGAGATGAAGAGGGATGTGAGAGGTGTAATAAGAGATCAAAATTACCCGTACATGGTATGAGACATCTATTCGTAACAATACACAAACATAAAATTTGTTGAATGCTGAGATCGGAGTATTTTATTGTTGATTGGTGGAGGATCCAACATGTACTCCCTGTTACTACGATTGATCATATCCATATCCATATCCAACCTTTTTCTTCAATAAGAAAAGACCATAGTGCCAAAAAAAAAAATTTCATATTGTACTAAAAATAAAAAAAAAAATCCCAAAAAGTTTGTAAATTCTATCCTAAAGATACTACAGTGAAACCCTCTTTCAATAATTTTCTGACAGCATATATGGATGGCACGACATTGGTAAGCAGGAAAAAGCCCAACAACATTTATGCTGCTGGCCCAAAATTTTCCACATCATGTTGGAGATTCCTCAAGGGGGTATTGTTTTGTTGAAATCTATTCATTTTGTTTTATTGATTGAAAAATAATAAAATAATAACATTTTATATGCAATTAAATTATAATAAATGAAAAGTAAAATACCACATTAAAAAAATATATATAATTTGGTATTGTAAACGGGCTCCTCATTCAACTTAAAGGAACGGCTGCTACTTAAGTAAGGGCTGGGGTCATGAAAATAATTGAGGCAGGGACGGTTCAATTCATAATCATGTATTTTATTTATATTTGCCGTCTATTAACAATCATGTATAAAAAGATTTGGGTGTAGTTAAATTAGCATTGTATAGTGGGTTTATATCGTATTTAGCTATCTTTGTGTGGACCCATTTATTTCTAAACTAAGTGAAATGCTGATGGTCCACATCCAGCATTGATGGATGAACTCTCCCCGCTAATGTTACTGGTGAACCATTTAAATCATACTAAGTGTAATGCAGAATCCAAGGCTTCCTTCGTGCACACCCTGGTGCAAATAATTAATGGAGAAAACAACGAACAACCAAGAGAGAGACTATTTAATGGAGAACATAAAGAACAACGATGTGTAGAAGTAGAGTAGTTGGTTTAGTCATTGAACAAGGGGCAAAGCAAAAGCTTATGCAGTTTGACTCTTGAACTTTATTGGCCGCATAAAACAAAAGTTTAATCGATGCGTACATTCTACGAATAATTATGTGTATTATATATTTGTATCGCAAATAAGAACCCAAAGAAAACATGATTAATAAAGGTTCACCTACTTTGAAGTGCCAAAATCCAAGGAAGATGAACATGTCTACCTCTGTGAGAATAACGTTATTAATGTTGAGTTCTTGTCCCTTGACTATATATGCTTTGAGTTCAAGTCCCCTCAAACCACATAAAACTTGAGTCTAACTGATAACATAATTTCTAGGTGGTTACGCGCATTTAATATTTGTATTGCAACTATGAGCTCAAAATGCATAATTAGAATTATTTCCTTATGCTAACAAGGAGAAAGTTAGGAGAGGTTCACCTAGTAGCAAGTATCAAAATAAAAGGAGGATGAACAAGTCTACTTCCCTAAATAATGCAAACAGTCCTAGACATTGTAGATCAAATTGTATATACAATAGAATTGGACAACTCACAATAATAAAAGGAAATTTGGAGGTCGGTCCCCCTTTTGTGGACTTATTTAGCGATAAGTTCATCAAATAAACTTATTTAATATTAAGTTCATTTTAATTTTTATTATCCAAAATATCCCTATTAGTGGTGGGTTTAACAAATTTGCATCAATTTTTAACAAATTCTAAAACGGATGTTAGTCCGGGGGCTATATTGAAACCAATGTAAGAAAAATAATTTTTCGCGGTGTATAAGTGAGAATTGAGATATCTTTCGGCATGCAATGTGCGAAATGCCTGCATACGCCATCAATTCCAAGCTCACAATGCACATCCTTAATCTATTCAAATAATTTTGCAAGTCACTACCCATTTTGATCACGGTTAATCGAGCGTGTCAAGAACGGTGGATTGAGTGTAAACCTAAACATTGGCATAATGAGGGAGAAAAATGGTCCTTATATTCAAACTCACAATCTCTCAGTTTTTATCCCTTATATCTTACGACTTCACCACATACTATACATACCACACAAAATAACCAATAAAAAAGTTGCATTCTAATGCTATTTATCTTCAAATGACCATCACCAGAATCTTGCTGTAATTAAATTTAGTTGCAAAATTCACTCATTTGCTTCTTTCTATAGAATCAAAACCAGGGATTACCTGAAACTTACCGCAAAAGATGGGTTGGATTAGATTGGACGTAATCAAAGTTTTACGTGAATAAACACATATTTACAACATAACAAATAAAAGTTCAATTACGGAGAATGATACAATAGAAAAAGTCCAAATCTAAACGATGAATATACCTTGCCAGATCTCACATTAACTTCTGATGGATCAAGCCCAAGAAGAACTCAATTTATTTAGAAAACTCAAATCTCAAATGAAGAGTTCAGTCTTATAAAGACCCACTAGACCCAATATTGTCTAAGTCTAGTCTCATCAGTTCGGCTACGTCATCAAGAGAAAGAGAGAACACGGGAGCCTTACCTGCACTACTAAGGAAACAGTTCACCCTCACCTTATCCTTGACCGCATCTTATGGAGAGCATCTCAACCACCTCGCCCGTTGAGAAGAAGTTGTGAGCTCCACCGAAATAGTTGCTTAGTTGCTATAAAATAGCCTCAACCTGTTAGGGGGCCACTATAAATTGCACGCCCCACCAACACTTGGGGGGCATCACACATCACCTGAGCACGACTCTCTCCTCTCCCTCAAAGCTTGTACTCTCCGCTCCCCATACCCTTGAGTTAATAAAATACCCGGCACCCAGAGCCATTGAAAAGTGGACGTAAGTCGAGCTAACCGAACCACTATAAATTGCCTGTGTCTCTCTATCTCCTAATATTATTTTCTTGCATTTATTATTCACACTTGACAGGTGGTGTACAAAATTATTTTGTTCATCATCAGTTTGGCGCCGTCTGTGAAAAACGAAAAAATTCCCACTCCTAAACATTCCATTTGCTGAACCAATGACAATCACAACCAGATCCATAAATCAATATGAAGGCAATCCATCCCGAGAGGAGGAGGTTGCTCCTCCACCCAACCCTGTCCCAAATGCTTCAACTCCAAATCCATAGCAAATGTTGGAGACCATGCAGCAGCTGGTGGCCCAAAACCAGTAGATACTGCAACTCATGCTCGCTGGACGAGGAGAAGCACAACTTAGAGGTGCACAGCACGGAGGACCCCATGGAGCTCCACGCCCTAGGCATCAAGGAGCTCCACACCCTACTACACCACACCTGGGCGCCCCTGCAATGCTGGGTGCCCGAGCCCATCATGAGGGAATCCCACCTCCTCTTCCTCTTCCCGTTTCCTATGGTGAGGACCCTCATTTTCAAGAGGATGAAGGCGAAAACCAAAGCATAGAGTATGAGAGTCATTTTCATGATCACTCCATGGGACCCCCAAACCAGTGGAATGAGAAGATCAAGGAAGTACAAAATCAACTAGGTGATGTCTTCAACACCATAAAGGCATAGGGACTTGAGACAGTGGACTACTTGGTAAGGCATACAGACACGCCTTTCAAACCTGATGTGGCGAACTATCCCCTCCCTCAAAAGTTTAAAATGCCATCCGTGGAGACCTTCGACAGGACAAAAGATTCACTAGACCACCTCGACACCTACAAGACTTTGATACAGCTGCACAATGTCCTAGACGAAATCATGTGCAGGGCATTCCCAACCACACTGAAGGGGTCCACATGACAATGGTTCATTAAGCTCCCCCAGCCTCCATCGCCTTATTTGCTGAGCTGAGAAGGTCATTCGTATAGCATTTTATTGAGGGGCGTCGCCACCAGAAACCTATCACCCATCTGCTTAGCATAAAGCAGGACCGGGAGGAGAGCCTGAGGAGCTACCTCACTCGTTTTAACGAGGAGGTACTCCAAGTTAATGAGCCCGACGACAAAGTGACGATGATCGCCTTCTTGGGAGGCCTCTGCTCATCAAGCTTCCTCTTCTCAGTGATGAAGTGTCCACCAAAAAGCATGCTAGAACTACTAGGAAAGGCCCAGAAATATATGAATGATGAGGACATCACAAAGGCCAGGCGAGGTGAGTCCTCCAGAGTAGCAGGGGAAAAGAGGAAGGAAAGGGAGAGAGAAGACAAGAAGGAGACTAGCAACAAATGCGGCAAAACAAAGAGGGTTCATGCCAAAGATCGGCTAGGTCCTACGCCTTAGAGGGACCGACAAGCCTTCATTCCCCTCAATACCGCTATCGGGCACATCCTATTCCAGATCTAGGATGATTAGCCATAAAGTGGCCAGAGAAGATAAAATCTCCTCCAAATCGCAGAAATCCTAACAAGTACTGTCGTTTCCACCGTGACCATGGGCATGACACCGACGATTGCTATGACCTCAAAAGACAAATTGAGGAACTCATCTACCGTGGCCACCTACGCCAATATGTTGCTGGCAGAGAACGAGCACCACCACCTTAGAATCAAGAAGACCAGTAGCCTGTGGGGGAGATTCACACCATCTCTGGAGGACTAGTAGGAGGTGGAGAATCACTCTCTGCAATGAGGACCCACGCTAGAAAGGCAAGGCACCTCGATGAGATAAGCCTATCCAAAGTGCCAAAGCAGGGCGACAGCGAAGTCATATCTTTCTCAGATAAGGACCTAGAGGGAATCTAGCACCCTTATGATGACCCCTTGGTGCTCACCATGACCGTGGCTAATTTTCAGGTGCGCAGGATCCTGGTGGATAGTGGCAGCTCTGCAGATATCCTATTCGCAAAGGTTTATGACAAGCTCAACCTGGGCAAAGAGAGACTGCAGCCTATCAGATCACCCCTCATTGGGTTCTCAGGGGAAAAGGTATATCCCATAGGGTCCATCACCCTACCTGTCACAGCCGGAGCGTCGCCCCGGAGCTCCACAGTCATGGTCAATTTCTTGGTCATAGACTGTCCATCAGCCTACAATATCATATTGGGGTGACATGCTTTTAACACATTAAAAGCTGTGCCCTTCACCTATCACCTCATCCTCCACTTTTCAACCACGAATGGAGTTGGAGAGGTCAAAGGAGACCAGATAGCAGCGAGGGAGTGCTATGTCTCCTCTATGAAGACTAGGAAGCCATAGGAAGCATTGCAAGTGGAGGTCCTTGATCCGAGGGATGACACCACCATAGAGAGAGGAAAACCAGTCGAGGAGCTCACCTCTATGGCCTTGGATGAGGAGCACCCAGACAGAAGAGTATATATCAGCTATTCCGTTTCTAAAGACCTGGTTGGCCCGCTAATAGACTTTTTGAGACATAACATGGACATCTTTGCGTGGTCACATGCAGAACTTGAGGGAATTGACCCAGAAGTGGCCACACATCATCTCAATGTGGACCCACGCCACAAGCCTGTTTGCCAAAAGCTAAGGGGTGCCTCCACTGAAAGGGCCCAAGCTATGGACAAGGAGGTAGAAAAGCTAATAGATAACAAGGCCGTTAGTGAAGTAGCGTATCCTGAGTGGCTCTCCAACGTGGTGATGGTCATTAAAACTAATGAAAAGTGGCATCTCTGCGTCGACTTCACAGAACTCAACAAGGCGTGCCCAAAAGACAGCTACCCACTGCTACGGATCGACCTCCTCATCGACGCCACCACGAAGCATGAGTTGTTCACTTTCCTGGATGCTTACTCTAGATACAACCAAATTAGCATGTACCCCGCAGACTAAGAGAAAACATCATTCATCACTCTGAAGGGAACTTATTGCTATAGGGTCATGCCCTTCAGACTAAACAACGTAGGAGCAACCTACTAACGGTTGGTGAACAAGATATTCCAGTCTCAGATTGGACGAACAATGGAGGTGTATGTGGATGACATGCTGGTGAAAAGTCTCGCAGTAGTAGACCACATTGATCACCTCCAAGAAACTTTCAATGTCCTAAGGTCTTATCACATGAAGCTCAATCTTGAGAAGTGCGCCTTCAGTGTAGAGTCTGAAAAATTCTTGGGCTTTATGGTCAATCAAAGGAGAATTGAGGCGAACCCTGATAAAATCAAGGTTATCCTCGACATGAAGTCACCTTCTCGACCAAGGAGCTCCAGCACCTCAATGGAAGAATCGCTGCACTCAATAGGTTCGTTTCCAAATCTACAGACAAATGTCTGCCTTTTTCAAGATTCTCCGAAAAGCCTTTGAGTGGGAACCTGAGGCGGAGGAGGCCTTCCAAAAACTCAAGGTCTACCTAGCCACACCTCCCCTCCTATCACGTGCCACTCCGGAAGAAATTCTCCATCTTTATCTTTCTACTTCCTCATCAGCAGTAAGCTCAGTACTCATCAGAAATGATAATAGAGTGCAGAAACCAATTTATTACGTAAGTAGGGCATACTGGGGGGCAGAGATCAGATATTTTGGATTAGAAAAATTGGTGCTCGCCTTGATCACAACGAAAAGACGACTACGACACTACTTTTAGAGTCACAGCATAATAGTCGTCACAGACTAACCTCTTAAAAGAATATTGGGAAAGCCAAACGTATCGGCAGGCTTCTTAAATGGGCAGTGAAACTCGAGGAGTTCGACATTTAGTACCAACCAAGGGCAGCCATCAAAGCACAAGCCTTGACAGACTTCGTTGTCGAGCTCACACCAGCTAAATAAGGGAGCTGCAGGGATGCCCAGGTGTGGGACACCCAAGCAGCCCCTACAGGCGCCCAGACTGCACCTCCAGGTGCCCAGGCAGCTTCAGCAGGCACCCAGCCTGCACCTCCAAACGCCCAGGCTCCTCCTGGCGCCCAGGCTGCCTTCCCAGTCACCCAGTCGCCCATTTTAAATTCCAAACCCTTCTCTCTTCTACTTTGGAAACTCTATGTAGATGACTCCTCGACCGGTGAAGATGGAGGAGCTGGCCTAATCTTGATCAGCCCCGATGACACCACTCTCAAGTATGCGGTGAAGCTCCACTTCGTTGCCTCCCACAATGAGGCGAAGTACGAAGCTCCCCTTTTGGATTAAGGTTGGCAGTGGAAATGGAAGCTCAACACCTCGTCACCTTCACCGATTCTCAGTTGATAGTTAATCAAGTGAAGGGTGAGTTCGAAGCCAAAAGAGCCAAGATGCAGGAATACCTTGGCATTGCGAGAAGCATGATTGCAAAATTCCACTACTTCCAGATAGCAAAATTCCACAAATCTCCCAAGCCTTTCTCTAATAACTGATGGTCTACCCATCATGGGACCAAGCCAAGTCGGTCCTCTAGCGGAGTTTCCTGCATGAGGAAGGGACAAAGAAGGAACAGAAGGTGTGCCCAGCAAGGAAGACTCTGGAGTAGCAACTGAAAAAGTCGCTAGTTGAGGAGGTACCGCCGTAGGAGTCACTTATGGGGCATCACCCTTCCCTCACCACCTTGGAAGAAGGAGGGCTCCTGCTAAATAGTGAGACACTACCACCCTTTTACTT
>CAUOFW020009175.1:0-13116 GCA_963454935.2 Ilex paraguariensis | reverse complement strand
GGCTTGAGGATAGGCAAGGGTGAGTAGAAATTACGGATCCCGAGTTGCTCACAGAAAGATTTGAAACGTCCCGTCGGTGAATTGAGTCCCGTTATCCGACACCAGTGCCCGGGGATCCCAAACCTGATGATTATGTTCTCCCAGACGAACTTTTTGGCATCTATGTCGCGGATATGAGTCAACGGCTCCGTCTCTACCCCACTGGTGAAATAATCTGTGGCCACAATGAGAACTTCCTATTTCCAGAAGCCTTAGGCAGGGGGTCCAACTAAATCGAGCCCCCACTGGGCGAATGGCCAAGGGCTGGTCAGGGGGTGTAACGCCCTCGCGGGTTGCCTGATTGCAGGGGAGAACTTCTGACACTGGTCGCATTTTTGGACGTATGCGCGCGATCCTTTGCATTTGCGGCCACCAATATTCCTGAGACATGATGCGGTGTGCCATTGATCGCCCCCCAGAGTGCCCCCCGCATATTCCTTCGTGTATTTCATAGAGAAGGTCTTGTACAGTTGGTCTTCTTGGACGCATAGCAAGTAAGGCCCCGAGAAAGACTCCGATACAGTTTTTGATCCGGAGAGACCCAAAATCTTGGAGCTTTGAGTTTTATCTTCCTTGCTTCCTTTGAACACACTCCGGGAGATCTCTGTTGTTAGGAACCTGAGAAAGGGATCAATCCAACTGGGCGGCTTGTGTGCGTCCTGAATGACCATTACCTCGGGAGCATGATCTATGCAGGATGCGGGAAGGTATTCAATGGTGATCCTGCGCGACTGGGAGGAGTCCACCGCCGAGGCTAGACAAGCCAGGGCGTCGGCATGTGTGTTCTTGTCTCGGGACACTTGTTTGATTTCAATCCGGCCGAACCTTCGAATTACAGTCGTCGCCTGGTGATGGTAGACCTTCATCCTAGGGTCCCTTGTCTCAAACTCTCCGTTAACTTGATTGACTACTAGCATAGAATCACAATGCACGATTAAATCGGTAACTCCAGTCGCCTCCGCTAACCGAAGTCCTGAGATGAGGGCCTCGTATTCAGCTTCATTATTCGAAGCCTTGAATCCCAGCCGAACGGCCTGCTCCGCAATAATCCCATCTGGAGAGGTCAGCAAGATACCGATTTCGGACCCTTACTATTTGACGAACCGTCCACACACAAAAGCCATGGCGATCCTTCACAATTCGTTGGAGACGCTAAGTCGGGAGGAGGCGGTCCTTCTAAAACGGGATGCTCCCCCAAAAACTCAGCTATGAAGTCTGCCAATATTTGACCTTTTATCGCAGTTCGGGGTTTGAAATGAATGTCGTGCTCCCCCAACTCTACTGCCCACTTGGAAATCCTTCCGGAGAGTTCCGTTTTCCTCAAGATCGCTTTCAAGGGCTGATCAGTAAGGACAGTGATTGGGTGCGCCTGGAAATAATACCGCAGTTTCCTTGTAGTGGTGACCAGGGATAGAGCCAGTTTCTCTAGGGGTAGATATCTTGTCTCTGCGTCCAGGAGCGCCTTGCTTATATAATAAATCGGCTTCTGGCGGTGCTCATGTTCACGGATAAGTACCCCGCTTACCGCAAACTCAGATACTGCCAGGTATAAGAACAACATCTCCCCCTGGGTGGGGACGGATAAGGTTGGAAGAGTCCTTAGGTATTCCTTGATTTCAGCCAGGGCGTCCTCGCACCTCCGGCTCCACATGTTCTTCCCAGCACTCTTGATTGCTCCGAAAAAGGGTTTGCATTTGTTCGAGGAGCGTGAGATGAAACGGTTAAGTGCAGCTAGCATCCCTGTGAGTTTCTGGACTTCTCGGACAGTGCGGGGGCTCTGAATGTCCAGGATCGCTTGAATCTGATCTGGGTTGGCTTCGATTCCTCGTTGACTAACCAGGTATCAGAGAAATTTACCTGATTCCACTCCGAAAACACACTTTGCCGCATTCAGCTTCAGCCCATACTCCATGAGGGTGGAGAAGGTATTCGCCAAATCTGTCAGATGATCACAACTCCGTTTGCTCTTCACCAACATATCGTCTATGTAGACCTCCATGGTGCTGCCGATCTGCTTTTTGAACATCCGATTCATCAGTCTTTGGTATGTTGCCCCGGCGTTCTTTAGTCCAAACGGTATCACTTTGTAACAGTAAACTCCCTTCGGAGTGATAAACGCCGTCTTTTCCTGATCCGGGGGATAGAGAGGGATCTGATGATATCCTGCTCGGGCATTCAGGAAGTCCATTCGTTCATATCCGGCAGTGGCATCTACCAGCTGGTCCACCTTTGGCAGGGGGTAGTCGTCCTTGGGACATGCCTTGTTTAGATCTGTAAAGTCTACGCAGACACGCCATTTCCCCCCTTTCTTCTTTGCGCACACCGTATTAGACAGCCATTCTGGGAACTGTATCTCTCGAATGGCGTCGGCCTTCAGGAGTTTGTCGATTTCCTCGTTGACCGCGCTGGTGTGATGCGGGGCCATGCGTCGTGGCCTCTGTTTGACTGGCTTGTGCGACGGGTCAACATGCAGCCTGTGTGTGATTATCTCGGGGTCTACCCCCGTCATTTCTATTTCGTTCCATGCGAACACGTCTGTATTTTCCCTTAGGAACTCGATCATCTCCTCCTGTTCGGCTGTGGGCATCGAGGTCCCAACTAAGAAATACCTCTCTTCTTCTCCCTCTACCAAGGGCACCTTCCGGAGGTCTTCTACCGACCGCTCAGTTGGGTCTATCCGGGGGTCATCCATTCCTGGACGCCCGGACTGTAATTGCTATTTTTTCATAATCTCTTCCGGTGCTCGCCCCTTCTCCTGGCTGAACGCCCCGGCTCGAACGGCTGAATAAAAACAATTTTTCGCGGACGCTTGGTCCCCCCGGATCTCCATGATACCTCTGGCGTGACGAATTTTAATTTCTGGTGGAAAGTGGAGTGCACCGCTCCCAACGCATGCAGCCATGTTCGCCCCATAATTACGTTGTAGGGAGAGTCCGTATCGATCACGACAAACTCGGTGTTGATGACGAAGGGACCTGTGACAACTGGCAATGTGATTTTCCCCACGGGCAGGGCGAACGAGCCGTTGAATCCGATGAGGGGTGTCCTGACTTTGGTGAGGTCTTTGAGGCCAAGACCCATCCGTTTTAAAGTTTCGGAGTACATCACTTCCGAGGAACTTCCAGAGTCTATCAAAACCCTTTTGACGTCGAATTTTCCTATCCTTAGGGTCAAGACAAGGGCGTCGTTATGAGGAGTCACTACGCCTGTCAAATCCGCGTCGGAGAATGTAATGCCAAGCTCACCCGTCCTGGCCCTTTTACTAGGTGGCCCTACATCAACCTCGGCTACCTTCCTCGTAAAAGCTACCCTCTTGAGGTCGGACTCGAGTTCTTTGGACGTGGGGCGATCCAGGGGACATATATGGATGACATCTATGATGTTGTCCGGCTCCTCGGTCGGGGCAAGGGCTTGTCTCTCTTCTGGCCTGGGCTCTATGTACTCTTTCAAATATCCGTCTCGGACCAATCTTTCCAAGAACGATTTGAACACCCTGCAGCTTTCGGTGCGATGCCCGAAATCCCGGTGATAGGAACACCTAACCTTTTGATCACGGGTGGAGGGGTCGCTCTGCATCCTGGGCGGCCATTTGAAGAACGGCTCGTGCTTGATTTTATGGAGCAGCTTGAAGATGGGTTCCTTGAACACAGTGTGAATTCCTTTGGACGGACCCCCTGGAGGGGGTAGCAATCCCTTTCGGGGAATATCTTCCCGCTCCTTCTCTTTTCTCTTAGATTGGAGGGCTCGGCCTTTGCTGCTTCCCATCTCGTCCTCAACCCTCGAGTATTTGTTTATCCGGGCCATTAGTTCCCCCATATCCGAGGGAGTCTTCTTGGTCAGGGATCGGTACAGGTCCGTGTCCCTTGCCAAGCCGAGCCGGAAAGATGCTGCTGCCATGACCTCCGAGCAGCCTTCTACCTCATTAACCTCTTCCCAGTATCGGATGGCGTACTGGCGAAGAGTCTCGGATTCCCTCCTTCTGAGGGTCAGCAATGATCCAATGTCTTTGGGGCGCTTACTCCCCGTAATGAATCGAGCCAGGAACTGCTTCGTCAATTCCTTCCATGACCCAATACTGTTGGGGGGAAGCGCCTCGAACCACTTCATCGCAGAGTCCCCCAAGCTCATAGGAAACACTCGGCAGAGAAACCGTTGGTCCGAATGATAGAGGGACATCATCTGCTTGTATTGCCTGACATGGGCTTCGGGATCGGACCGCCCGTCATAAGTTTTGAACCGCGGCACGACAAACTTTCTTGAAACCTCCATCTCACCGATCTCCCTCGTAAAGGGTGTTTGTATGACTTCGTCCTCGGCCTCATCCTGGACAGCCTTACCCTTTCTCCTGGAGTCTAACCGGGCTCTGAGATCAATTTCTTCCCTGACGGGATGCCTTCTGAAGTCCTTGAGTTCATCGGTAAGCCCCTCATTTCCTGGGCGTCGTGTGGATTGGGTTGAGTCCTCCTCGGATTCATCTCCCTTCCTCCGTCTAGACAAACCTCGCCGGAGGTCGTCCAGGGCCAATGGCCTTGCTTTCCTTGAATGGTTGTCATGATGATGCTCGCCGGCTCTGGGTCGCTTTGGGGCCCTAGAGCTTTCTGCTTTGTTGTTTAGGTGGTTTCTTAGATCCTTCGTTTCCGCCTCCCGGGCGGGAAGCCCACGAGAAAGGAATGAATCCCTCGATCCTTCGCCAGAGGCGGCAAACTCGTTGAGCCGGCTTAGGACGTTTACATTGTCCTTTTCCAGCTGTCGTAATCTATTGCCGAACTTTTCTTCAATCACCTCCGCCAGCTGACGAGCCAAGGGGGCTGATCCCCCTGACCTGATTCCCATACTGGTTTGAGGGGTAACCCCTCTTGACCGAGTAGAGGCACTTTTATTCATATCGGTGTGATCCCTTCCTCCGTGATGACAGGGAGCTTGTAACTCGAGACTCCTTTGGTGGGGGCCTTTCCCTTTCTGTCGAGTGTTCACCATGGTCACTGTTCTTTATAGAGAAAAAACTAGGAAAACTAGTCGTTTCCCACAGACGGCGCCAGATTGTGCGTGCAAGATCCTGCACAATATAAAAAACGAGAACAGATCTCTCCCTTGGTGAACTCGAGTGAGCCAGTTGAGTGACCAACCACGCTGCTTGGAACAGCCTGCGAGGTCCGGTGGTAACCTGGAACGGCAACGGGAGACCCTGGGGGAGCGGAAGAACGATCCAGTAAGGCTGAAAGAGGTTCCTGGAACAAAGAAGAACAAGTTAGAAGGGCGCCGGAGTGTTTTTCGGCGTATCCCCTCCGACGATCTAGTCAGTCTTTGAGAAAGAGAGAGGAAGGAGAAAACACTGAGTGTGTATTGTAGTAAAGAGTTTTTTGTTGCATACCCGTCTTGCCTTTTGCAAGGAGTATTTATACCTCAAAAGCTCATGATTGCTGTCAGTGTAGTCAGTAGGTGATCATTAGGTACAGGCAGTGTGCGCACTGATTCTGATGAGGAATGTCTTCTCTTCTTAACTGCTCGGGGTCCCGAGCAATCAATGCTGGGTCATCGGGATGCCGACGGTACAATGTACTCCTCTCGGGGAGGATGCAATAAATGCTCTGTATTAGGAGCATTTATTGTCTTTCATTTCCGAGCCTTACCGCATTGAATGCAGTCTCGTCAAAGGAATGGTGCAATTAATCGTTTGTGTTCCCAAGTCGCGTGTCAGCAACGGCATGCGACTTTTCTGTTTTTGATGTGATATCATATGTCACGCGTCTATCCCCCATTGGCTGTGGCCCTTGCATTCCAGTATGTTCTGACACTAATTGTGTAAGACGAAGTCATGATGAATAGCCTAGACTAGCCTAGGCTAATGACCTGTACGTCAATAGTTTATCCTGGAGTAGAGGAGGCGTCCAGGACGGGGTACACCTCGGCACCGAGGAAAGGCTCATCTCGGAACCGAGGGAGGGATACCGACCAAGTAACCATATCAGACCGAGGCTATGTGTTGGTTGTAAAACGTACTGAATGACATGATCCTATATGACGAGTACCTCGGGGGCGAGGACCTTGTGCGCCGATGGTGCTTGATCTTAGCAACAGTGTTTTGGTAAATACCGAGAACACGTGTCTTCATCATGGAGTATTTCAGAAAAGTTCCATCATTATACTTCCCAAATTTTTTTACCAAATTTTCATCTCAAATGACGTAGTACAGTTTTTACTATTAGATAAATTAATATTTAATGACGGAGATTATACCACATAATTTGAAATATGAAAGATTTAGTAACCAGCAGGTTTGGTTGCATCTGGGGCCAATTGAAATAGGCAGCGGGTTCTAGAATAAATGGTCACAAAGAAATTGTAATGCAGAAGATATCACATGAAAGGAGCAGATTACAGTACCAAAAATATGTATCGGTACCACCGTACCATCTAATGTTTGTAAATGATTCTTAAAATTATTATAATTGATTTTTAAAGTTGTAAAAAAATCACCAAATTTATAAGTAGTGGTGGTACAGCATCTTTTTTTGTTTTTTTGTGGCTACCCCAACCCTACTCTTCTTTTATATGAAATTGGACATTGTACTTGTTTATTAGCCAAATTTGGCTGGAATTGACCAAATTGACAATTACGTACTACTACTGTGCTAGCTGGGCTCTACTTAACGACGTACTATTTTGTATGTGTTCTACTGGCAGCTTCCAGTACAAGAGTTGAATTCCATCTGATGAAGATCAGCTTACTGCATCTATTGCTTCCCCCTTTTTGTAAAGTAAAGCAGGGTACAGTTGTAACAATAACATGGAAAAGCAGACGCCGCAGCTAAGATTACACTGAAGCAAGCAGCACAAGCATTTTTGCCTTGTGGCAAAGGTGAAGAAGAAGATCAAAACAATTTTCACTTAGTTCAGACATATGGTGTGAAGTGACAAAAAAAAAAGACCCACACAACCAAGTTGGTTTTAAGTCCAACTTTTTAGATCAGGCATGGCTACCATTGTGGCTCGGTTAAACAGCATGGTTTGACCTCATGGTTTTATAACCTTTTTTAATCATGGATGCTCTGTTGTATTAAAATTTGTCCATTCTATCTATTATCGTATGTTGTTTGGTTTGTGTCATAGATAAATATTTATACTCGTATTTTGTCCCTAAGTATTCCAAAACACCTTGAAACTCAGTTAAAAGATTTCATTCTGCTGAGTATCTTAGCTTTTCAGACGAACATTTCATCATCAGTTTTTGTTTGGATCAAGTACTATTACAGGTGAAGGCCACAATGATTGATCTCCGAACTTTAATCGAAACCTTAACCTTTTCTTCTAAAAACATGGCTGGGGTCAGGAATCAATAGCCTATCTCCCCACAATCCACATGAACCATGCATGTATAGACAGACGAGTGAAAGAAATTTATCGCAGTTGTAGGGCTGTTGATTTTACATGCGTTGAAGTGGTAAGTTGGTTCTTTGTTAGTTATATGTTGTAGCAGGAACACTGCTTCGAACATTGATGTTGCTCGTTCACATGAATAATGTACGACTCTGCTCGACACAACGTGGGTTGCTTTGCCTTTTGCCCAAGTTGTTCAAATCATTGTGTTGTTGAAAATTCTTTAGCTTTTGCCTTTTGATGATGATATGCATCTGTGTGCAGGAAGAGCAATTGGAGTTGCAAGACACAAGCACATCATATAGATAGTGCTAATTAAATGACAGCTGGGGATCATCCCAATTCGAAATAGAAAAGTGACACCAACCAATCACCACAGATTTCGATTACCATATCTAAAAAAATTTCAACACTTTTTGAATGACTTTTTTTTTTCTTTTCAAAATTGATGACATCTTTATATCGTTTTTAATGCAAAAATACATTGTTCGGGTTTTTTTTATGAACTTTTATTACATTCTAAAGTTAGAATTTTCGATAATTTAGGTCCAACAGCCTTTTTTCATTTATATTGGTATTCTATACGAAATTTTGCAATGATTTTCTCTTTGTATTAATTATTTTTATGATCTAGAAATCGATAATAATTGTTAGTATAAGTCAAGACAATTTAAGTGCAATGTCAACATTCATTCTGATTGGATTTCACTATCCGAATCAAAGATTGCAATCTGACAAAGAACCTTGAATGTTGGGATTAACAGATTTGAGGAATAGAAAGGGGTCCAAGATTAAAAACCTAATAGATAGAAGGAAGGGAAGACCGCTCATCATAATAAGGAGATTTATGACTTCTCATCTATTTCTCACTCGTCTAATTTAAAGCTTTCAAACTCCAGTACTGAGATCTTAAGATAGCATGAGTCCTTGTATTGTACTTGTATGAGAATATCTAAAAAGGACAGTGGTTGATTACCGTCTTCCTTTTCTCACTTCCATGGTCCAGGACTCTTCCTAGGGTCCAAAGGTAGCTCACAATGGTTGATATTCCTTAGCTCCTCAGCCCTCCATCGATTGATAGACATTTATCACTTATTAAACTTGATATTAACATTATTGTATTTTTCGATTTCTATAAATTCATGCTTGTATATTAAAGAGTTTTAACCCTTTTTTTTTTAGAGTGATTGGACAAAATTCTATTGTATATTAAAGAGTTTTAACCCTTTTTGCAAGACTATCGTATATTTTTTTAATAAAAAAAAAACCACTCAGGCCCATTGCTTTAAAAATCTATCTGCAAAAGGTGGTGTTAGGCCCATTGGCCTTTTGTCCAATCACCCTATTGTGCTCTACGTCGATAATAATTAAGACCTATTCCTTTTACTTCCATTATGACTCTTTTGAAATCTTTTCAGTTGGGGGCTTTTAACCCTCCTTTCATCTAAAGAAAATCTCTCCAATCAATTGCCAACTACGGTCCAAAACCCGCCACTGTTCAAAAGCCTTTTTTCTGCTTCATTTGCTCAACTGTGTCAGTGTGATTTTCCATGAATAACAAACAACAAACCGTCATATAAACAGCTCAAAAATTCATGTGAACTAACAATCAACCAGTATGGTGACAGACTTAACATATATATATATATATATATATAGACAGAGAGAGAGAGAACCCATTGATTATTTCTGATTTCAGGTTGAGGGAAATATACAGCAGCAGCAAACAGGTCCAACATTATTGACAGGACAAAGTTCAGAATTAATTCATGATTATAATTCACATAAACCATCCTCGGATTCAAGGAATCTACTAACCCATTCAGAAGTGTAAAGATCGGTGGAAAAATCAAAGAACTCATCAACATCAAAGCTGAAGTTTGAGTCCTGATCATGACCACCGTTAGAGGAGAGGTTCTTCTTCTCTTTTCTCACCTCTTCATGATTAACCGTCTCTATCACCCTTATCTTCTCAGTCCTGGACCTGGTGGAGCCATCTCTCTTTGAACCGCCACTTTGTTTCTCCTTCTGGCTTATTTTCTTGCTCAAATAAGAATTCCAGTAGTTCTTGATCTCATTATCGGTTCGACCAGGTAATCTTCCCGCAATCAACGACCACCTAGATGATCAGAACATTTAAACAGAACAAATCAAACTCTGAAAAAAAAAACTGATATCAAAATAGATTTTACAATTTGGAGTTGATAAATGACCTGTTTCCTAGGAGCTTATGAAGCCTAATGATCAAGTCTTCTTCTTGGTCTGATATATTCCCTCTCTTAATGTTGGGTCTCAGATAATTCAACCATCTCAGCCTGCAACTCTTACCACAGCGATTGAGGCCTGCAGATCAGTAATTAAACACTTATCAAACTTAAGATCAGACACAGTAACTGGAGAGCTGCTTGTACACACACACATATAGATATATAGGTGTATGTATATATCATTGCATAATTTTTGTTCTTTTATAGTCTCAACTTCTGAGGCATGAAAAATGACCTGCTTTGACTGCAATGGTCTTCCACTTCTTTGCACCATGGATTTCAATAGATTCAGCTAGTTTTCTATCTTCTTCAGCTGTCCATGCTCCTCTGTTGATGTCCTTCTTAATGGATTCATTTGCCACAGAAGCCATTAGCTTTTCTTTCTTCTTAACTGACCTGTCTGCCAAAGGAGCCATTGGCTACAATTTCTTTCCGTATCACAGAGAGAGGGAGGGAGAGAGAGAGAGAGAGAGAGAGAGAGAGAGAGAGAGAGAGGTGGTATATTTGGGAGTGCGGAGCTTTGTTTTCTTAGAGCCAGTGGAGTCCCGATGGGTCCTTGTATCATCTACCCTTCTTGGAGCATGGAAATAACTCAACTACCACACACACACATATACATATGTATATCGAACTTTAGTGAACTTGATGATTGAGCAATGAGGGAGCTTAAAAAGGTAGGATATATAATGCTTCATGCCAGTATCACACAATGGCTGCTAAAGAAAAAAAAAGGTTGAATAATACAATGGTGCACTTACAGATGCTTTTAGAGCAAAATTAAAGAGAAAAAGAAAGAGTGAAGGCATGGATGAGAAAAGGCCCACATTATGTTTGGGTATCTTAATTGAGTAACGTTATTTTGACTTAAAAAATTTAATCTAATTTATTAATTTAATGATACAGTTTTAATAGAATCATTGAATAAATATCAAGTTTCAATGTTTAATGAACCTTATAGTTAATACAAATGTCATAATAAATTAGATTAACAAATTAAATTAGGTCTTAATGACAGTGCTCATGTTAATTTAATAATGAATCAGGTAGAACAGGCTTGTAATTTAGTAAATGGAGTTTTCTTTTTGATCTTATGCATATGCAATTTTTTGGGGGTGAAGGCTGGCAACCATTAAGCTTTTTGCAGCCAAAAAGAAAGGCTACTGGCTACACAAAGGAGATTAATACAAGGAATGAAACAGCAACTCACAGTTTTGTCTTTCACAGAATTTTTTTTTCAGAACCATGAAAAGAGCACACACTCTACCCTCCGTGCTACAAGGATTATTGAATTGTGATTCACTTAAATACATTTTACTTTTATCTTTTTGTATCGACACTGCACTTCATTTATCGTGAATTCATAAGACACTTATTATATATATAAGTGGAACCCTCATCGACGATGATAATTGATATCATCAAGGAAATAGAGATAAAAGGTAGTGAAGAGATTATGACTTCAAAATTATTAAGATTGATTGGATATGCTGCATATTATATCTATATAATCCATGGCATTTGTCTAAGATTGTTGTAGATCCTCACATAACTCTATGATGAATTATTGTATTGTCATAACACGTGGGTACGTTGTCTTGGATTGAAAAAATGAGTGAAACTTTTTTATTTTGAAGGGAATTTGTTGAAATATAATTGAATATAAATAATGATATAAGTGGGTGATATATTTTATTTTTATCTTTTTATTTCTTCTCGTTATAAATAGGTTTTAGTTTCTTATACGTAACTAGCTAACAATAATAAGGAAAAAAATTATTTGAATATAATATTTTGAGACTTAATTTAATATAACTATTAGATTGAGTTAAGTTTCACCTAACATTAGAATACGCAGTTAAATCAAGAAGTTTTTTGGGGCTCTCTAGCAAAAAGTTTTTGAACTTTAAATCAATGTTGTTGACGATATTGGTCGAAGCCACTAATAATAATAATCTTTAATTGACTAATGAAAGATGTGCTTAAGTGATCAAAAGAAAACAAGAGCAAGGTGTTGTCAAAAGTGAGAATTAGGTTTGGCTCTTTTGTTTTACAATAAGGGTTAGGTTAAATCAACTGGAGGAATAGCTACCCGAATAGATTAATGGTATCTTCTCATGCATAAACAGTAAAGAACGGATACTAATCGTTGTCAATTTAGGAGAAGTTAAAAAAATATATGGTAATCAATTTCTTCAAAGCTCCCTTTTACACTCATACACCCTGCATGGACACTTCTATTTTTCTTCCCGTTTGCCTTTTGAAAAATAAAAAATCATTCCAATTATGCAATCTTTTTTTCCTGAATTTTCCTTCTTTTGTTCTCTTTGGTCAATACACTCATTCAAGTGTCTTAATCTGTAAAAACTTACCACACTCATTTACGTCATGATGAATATATATATAATAAAATAGTTTATAATTCAAATTTAAAAAATAAATAAAATAATTTTTACTATTCGCGGCTAAGGTCATTTTAAATTTTACTTTAAAGTTAATCTAACGGCTAATATAAAAACTCCAAATTTAATAGGAAAAAATAGATCTCTAAGGGTGTGTTTTGAGTACTTTTTTAAAAATTATTTCTTATAAATACTTTAAAAAAAATATATAATTTTGAACCGCTCCACCACTACCACCATCATCACCGCCGCCACCAGTCACCACCAACACAATCGTCGTCGCCGTCACCACCCCCACCACCACCGTCACCATTCCCACCATCGCTGCCACCACCTCTACCTCCACCGCCCCCACCACCACCTTGCCACCACCCCTTCCATCTCCATCGCCACCACCATCACTGCCACCGCCACTATTCCCACAGTCGGCCCCACCACTACCACTATCACCATCGCCCTTGTCCACCGCCACCATTATCATTGTCGCTACCGCCACTATCACCACCACCACCACCGCCACCACAACTATTACTGTCTCCTACCACCACCACTACCGACCAATATCTCTTACTCCCACTATAAATCGATATTTAAATTCTTTTATCTTTTTTTATGTTTGTAATTTAATTTTGGATATGAATACAAATATATTTATTATTTTTCATTTTCTATTACTCTGTGTCTTCAGGCACAGACAATAACTAGTATATAATAAAATAACTTATACTTTGAATTTTATCCCAATTATATTTTCTCTCTCAAAACTATCATCAATCACTTACTTTACTTATCATCTCTTTGTCAGACTTAAATGTCAAATCGCATCACTTATTTCTATCACATGTTTAATTATTTATATATTTTTTCTCTAAAAATATCATATCACTCATTTCTATCATATATTTAATTAATTTATAGTTAATATAATTTCTATTTTAAATATTATTTATATATAATAATATACACATATTAAAAAATTTAATATAGTGAAATCGATTTTTTGAGTGCTCATATTTTATATTTTAGAAGGCACC
>CAUOFW020009174.1:0-13120 GCA_963454935.2 Ilex paraguariensis | reverse complement strand
AAAAGGGAGCTAATCTTTGATGAAGAATGATGATGCATCAATTCTACCCTTCACAACTTTGTAAAGCTTTAGAAAAGTGGAAGAGTTTCACTCCTCTAAGATAAGAAGGAAGCTCAAATGATAGAAGCAAAGAAAATTAAGAAGAAAGTAGAGAGGAGCTTGTCACTTTGGAGGATTTGCTCCTCAACCAAAAGATGTTCTATCTTCCTCTATGCAAGTAAAAGTAAATCTAAATCTCTATAACTAGCTCTACAAGTCTTGGCACAAGTGTAAGTCTAAGTTCAAGCTCTCTTTGAAGCTCCCACAATGGGAGTATTTATAGGCAACAAAAGGGAGGGGACAAGGGAGTGTGTAAAAATAGTGTAAGGCCTTCAAAGTCCAACTAAAAGCCATCCACTATGCACCTGTCTGGGGACAACATTCGAACATGTCTGGCATTTGAACTTTGTTCTCTTTGTTTTTGTGCTTTATGGGCGTTCGAACGCCATATAGTTTGAACTCTTTACTCAAGTAATCTCTATTCCTATTGAGACTACTTCCATATGCCTTGAACCAATGCCCCTGAATCATTAGCCTGGTCCTCAATAGTTCAGGACCACGTTTGAAAAACATGGATTGGTGTTCGAACGTGGGTACTCAGCTACTTCAGGTTTTCCTCTTAGTGCCAACAAATCCATGTTGATTAACCCTAATTAAGGCATAATTTAATAGGTAAATTGTGTTAGTTGAATAAAGTTAAACTAGTCAAAATAAATCAAATTAGAATTAGTGTGTGAATAAAGGATAATGCATTAATTGTTGTTCTTTTCAGGATTTTGTGCGTCAAAGCTACAAACTACTGGGGAGCCAATTGCATTAAAGCTACAAACTACTGGGGTGCCAATTATCAAAGCTCAAAACAAAGGGGGATCAAAGAATTCAAAGCCACCTAACAAGATTTTAACAAGTCAAAGCCACCTAACAAGATTTTCAAGTCCACCTAACAAGATTCAAGGCCACCTAACAAGACTTTCACCCTCCCTTGTTGCCTATAAATACCACCCCTTAGGACTTGTAAAGCATTCATCTTTTGGTAGTGGAAAACCCTCCAAAAGTATTATTGCTTATAGCTTTCTTTAAGTATTCTTTCTTTTATTGTATTCTTGCTTCCTTTTAATTTATTGCTTTCTTTTACTTTAAGTATTGCTTTCTTTTATTGTGTTATTGCTTTCTTTTACTTCCATTGCTTGAGCTTCCTTCTTCCCTTAGAGGAGTGAAACTCTTCCACTTTTCTAGAGCTTTACCAAAGCCGTGAAGGGTGGAACGTGATTCACTCATTCTTTGTCGAAGATCGGCTCCTTGTGTAAAATGTGTTACCTTGTAACTCCTCTACTTGGAGGGATGAGCATCACTCACTTTTCTAGTTTTAACAAAGCCATGAAGAGTGAGTAGTTTCTCATCCAATCTTTAGTAAGAGGTGGTTATCCGGAAGTTAAATTTATGCAATTCGTTTATGCTTAGCTTTAGTCTTTATTTTTTTTATAATGTCTTCTCATCATATTGTTGTCTTTATTTTAAGCATGAATAGCTAAATCTCTTAGTTGGCAAAACCAAGAGGAACCTCCACTTGGGTATACCATTTCAACTCATTCTCCTCCCCTCTTTTCAGAGTTCAATGGTTCGGTTTGACTGGGTTGAGGGTGGATAACTTGGTGAGTCTTTGATATTCCGTAGGCCTAGTCACGGTTTATGCTTAGATACTCACCAATCTTACCCCTAGCTTCCCACGAATCAATCGTTCATTCATGCTCTATTGGAGGAGGGTTTCGAGTTGAGACGGTATTCCTATTGGAGTGACCTCTTGGATTTGCCAACATTTGTTTCTCATTTTACTAGCATCAAAACAACTTCACCAAACAACTTCCAACAATCAAAGATTTTACACTTTCTTTCTCCCAAAATCACCTTCCCCTCGGTTTACTTCCTTCCCCGTGGAAACGACCTTGGAATACCACCAAGTAAAACACGATCCGCGAAAGTCTCCTTGCGCTTGGGAGCACTTTTGTTCACACATACTCACATTTGAAATCTCATTCATCCACCATTCCGTTGCCCTTTCTTTTGACATCATCCCTAGGAGAGTGACACTCCCCTTATTCATATACTATACATGCTAAAAGGTGATGTTTATAGGTTAGGAAACAACAAGAAATTTGTCAAGCATTTTTGGCGCCGTTGCCGGGGAAGGCAAGTGTCAAACCAAGAAGGTGATTTTCGGACGACGGAGGTAAGTCCCATGATCTTCATCATGGGCTGAGGTACGTTGTTCCGTGTACATAATCTTGTTTGTGTATAACTTTGTTTGTATATATTTTGTTTTATGTGGAGGCGGAACGACCGAAACCGACTTGTTAGACAAAACTTGGCCCCTACCATGAATATTGACCAAGAACAACCCGAGGATGCGGGTGACAATTTTGACAATATAGGTGCAAATCCAAATGTCCAAAGGGGTGGGGGACCACAAGAACCCCAAATACCCAATCCGAGAATGAATTTTTCCCCTCCCGTGAATGAGGGAAATAATTTTCAAATGGATCCCCCGGTGAGGTCAATGAGGGATTTCCTACAACCAACACGAAGCACCACACCATCATGCATCCTCCTTCCGGTCCAAGCTCATCTTTTCATAGTTAAGCCAGGGATGTTGCAACTAATTCCCACGTTCAACGGATTTGAAACTCAGAGCCCCTATTCACACATAAGGGATTTTGAGGAAATGGTTGCAACCTTCCTCCCCAATCATGGGATGGAAGAGATAGCTAGAATGAAATTGTTTCCCTTTTCCCTGAAAGACAAGGCAAAAAGTGGCTTATTTCCTTAAGGCCTCGAACCATCACATCGTGGAGCCAAATGATTTCTGAGTTTTTGAACAAATTCTTTCCGGTGCATAAAACCACTGCCCTAAAAAAGCAAATTCAAAACTTTTCGGAAAAGCCCAATGAGCAATTCTATCAATGTTGGGAGAGGTACAAGGAATTGCTACAATCCCTTCCACATCATGGCTTTGAACCATGGCAATTGGTGAGTTTCTTTTATGAAGGAATCACACCGGCCATCGACAGTTCATTGACATGATGTGTAATGGGGAGTTTTTGAACAAAGACCCTGATGAGGCCTTAGATTACTTTGATACATTGGCACAAAATGCACAATCATGGGACATTACAGATCCCACCGATGTACCAAGGTCTTCTCCTCAAAAGACTGGCCAAACTCAAGGGGAGGGATTTATGATTTGAGAGACCGGGAAGACTTGTTTTCAAAAATTGCTAAATTGTCAAGGAAAGTTGAGAGTCTTGAAGTCAATAAGAGACACGAGGTGTCTAATGTGTCACGAACCGAGGAGGGTTGTTCAATTTGCGAATGTATGGAGCATTCCCTATCGGATTGCCCAAACATTCCGACCCTTAAAGAAGCGTACCATGAACAAGTCCATGCATTCAACCAAACGAGGCAATCATTTTCTCCCAATTCAAATACTTACAATCCGGGTTGGAGTAATCACCCAAATTTTAGTTGGAGAAATGAAAACCCCATTCCTCATGGTTCAAGTGCATATGCATCTTCCATGCCTCCCAAGCAAAACCAATACCATGGCCAAGGGCAAGCATCTAGCTCTCAATACCCCCGGACCAATCCACAAGGGTATTTGTCAAACCCACCACCACAGAATTTTTCACCAAATCCACCTCCACAAAGTTTTTCTCAAGGACCGTCCAATCCATCCACATACCAACCTCCTCACAAAAGGAATTTGGAGGATATGGTTCATTCCTTCATTCAAAGCCAAACCGCCATCAATAACCAAAATGCCACAGCCATCAATGATGTAAGAGCCCAACTCACAAAGTTGACAAACTCCATAGGGGCATCTCAACAAGAAAAGGGGAAGTTCCCCGCTCAACCACAAGAGAACCCTAGGGGTCAACACCTTGTTGAGTCATCGGAACCTTCGAAAGAGAGTTGCGAGCAACTCAAAGCTGTCACCACCCTCCGCAGTGGCAAAGAAATTGACAAAACCATTTTGCCAACGGTCTCACCCAAGACCACATTGCCAAAAGAAAAAGATCTCTTGGGTGACGCCGACAAGAGTGAGGTGCGTGAAGAGAAAGAAAGAGAGGTTGTTGAGAAAGGAAAATTAATTGATGATTGTGTGTTTATTCCTCCCATGCCTGCCCCTTTCCCAAGTCGTTTGAAGCCACCTGTCAAGGTGGCTAATTATGCTGATATTTTGGAAATGTTTAAGCAGGTGAAGATTAACATTCCACTCCTCGACGCCATCAAGCAAATTCCATCATGTGCTAAGATTTTGAAGGACTTATGCACGGTGAAGAGAAAACTGAATGTCCACAAGAAAGCATTCCTCACCGAGCAAGTGAGCTCAATTTTGAGGACTAACACTCCTCCCAAATTCAAAGACCCTGTTGTCCAACCATAGCCATCACCATTGGAAATTTCGAGTGGAGCAAGCACTCCTCGATTTGGGGGCAAGTGTGAATCTTCTTCCCTACTCGGTGTACCAACAGCTGCAGCTTGAGGAGTTGAAGCCCACCTCAATCACACTTCAATTGGCGGATCGTAGTATCCGTACACCAAGGGGAGTAGTTGAGGATGTCTTAGTTCAAATTGATAAATTTTACTTCCCTGTCGATTTCATTGTGCTTGATACACATCCTGTTGCAAACCTTAGCTCCCAAATTCCCGTAATACTTGGAAGACCCTTCCTTGCTACATCTAATGTCGTGATAAATTGCAGGAACGGTCTAATGAAGTTGGCATTTGGGAATATGACAATGGAGCACAATGTATTCAACTTGGCAAAGCAACCGGGTGATGATGAGGAAGTAAGTGAGGTCAATAGAATCGACACTTTGGTTGAGGAGCACTTGGAGCTGGAGGGGATATTGAAATTTAAGGAAGAAGGAATTGTGGATCTTGAGAATTATGATGAGCAAGAGGAGGTAGAAGATTTGAAAGGGATGGAAAGGTGGATCCCTACATTCGAAGAGTTACCCCATCGAGAAAAGAAAATTTTTCCGTCGGATGAACAAAAGCCCAACTTGGAGTTGAAGCCCTTGCCCACCCATTTGAAGTACGCCTATCTTGGGGAAGGTGAAACATTTTTGGTGGTCATTAGCTCTACATTAAACATGGAACAAGAAAAAGAACTCTTGGAGGTGTTGAGAAAACATAAAGGAGCAATTGGGTGGACCATTGCGGATATCAAGGGGATAAGCCCTCTCATTTGCACCCACCGCATATATCTTGAGGAGGATTCCAAACCTTCCCGACAACCACAAAGGCGGTTGAATCCCATCATGAAGGAGGTGGTAAGGGATGAGGTTCTGAAACTACTTGATGTGGGGATCATTTTTCCAATTGCCGATAGTAAGTGGGTTAGCCCCACGCAAGTAGTACCTAAGAAATCCGGAGTTACGGTGGTTGAGAATGATGAGAATGAGCTTATTCCTACAAGAGTAATCACCGGATGGAGGGTGTGCATTGATTACCGAAAGTTGAACGCTTGCACAAGGAAAGACCACTTTCCATTGCCATTCCTCGATCAAGTTCTAGAACGAGTAGCGGGGCATCTATTCTACTATTTTTTAGATGGATACTCCGGCTACAATCAGATTGAGATTGCTTTGGAGGATCAAGAGAAGACCACTTTCACATGCCCCTATGGTACCTTTGCCTACCGCCGCATGCCATTTGGACTGTGCAATGCTCCGGGGACTTTCCAACGCTGTATGATGGAAATTTTCAGTGACATGGTGGAAAAGATAGTGGAGGTCTTTATGGATGACTTTTCGGTGTTTGGGGATTCATTCGAGGGATGTTTGGCAAACTTGGAGAAAGTTCTAACAAGATGTGAGGAGAAGAATCTAGTCTTGAATTGGGAAAAGTGTCACTTTATGGTGAGAAGGAATTGTGCTTGGCCATATAGTTTCGGCAAGGGGTATTGAAGTCGATAAATCCAAGGTGGAGGCCATCTCCAACCTCCCTACGCCAAGAGCCATCAAAGGCATCCGGTCATTTTTGGGCCATGCAGGTTTTTATCGTCGATTCATAAAGAATTTCAGTGCATTGGCCCGACCCTTGACCAACCTGCTGTCTAAGGAGGTCCCATTTGAGTGGTCGGATGATTGTGAGGCATCCTTTAAAAAACTTAAAAGCATGCTAGTCACACCTCCGATCATGCGACCACCCAATTGGGATCTACCTTTTGAGCTCATGTGCGACGCAAGTGATTACGCGGTCGGCGCAGTGCTCGGTCAAAGGGAGGAAAATAGACCATATGTGATACACTATGCTAGCAAAACACTTAATGAGGCTCAGATGAATTACACTACCACCGAAAAAGAATTGCTAGCAGTAGTGTTTGCCTTAGATAAATTCGTGCTTACATCATTGGTTCGCCTATTGTTGTCTTTACTGATCACTCTGCTTTAAAGTATTTGTTGTCTAAGCAAGATGCAAAACCGAGACTCATTAGGTGGATACTCCTCCTACAAGAATTCGACTTGACGATCAAGGACAAGAAAGGAGTTGAGAACGTGGTGGCGGATCATTTATCCCGGCTTGTGGTGCAAGAGGCCGATGAGCACATTCCTATCCCTGACTTTTTTCCTGATGAGCATTTGCTGTCAATTCACTCTGTATGTCCTTGGTATGCTGATATATGTAACTATCTTGCAACAGGACAGACACCACCGCAATGGAGCCCAGAAGATCGAAGACGATTTATGGCAGATGTGAAGTACTTCTACTTCGACAACCCGTATTTGTTCAAGTATTGCCCCGACCAAATCATGAGGAGATGCGTACCTGAAAATGAACAGCGGGACGTCCTTGCATTTTGCCATTCACAAGCTTGCGGTGGACATTTCTCAGCGAAAAAGACTTCGGCCAAAATTCTTCAATCAGGTTTTTACTGGCCCTCTCTTATCAAAGATTGTGTTTCATTTTGTAAGGGATGCGACAAATGCCAACGGTTGGGTAGTGTGACCCAAAGAAACATGATGCCCCTTTCACCAATACTTGTCATAGAAATATTCGACTGTTGGGGCATCGACTTCATGGGTCCTTTTCCTATGTCATTTGGTTATTTGTACATCCTCCTGGCAGTGGACTATGTGTCCAAATGGGTGGAGGCTATCCCGACCAAGACTAATGACCACCGGGTCGTAGTCAAGTTTCTCAAGGAGAACATCTTTTCGAGGTTTGGGATGCCTCGTTCAATAATAAGTGATGGTGGATCACATTTCTGTAATAGGCCATTTGCATCTCTAATGTTCAAATATGGCGTCACTCACAAAGTATCCACTGCCTATCACCCACAAACAAATGGCCAAGCCGAGCTAGCCAATAGGGAGATCAAGAACATTCTAGAAAAAATGGTTAACCCAAACAGGAAGGATTGGTCCGATAGATTGACCGATGCCCTCTGGGCATACCGCACTGCCTTTAAAACTATTTTGGGCATGTCTCCCTACCGGCTTGTCTATGGAAAGGCTTGCCACCTGCCAGTCGAAATGGAACACAAGGCCTATTGGGCCATTAAGACTTTAAATTTTAATTTGAGAATGGCCGGTGATCATAGGAAGTTAGAGCTGAATGAGTTGGAAGAGATTCGACGAGATGCGTATGAGAGCTCCAAAATCTCAAAAGAAAGGGCCAAAATCTTTCATGATAACTCCATTGTGAGGAAATCATTTGAGCCCGGGCAAAAAGTACTCTTATACAATTCTCGCCTCTCCATTTTCCAAGGCAAACTCCGATCCCGTTGGGATGGCCCCTATCTTGTCAAGGTGGCCTACCCCAACGGAGCTGTGGATGTTCAAAACCCCGAAAATGGCCAGACATTCAAGGTCAATGGCCAAAGACTTAAGCCATTTTTTGGGGGCTTTGAAGAACAAGTGGTGGAGGAGAATTTGATGGATCCGGTATACCCGGAAGTTGTGAAGGAATAATTAGTTTTTTTTTTCTGCTTTTTAATGTACAGGTTTTTATTTACTTACTTTATTTTTTTATTCCATGTTAATTATGTTCTTTTGTCGTATAGTTTTGTTTTTCTTAGTCGCAGATATTGGTGTTTTTGTCAAAGCTCAAGTGCGAGGTGTTCTCTAACCCTTCTTATCTTTTTACTGTCCATCATTGAATATCATATTTGTTTAGAACACTGCATGAATCAAGTTGGGGGGGGGGGTGAGGTTGCACTATTTGCATATTACACCAATGTTTGTGGGAATATTCTGCGCGAATATTCGCGTCTGCCGACACAAAAAAAAAAAAAAAAAGGTGGGAATATTCCGCACGGATATGCGGCTGCCGACACTCAAAAAAATAAAAATAAAAATAAAAATAAATAAATAAAAAAATGGGATGCCTTTATAAGGTTTTCAATTTTTTTTTCTCCCATCCACCGGTGATTGGTCTCCCCTTCTTCTTCCCTTCTCTTTTCTTCTTCTTCTTCTTCTTCGTCGTTCTCTCTGTTCTCTGTAAAAACAAACCACCCCTGCAAATCCATGACCATATACGCCGACGACCCAGTCCTTTGTTTAATAATTTGCCTTATATGTTTGTATTTGTTCATGGGTGCTCTTTTTCTGCTCACACTTAGGGTGAGGGGTTTCCAGCCTAACCCAAATCTCCCTCGAGTGGGTTAATTGTTGTGTTTTGTTTGTTGGTTTCGGCAGCTAAACAGATCTTTACACCCACCGCTTTTTCCTCTTTCTTCGTCTTCTTCTTCTTCTTATTTCTATTGTGCTATTCTCTATAACACGACCCAACTCCCAAAAATCCATGACCATATTCCCCGAAGACCCAGTCGTTTGTCTCATGCTCGGCATTTGTTTACTCTATTTGTACATGGCTCTTCTTCTTCTGTCTGCATTTAAAATCAAGGGTTTTCGTCCTAGCGAAACCCAGATCTGCGTAGAGAAGATTAATTTGTGTATTTTCTTTGTAGGTTTCGACAGTTGAACAGATCTCTACCCTACAACTTGATCTCCAAACTCTACACACTGGTAAATTCGAAACATTGGGGACAATGTTCGGTTTAGGTTGGGGGGTGTGATCTACGATTCCAGTTTGTTATAGTTTCGTATTTAAAAAAAAAAAAGATTGTTCTGGATTGCGTATTTTTACAGCATTTTTGCTTATATTTCATGATCACATCAAATGCAGCGTCAATCGTCTTTGTGACTGGCAGACGTTAAAGAACCAGATAGTGAGTCTTAAAGCATAGAAAGCATGGATGTTAAAATTTTTTGGTTTAGTTTGGGAGTCTTGCGCACATTTCCATCTGATGTGCATGCTGTGATCATGAGAAAAGCAAGAGTAGTCAGAAAAATTGAAATCCGAGAAGCACAAGCAAAACCATTGTGTGGCAGAAGTACTTTTGCTAAACGTCGTCGTGCCAAACGGTTGGGTGCTTGTAAACAATGTGGCAGGTGTTTTCACATGAAAAAATACAATCAGTGTTCTGAACCAATTTGGGTCGTGCAACCGATCGATTAAACTGGATAGTGTATGGGCAGAGTAAGGATTTTCCTGAGACGCCATCTTATACCAGTCCGGGACTTACACGTTATGTGCGACAAGAAGTGGGAAGGGTCACTAATAATGACATAGACACAAGCGACGACTCGGATTAAATTTTAACTAATAATGACAAAGCTGTGGAAAAATGTGTTTTGGGGATGAAGGTTAATGGTCCGAAATTTTTTTTTTGTAAATATTTGTTTATGTACAAAGTCTTTTTGTTGAAATAAAGATGTGGGTCGAGTAAGGATTGTCCTAAAATGCCAACTTGTAGCGTGGGTAGGGACCTATCCTGAGACACCATAGTTTTCCAAGTTCAATATGTGCATTTAGTCTTTTTGTAAATTTTCATAGATAAATGTGTATGTAAATAGTTTTGATTTTTATTCGAGTGAAAAAAAAAACCGCATTGAAAAATGGTATTTTCTCTATGCTTAAATGTCAAATGTACATTGGTAATCTTGTACATAAGATTATAAATATAAATGACATCTTTGGAAACCTGACATAACCAGTGGAGATAACGAAGAATACCATGGTAAGTTTTGAGCCTTACGATGCTTTCTGAGAGACAATCAACATTTACTCAAGTAAGCTCTTTCACTTTCAATTGTTGAATAATCTCATTAAACTTGCTTTGATTAAATGCAACTAAAGTAATCTATTGACATATCCTACAGGGAACCTTTGCATGCGACACAGGCACATACTTGAGAAAGGATTTTAGGCCATCTTTGAGTTGATTTTGAACCTTAGTCATTGCTTCTACAAAATTATATCCCTAGTTAGCCATGTTTGAGCCTTCAATGAATGATGATTTTTTTTTCTCGAAAAACCCATATGATAACCGAGCCACAAAAAAAAAAATTACACTTAACATACCTTGCTATCCAATTTTTTCTTGCACCCTCTTATAAATCGGTATGACATAGAAAGGCAAGAAAAACAAAAAAAGATGGTGGCTACTGTTCAATGAAGAATCGAAAAAAAAAATTGAAGAAAGAAATACCATTTCTAGGCAAAAGACTGAAAAGCAAGAAAGAGGTGTGCTACATTAAAAAAGGGGATAGCTTTTGAATACCATTGACGTCATTTCATTAGCCACTAACCTCTGGCCACATTACAACCTATAGAAAGTCCTAATTGATCTCAAGTCTAATGCATGTGTGTGTTGTCGACCGAAACTGGGGTATGTTAAATAGTATTTCTTTAATTGCATTGATATTCTTCCATGAGATTATGCCAAGAACATGATTAGCCTACTTTCTTAAGACTTTCACTCCCTTTCTAACTGTGCATGTGATTCTTCGATTGACCATCCTCTGATCACATGCCCTTTGAGAGACAAGTCACTATAATCGGAGTGAATTTTTTTGCTGAGAGCATTCTAAGAGAGATTTGAGAAATCAAAGCTATCCATGGAAGGTGATAAAGTAGAATGTTTGTTATATAACAATTCTTGCTACTAGAATGATCATTCCTACTACACAAGGAATTCCAAATACCAATGTAACAAGTGTTTATTTTTGTATAGAGTACGTACCAATGACAGAGAAGTGTTTGGGAAACAATTCAAAATTAAGAGATGTGTGCCTCAATGATTCTGTTGCTAACTCATTTTGACAAGAAATCTTACATATACACATCTTTTAATTGGAGTTTGTAGGTAGCTTCACTGAAAACCTTCACGAGACAAAACTCGTCCACTAGGGATCACCTAGGGGTTTAACGGCTTATTGCATATGCTAAATGCAATCGTGTTATCTACGAAAGTGATTTTATTTTGTTATGTTGTTTATTACTAGGGACTAGTAATATTTAGGTTGGGGGTGTGATTAACCCTAATTAAGGCATAATTTAATAGGTAAATTGTGTTAGTTGAATAAAGTTAAACTAGTCAAAATAAATCAAATTAGAATTAGTGTGTGAATAAAGGATAATGCATTAATTGTTGTTCTTTTCAGGATTTTGTGCGTCAAAGCTACAAACTACTGGGGAGCCAATTGCATTAAAGCTACAAACTACTGGGTGCCAATTATCAAAGCTCAAAACAAAGGGGGATCAAAGAATTCAAAGCCACCTAACAAGATTTTCAAGTCCACCTAACAAGATTCAAAGCCACCTAACAAGATTTTCAATTCCACCTAACAAGACTTTTAAGTCCACCTAACAAGATTCAAGGCCACCTAACAAGACTTTCACCCTCCCTTGTTGCCTATAAATACCACCCCTTAGGACTTGTAAAGCATTCATCTTTTGGTAGTGGAAAACCCTCCAAAAGTATTATTGCTTTCCTTATTGCTTATAGCTTTCTTTAAGTATTGCTTTCTTTTATTGTATTCTTGCTTCCTTTTAATTTATTGCTTTCTTTTACTTTAAGTATTGCTTTCTTTTATTGTGTTATTGCTTTCTTTTACTTCCATTGCTTGAGCTTCCTTCTTCCCTTAGAGGAGTGAAACTCTTCCACTTTTCTAGAGCTTTACCAAAGCCGTGAAGGGTGGAACGTGATTCACTCATTCTTTGTCGAAGATCGGCTCTTGTGTAAAATGTGTTACCTTGTAACTCCTCTACTTGGAGGGATGAGCATCACTCACTTTTCTAGTTTTAACAAAGCCATGAAGAGTGAGTAGTTTCTCATCCAATCTTTAGTAAGAGGTGGTTATCCGGAAGTTAAATTTATGCAATTTGTTTATGCTTAGTTTTAGTCTTTATTTTTTATAATGTCTTCTCATCATATTGTTGTCTTTATTTTAAGCATGAATAGCTAAATCTCTTAGTTGGCAAAACCAAGAGGAACCTCCACTTGGGTTATACCATTTCAACTCATTCTCCTCCCCTCTTTCAGAGTTCAATGGTTCGGTTTGACTGGGTTGAGGGTGGATAACTTGGTGAGTCTTTGATATTCCGTAGGCCTAGTCACGGTTTATGCTTAGATACTCACCAATCTTACCCCTAGCTTCCCACGAATCAATCGTTCATTCATGCTCTATTGGAGGAGGGTTTTGAGTTGAGACGGTATTCTATTGGAGTGACCTCTTGGATTGCCAACATTTGTTCTCATTTTACTAGCATCAAAAACAACTTCACCAAACAACTTCCAACAATCAAAGATTTTACACTTTCTTTCTCCCAAAATCACCTTCTCCTCGGTTTACTTCCTTCCCCGTGAAACGACCTTGGAATACCACCAAGTAAAACACGATCCGCGAAAGTCTCCTTGCGCTTGGGGAGCACAGCATGTTCAACAGTATGGTCTGCAAAAATAATGGCGTTCGAAAGTTCTTCGTTCCCCTTTCCAATTTTGTCCCAAGGCATAGCTAGTGTTGCATGAAATTTGATATTCATTCCTATGGCCTTTGTACATATTTATATCTTGAAATGTCATTCATTTAAAATCCATCAAAATAGATTTAGTCTTAAAAAGGCATAAGTGATATGCTAATTTTGACTACTATCAATGAGATGGATGAAAAATTAGGTTCATTCTCCCCAACCATAACTCGAATAAACTTGTTGAAACATAATGGCTGGG